>LR738710.1:571111965-571166049 GCA_902687465.1 Secale cereale
CACCTAGCAAAGTGCGAAGTAGCTAGCAGCTCCCCGCCCCCCTCGTGTCTCCATGAAGGGAATCCTAAGCTATGAATGCATGCCCCCCAACCAAGGTTCACCTAGCAAAGTGCGAAGTACCAACCTCCCACACACACACACACTTTCAGCAGGCGGGCCAGAGAGACATATATCTCAACAAGTTGGATCGTAAAACCGACCAAGAATAATCCACCTTGGTCGTACAACCTCTCTCTTGTTGTTGGTCAAAGTGATGGCCGTCCATGCGACCCTGGAGATGGGCTAGCTCGCCAGTAATCACGCAAGTAGCTAGTCCCCGAAGACAACCACTGCATGTGTGTGGCCCAAACATATGTATGGAGAGGTGTCTTTTTGAGTAACAATGGAACAACTTTGATGTGGCACCGTGATTTCGAACTAGAAATCCCCACACTGAGTGGGGGTTAGGTTGACGATGGATATGTATGTTACACCACACTTCAAGCCAACGACGGGGATTCATGCATGCATACACGTATAGTATATGCGCTCAAACTTAATTAGGTCTGAATCTCACCACGACCTATACTATGATAACACGAACCAAATGAAGAATCCGCCATGGTAACCTATCTTGTTGTTGGTCAAGGTGATCATGGATGTCCACGCAGGCCCACAAATATATAGGCTTGTCGCCGATAACCACGCGAGGGAGTGTATCGTTCAAAGGCAACCACACATGCATATGTATGGAGGTGATGCGTGCATGCATGTTTGAATACACAACATTGATGTGGCGCGTGTGTCAAAAATCGTACACTAGCTCCCCACACAGAGCGAGATCGGTTTGTGATGTGTTGTTGTACTAGCCACTTCGACTCGATGGGAGGGATTCATGCGTACCCATGCATGTGTGTGTGCTCAAACTGTATCATGCATGCCATCCCAGAGCAAAAATAATAATCCCCTCGTAAGTCAAATTAACCTCTCTTGTTGTTAGGAAAAAATAGTGGTGGACCAAGCGGGCCCATAGATGGAAATCATCGATATCGCTGATAACCGTTTAGGTGGGTGCGAGAGGACAACCACCACCGCTTTGCTTGTGGGCCAAAGATATATATATATATATATATATATATATATATATATATATATATATATATGTTGAATACCCAAAATGCACAACTTTGATGTGCCACATGCCTCAAAAACCGTAAACCATGCACCCACACAAAGTGAGGTTCATATCAAGCGTACTACATATGATGGTCCCCTTCCCCCCTCTTCACCGTATACTATATGCTCCTGCCATAATATATATACAACCCAAAAGAATCCTCATCGATGATGAAATTAATTAACCTCTCCCGATGTAGGTTAAAGTGATGCATGCATGCATCGACGATGCCTCATGGGCACACAGATGGAAGCGTCACACGTGAGTGTCCTAGCTAGGATATGCATGTGGCCGAAAAAGGTGTTGTGTGATGTTTGAATAACCAATTTCACAATTTTGATGTGGCATGTGCCACGGTAACCAAAAAGTCCCGACACTAAGCGAGGTGTACTTGTTCACGAACGCGTACGTATAGTATATATGCTAGTCCCCTCCCACCTCTTCGACGCGTACTATATACCACCATAACACAAACAAAAAGGATTCTACCTTGCTGGTCAAATTAACCTCATTGCTGACTGTTCGTAAAAGTAATGGACGACGACCTCGCGGGCCCACAGAAAGCGTCACACGCGAGTATCGAGTGTTGTGTAGGACAACCATCGACTGCATGTGGCCAAAACATTTATGTATGAAAGGGTTGTGTAATGTTTTAAATAACGATTTCACGACTCTGATGTGGCACCGGCCTGACTAACAAAACGGCCAACCCACATAGTGGCTCACAACTCGTAGTGTACTGTGAGCCACCCGCCACCCCCAGACGCACACACCCACACACACCGAGAATCCACCGCAACTACGATGCATGTTAAATTAATTATCCCATGGTGAACGTACATGTTACCAAAGGAGGGACATTTTAATTTCAAAGAAATCACAGAGATCATTAAGACGTTTTAGTACATTGATTGATTGATTTTCTACTAGTATAATGTGCAAAAATTAAATTTGAGCTACATGCACACGTGACAGTGCACCTAAATGGATTGCAAAAACACATGTGTCTCACTGGGTGCATGTTTACTTCCCGTGCAACAAATTTCAAACATTGAGAATCTTGATTTTTAAATTCTAGTACATCCAAAACTTATTTGAATTTCATGAAACTTATTGTGTTTTCATATGGACACCAATACAAGGTGGCATTGTACTTTATTTTGTCAAATTTGAGACCAGTTTTGATGTAATCTTTACTAATTACAGACGGGAGATTATTAGTAATTGGGAACCAATATCCCAAACGGATTATTTATTCGAACTATGAGCGTTAGACCAACAATGGATACGTGCCATGCTTCGGTTAAGCAATAAAGCGGCAACATTAATCATCCAAATAGAAAAAATATATATGTGCCGCCGCGCGACCCGTGTGGCGTGCGAGCAGGCGTGAGTTGACGGGACGCATGCGAGCAGTCCGCCGCGTAGGCAGACGGGGAGGCGTGTGTGCAGGTGTGTAAATTGACGGAGGCGTGCTCGCCGCACAGTGTCGTCAGGAGGCGTGTGAGTAGCTGTGTGAAACTTAGGTAGGCATGCCAGCACTCCGGTGCGCTGGCTCATCGGGAGGCGAGCCATCGGTTTGACCGCCGCCCGCCTTTCTCCCACAACTCCCACTACTCCATATTAATGGTGCGCCCGAGCGGCCGCATCCCCATCCTCGCTACGCACACACAATCCTCTCTCACCGCTTGCATCCTTGACGCCGCTCTCAGCCCTCAAAGCCGTCAAAGGATGCCGCTGAAGCGCCCCATCGGAGGGAGTGGCGACGTCGGGGCTACTAAAGCACCGGAGCACGGCGTGGAGATGGAGACAGAGGTTGCCGTCACCGCCGGCGAGTTATCGCTGCACCCCGACGTCGTCGACGGCGTCGAGCTTCCACAGCTTGAGGCGGAGTTCCACACCGACTCCGACGACCACTCCGGCGACAACTCCGACGACCACTTCGGCGACGACTCCGACGATGATGGACAGCTGGTTAGTCATCTATACCCATTTATGTGTCAAATAGATCATTGGGTTTCTCTGGTTACTCATGCCTCCCCCTTTTGGAATAGAAATCATGTGGTTATGTTCTCCCAATCCATGAAATCTGAGGAAGTTTCGTTAGATCCGTGTAGTGTATTGATTGTTTGAATGGTACAGGTGATAAGTGATTAGTTGTTTCATCTGTGTAAGTCAACATATACGTCAAAGGGGATTCCCCCCGCTTCTTTCTATATTAGGCAAATTAATGATGTATTGTTCTTTCGATTACTCTCATTTTTCCAAAACATCATGTTTACCCTATCTGTTTAATTATAGATTTTTGTGCTTTGATTTCAACCGTTGTACAGTTCTTTCAATTTGGGCCCATATTTGCATGTTACCATATTTTCTTTAATAATCCTACCATTTTCTGTAGAACATCCCTCGCTATGCAATAGATAATGTAGTGCACAATTTTTCCCTTTACATAGATCAAGGCTCCACGGATGTCATACTGCACACAAACCATGGATTTACAATCGTTGCTACTGTAAGAGTTGATGAACGTGGTGACTCCTACTTTGGCACTGGCTTTTGAAATGAAATTGCAAAGATTTATGTACTTAAAGCTGGCACTAAAATTGCACCGCACATAAAAGGGCATGGTCATGAGATATATGCTAATTTCCCCGACAAAATCATCCGTCCAGATTTGTTCGAAGTAAGTTTTCTTTTCAACTATCTGCATATGTTGACTTACCCAGCAATGTCAAATGAATTGTGTAGTATTTGAGCAACCAATTGTTATTCCCTTTTCTTACTATATTCCTATCTAATAACTTCTAGTTACCAATACACTTTTCTATTACCTTGTTTTAACTAAATATTCCCTGTACTCCCATTTCTATCAAAAAGCGACGCTGACAAGGAGACTCTGGAGGTGGAGAACAGGGCTGTCAACAAGCGGAGGCTGGGCGAGCTAGAACCGCAAGCGGCTCCAGCAGGCCTAGACTTAATCAGTAGCCTCCCCGATGATATATATGTTGAGAGTCATCATCTCCCTCTTCCCAATCAAATATGGAGCGCGGACACCCTCTTTTCCCGGCGGTGGCACCCCCTATGGAACTCCAGCCCTCTCGACCTCATCGACACCCACGAGCTCTGCCATGGCTGTCGCAAAAGCTTGGATGGGTTCTCCAAGATCCTCGGCCGTCACCTTGGCCCAACCAAAGGCCTTAGAATAGGCAAGTTCCGTTCCAACGGCAAGGACCGAGCCAAGCTTGACGACTGGTTTCGATCCCCCGCCCTAGATCAGCTCGAGGAGCTCACTTTTGATTATGGGCATATGCGGTCGCTGCCAATGTCCGCACTCCGCCTCACGCCCACGCTGCGCGTCACCAAGTTCAGGAACTGCCATTTCCCGCCCCTTAATGACGCGCCCACTCTTATTCTACCACGACTGAAGCACCTCGAGCTTGTCGTCGTTTGCCTCTCAAAGGGTGACATGGAGCGCCTGCTCTGTGGTTGTACTGCATTCGAGTACCTTCGTCTTCAGGCGATCAATGGGTTGAGTACCTTCCACATCACCTACATGCCTCTATGGACTATTTATGTGTGTTGCTGGTGCGTCAGGAAGACATCACAAGATGTGTACCACGGTATGGTCATCCAGGACACACTTGTACCTGAGATATTACTTGTAGTTGATCAAGAAGGTCCAACAAGAATCAATGTCATTTCTGCGCCGAAATTGATAGTGGTGGGCTACTCGTCTGACAAATACTCCGAACTTGTTATTGGATCCACACCCGTTCAGCTACAAGAGTCGCCTTCTACCTCTCCTTCTACAAATTAACATTATTTCTAATTTTGAAGTTGTTTGTTCGTATGTCATTCAGAAAATGATTCTGACAAGCTTGACCCCGAAACTGCGCATAGTGAAGGTCTTGCCACTAGAATCTATCCGGCCCGACCTGGAGCAAGTTGTCAGTTTCCTGAGATGCTTTCCGTACCTAGAGAAGCTATATATCGAGGTGATGTTTCTTTCCTGTTAAATGTTAACCATAAGAGAGTTCAATTTGTGACACCTTTTTCCATGTTTACAATGACAATGTACTACGATTTTTGAAGGATTCTTTTGGAGGATTTCGGTACATACATGTTCCACCCCCCCATATTGGTTGCTTGACCCATTTGGTTACACTCAATAAGCATTTCTCCTTTGGATTCATATGCCCATGTTAATCATGTCAGATCGAAGATGGCATGTAAGTGCATGTTACAAATCCCGCAAACCAAATAGGCACTAACACATTTTCTTCTTTTGCGGATAAGATTAGGCCGAGTGGTGGATAATGTGATAGAATATAACAATCACGTTGAATGCCTAGATCTGTATCTCTCAGAAATTACTTTGAACTCCAACCAAGGGACCTTACCGGAGATTTTATTCGCCCGGTTCTTTGTTTTCAGAGCAAGGGTGCTGAAGGAAATGAGGTTTGCCCTACATTTATTTCGCAAAAATGAATGGTTTGTTGATCGGCACCGGCGCCTGCGGCAGAATGGAATAGACTCCAAAAATGCTGAATTTCATTTTGGAACTTCAAATGACAGAGTAATCGGAAGTCATCGTGTCAACCCCATACATGACTTCTCAGTTGTCGGCGTCCTGGGAACGAGGGTACCCAGACTTGCCTGCGTGTGGCCTAGGGCGTGGCTCATCCAGCGGCCTGGTATGGCCCAACCTCGTCAGCAACCATTCAAGACCCTCGCGAGGAGCCAAGCCTCGCGAGGTGGATGACACAAGACCTCCCCTGGGGCGGCCTCACTAGGCTAGCTCCCGAGGAGCGGAGATATCAAGACTAGGAGCACCTCGCGAAGTCCTCATGACGTGAGCCATGATGACCAAGGCCGGGCGGGCGCCAGTGGGCGCAGGACGCCAGTTTCCTCTTTGGTGCTAAACGGGCAGGCGCAGGCAAGAAGTCGTGAGGCATCAGGCAAAGGTTTCCATATCAGTGTAACAAGACCAAGACCAGCAGGACGGCAGGGCGGAGGTCATCACGGAGTCCACAGCGGCGTCACCACCAGAGCCTTTGGCAGGCGAAGACAACCTTTTGTCAGGATAACTTGTACTAGTTGTCCCCCTTCAAATTGGCCGTTGTGGGATCCCTTCCTGCTCAATATTTGGGAAGAGGACCTAGGCTTCTATAATAGGACTAGCCACCACCATATGATGGGATCGAATCTAATCGGATCGGATCGAGAGCCAAGAAGACACACCGGCAAGCTCATCCGAGCGCAAGAACACCTCTCCTCGGGAGGCTGTTCGTCCCTTGTACTAGTTCTTCCCCAACCTTAAGGCAATCCACCACACCACACTGGATTAGGGTATTACACCACAACGGTGGCCCGAACCAGTATAAACCTTTGTGTCCTTTGTTCTTTGGGCTCGACAAGCTAGGCCTAGGGATCGACGTGTAGACGAGTTAGGGCGGAAGGAGAGAACTTCGTGCGCACCCCAGTGTTCGAACCACAAGGGTTTTGCCGGAACCCAAGATCCGACATTTGGCGCGCCAGGTAGGGGTGCGCCGAAGTTTTGCCTCTCCGCCGACCCTGCTCTCCATCTGCCAGGCCCTCATGGCGGGCGCCTCTTCTTCAACCAGCTCGGTAGGCACGTGCGGCGGCGTAGCGGGCCACCGAGCCTTCACCCCTGCCTTGCGACGGGTGCAGTGGCCATCCAGGTTCAGGCCAGATCTACCACCCCGTTACGACGGGGCGGTAGATCCGATCATCTTCCTCCAGGCCTACGAGGAGGCCGTCTCCTGGAGTTCCGCGTGCCTGGTTTCTCAGCTTGCCAGAATCATCCGCGGCGTTCTGGGAAGAGCTGCACGGCCTCTTCACCGCCCGCTTCGGGGCGTCGGTGCCCGCGATGGAGATGTCCACTGTAACCCACGAAGCCCTGTTGCAGCAGCTGTCCGCTTGAAGCCAAAGACCACCGGAGCTCGCGGCCGGAAGTTCGCCGGCTAGGGAGTGCGGGAGCTGGTACCGAGTACCGACCGGGCTCTCTGACCACACGATGAACTCCAGCGTCACCTCCGTCGAATGAAAGTGCGGCCGGGGAGGCCGGGCGACCCTGGTGTGCCTCTCCTTGTTCACAGGACTGCAACGGCCTCGTCGATCCCCACCACACGAGGAACCACCACCACGATTGCCGAGGGTGGCGCCGGGCATTGAGGGGGTCCGCCCGTGCCCACGAGGAGCCGTGGCAGGGGTCGCGACGCACTTGCGGGGTCAGCCTCGCCCTCTCTTAGGTGGTGGTGAGCCGGGCCCCTCCTGACGGGTCTTCCCCTTCTCCGCGAGCGAGAACTTCCTCATCAGCGTCATGGGTGGCTCTGCCAGGCGAGGGGCAAGGAGGAAGAGGAAGAGGAAGAAGCAGGAGAAATGAAGGAAGCAGATGGGCAACAAGGGCTCCGCCAGTCGCCTTATGTATAGCCAGAAGAAGGCTAACAACGGGCCTCCATAATCACAGGTAATGATGGTCTTTTGTGCATGCAGGGACTTGTCGAGTCACGCAGTTGCCGAGGCTGCGTGGGGAAGTGGAGACGCCCACGTCCCGTCAATCACCATGCGCCAATCGAGGCTGCAGGCTTTTGGGGCCCGCGACGCTCCGCACTTGACCTTTGGCTCCACCATGAAGCCAAGCCCGAGCGCGCCTTGGGCCTGGGGGCTACTGTCGGCGTCCTGGGAATGGGGGTACCCAGACTTGTCTGCCTGCGGCCCAGGGCATGGCACATCCAGCGGCCTGGTATGGCCCAACCTCATCAGCAACCATTCAAGACCCTCGCGAGGGGCCAAGCCTCGCAAGGCGGACGACACAAGACCTCCCCTGGGGCGGCCTCACTAGGCTAGCTCCCGAGGAGCGGAGATATCAAGACTAGGAGCACCTCGCGAGGTCCTCGTGACGTGAGCCATGACGACCAAGGACGGGCGGGAGCCAGTGGGCGCAGGACGCCAGTTTCCTCTTTGGTTCTAAAGGGCCAGGCGCATGCGAGAAGTCTCGAGGCATCAGGCAAAGGTTTCCATATCGGTGTAACAAGACCAAGACCAGCAAGACGGCAGAGCGAAGGTCATCGTGGAGCCCACAGCGACATCACCACCAGAGCCTTTGGCAGGCGAAGACCACCTTTTGTCAGGATAACTTGTACTAGCTGTACCCCTTCAAATTGGCCGTTGTGGGATCCCTTCCCGCTCAATATTTGGGAATAGGACCCGGGCTTCTATAAATAGGACTAGCCACCACCATATGATGGGATTGGATCTGATTGGATCGGATCGAGAGCCAAGAAGACACACCAGCAAGCTCATCCAAGCGTAAGAACACCTCTCCTCAGGAGGTTGTTCATCCCTTGTACTAGTTCTTCCCCAGCCTAATAGGCAATCCACCACACCACACTGGATTAGGGTATTACGACACAACGGTGGCCCGGACCAGTATAAACCTTTGTTTCCTTTGTTCTTTGGGCTCGACAAGCTAGGCCTAGGGATGGGCGTGTAGACGAGCTAGGGCGGAAGGAGAGATCTTCGTGCGCACCCCAGTGTTCGAACCACAAGGGTTTTGCCGGAACCCAAGATCCGACATCAGTGGCTGACCCCTTTGCAAAAATTGTGAGGTTTCGAAACCAGACTAAGAAGTGGTAATATTAGTTTGAACCTCTCTGATATCCATGTTCAGCGGATCATCGCGAGCGTTTGTAGCTGATGAGCTGAATTTCATTTATAATATCAGTTTGAACCTTGTAATCTTAGAATTTGAGCCATATAACTCTGGAATTTGAACCTTGTAATATTTCGAGATTTTGTGGTACAATCGTTGAAATGGCATCGTATGAGACTCATATATTGGTAGCACTATTTTGACCTTAATATGCAATGGTCTTAGATTTTATTAACCATTCTCGAATCTATTTGCCTTGTCGATCTCACAGCACACGATCTGTATAGCTAACTCGACTGCGATCTTTGACATTATTGCACACAGTTGGTTTCTTCCACTTCTAGCTGACGCGTGGCCAAAGTAGCCAGGCAGGTGATGTCTACTCACAACCTTTTTCTTGTAGACGTTGTTGGGCCTCCAAGTGCAGAGGTTTGTAGGACAGTAGCAAATTTCCCTCAAGTGGATGACCTAAGGTTTATCAATCCGTGGGAGGCGTAGGATGAAGATGGTCTCTCTCAAGCAACCCTGCAACCAAATAACAAAGAGTCTCTTGTGTCCCCAACACACCAAATACAATGGTATATTGTATAGGTGCACTAGTTCGGCGAAGAGATGGTGATACAAGTGCGATATGGATGGTAGATATAGGTTTTTGTAATAGGAAAATATAAAAACAGCAAGGTAGCAAGTGGTAAATGTGAGCATAAACGGTGTTGCAATGATAGTAGAGAAGGCCTAGGGTTCATACTTTCACTAATGCAAGTTCTCTCAACAAGGATAACATAATTGGATCATATTACTAGCCCTCAACATGCAACAAAGAGTTACTCCAAAGTAACTAATAGCGGAGAACAAACGAAGAGATTATGGTAGGGTATGAAACCACCTCAAAGTTATTCTTTCTGATCGATCTATTCAAGAGTCCGTAGTAACGTTCCATCTATCATAGAGTTCGTACTAGAATAACACCTTAAGACACATATCAATCAAAACCCTAATGTCACCTAGATACTCCATTGTCACCTCAAGTATTCGTGGGCATGATTATACGATATGCATCACACAATCTCAGAAAAATCTATTCAACCAACACATAGAACTTGAAAGAGTGCCCCAAAGTTTCTACCGGTGAGTCAAGACGAAAACGTGTGCCAACCCCTATGCATAGATTCCCAAGGTCAAGGAACCCGCAAGTTGATCACCAGAACATACATCAAGTGGATCACATGATATCCCATTGTCACCATAGATAAGCACGTGCAAGACATACATCAAGTGTTCTCAAATCCTTAAAGACTCAATCCGATAAGATAACTTCAAAGGGAAAACTCAATCCATTACAAGAGAGTAGAGGGGGAGAAGAAGATCCAACTAGGATAGCAAAGCTCGCGATACATCAAGATCGTGCCGTCTCAAGAACACGAGAGAGAGAGAGAGAGAGAGAGAGAGAGAGAGAGAGATCAAACACATAGCTACTGATACATACCCTCGGCCCCGAGGGTGGACTACTCCCTCCTCGTCATGGAGAGCACCAGGATGATGAAGATAGCTACCAGAGAGGGATTCCCCCCTCCGGCAGGGTGCCAGAACAGCTGTAGATTGGTTTTCGGTGGCTATAGAGGCTTTCGACGGTGGAACTCCCGATCTAGGTTTCTTTCTGGAGGTTTCAGTATTTATAGGAATTTTTGGAGTCGGGGCCAAGTAAAGGGGAGCTATAGGCTGTCCTCGAGATAGGGGGGCCCCCCCTTCCCAGGGCGCACCCTCCACCCTCGAGGGCAGCCCGTGGCTCTCCTGGCCCAACTCTTTTGCTTCGGGGGCTTCTTTTGGTCCAGAAAAAATCATAAAAAATGGCTCGTCAATTGTACTCCGTTTGATATTCCTTTTCCGAAAAACCCTAAAACAGGAGAAAAACAGAAACTGGCACTGGGCTCTGGGTTAATAGGTTAGTCCCAAAAACCATATAAAAGTGTATAATAAAGCCCATAAGACATCCCAGAAGGATAATATAATAGCATGGAAAAATCAAAAATTATAGATACGTTGGAGACGTATTAGCAGGTGCCATCTAGGACAGAGGTGGTTCTTGGACCCGCCCCTGCTTGCAACGCCCCAGAGTGCTTAGGGATGAGAGGCTGAATAACCCCTTCACGCTTAGGATATAGACCGGCGGGGACCTCTTTGCGGAGTCTAGGTAGGACTACGGCGTATCAATTATCCGGGGCCGAGCATTACCCAGAAAAGTGTGTCCGGCCAGAGGTAATTGAGCGGGTCGGGTAATGTGGTGCACCCCTGTAGGGAAGTTAAACTATTTGAATAGTCGTGTCCACGGTAACATGACGCTTGGATATATGAGAGTATCCCAATCTTATACAACTTGAACCGAATACTTGATGAGATACATTGCTCAATAAATATGGAATGCCCGCGGATCTTTTCTCGCAGGGAGTCGAGGAAGGATATCAGGGTATTGTATTGTTGCGTGAATTACAAGTTGATATCATATAAGCTCCTCTCTTCTGCTGCTGCAGGATGATGGCTGCAAGAAGATATAGTCTTCGATAGGATGAGCTTCTCGCCCTTATTCTAGCATTTTTGCAGTATAGTCCACATATATACCCCATTCCTTTGATACCGATGCATATGTAGTATAGATTTGATGTAAGTCTTGTGAGTACTTCGGATGAGTACCCACCGTTGCTTTGCTACCTCTTTTCTTCTTCCCGTAAGTTGTGATCAGATGATGGAGCCCAGGAGCCAGAGGATCCCGAGCTTGGCTACTACATGGAGATCCAGGACCAAGAGTGGTTTTGAGGTCCCAAGCAAGAGGCATGCGCCTTTTCGTTCTAGAGTTGTTGTTTGTTTTCGCCTTCTTAAGGCGTCTTTGTAATTGTCTGTACTCAGACCTAACTCTTGGTGTAATATCGAGTCTGACGACCCTGGCTTGTATTATATTGTTTCTTTGTTTAAATTTGAGTCTTAGAGTTGTGTTGTATTATTATACCGTGAGTCAATGATCTTGGTCGTGCATGATGCATGGATGTTTAGTGCACGATTAATTTCGGGGGCGTCACAAGTTGGTATCAGAGCCGACTGTCTGCAGGAACCCCTTCCAACTCATTGGTTGATGTTGAGTCTAGACTGGAAAGGAAAAATATTTACTACTGTGTTGTGTGGCTTACGGGCCCACATCACCTATGGATGGGATTAGGATATTTTATTCCGCATCTTCACTCCGGGATTCTGATCTCTCTTCTCTTCAGGTTAAAGAATTTCCTAACTCTAACTCTAGATTCTCGTGACGACTTCATTTCTGAAGAACCACTCGTTCCCGATCATCCCTGGATATACAAGACACTCTGGAGCACTCTTCAATGTTCTCCCGAGACCCTTTTGCCCACCACCTTTGCAATTTCCTACCACCGACAATTCCTCATGAATAACTACATACACTTGTCGTTCATAATTCCATTCCCAGTTGCTCTTGCTATTACAAAATGCAGCTAAATATTCTCCAACTTTTCGAGAATCCATGGTGCCATTGCCTTGCAGTTCTTTGTCGCATGAATACACCTACTAATAATTCCTTACACTTATCGAGGATTAGTTCATCCACGGTTGTTCATGTGTTTCACAATATTCTTTGAAATGCTATTTGATCTTTCGAGAATCCCCTGCAACCTATTGCTTTGGAAAGTCTTGCCTATCTGTATTATGGTTACTTCCCATGTTTAGCAATATTCATTAGCATCCTTTGTCATTGCCGTTTTGATCTTAATAATTCAATATGTCTATGAATATTCGCAATCATCAGTCGAAACTAGAATTCGTCCTTCCGACTCAGACATCATTCCGGACATGAGCTGGTTCTCAGCCAATCAAGATGCGATCGATTGTGCTATTAAATCTGTTCAGTTCACTCATCCTTTGATAAGAGCATCTTTTTCTGATCCACCGATTTGAAAATCATAATTCCTTCGTATCTAAGCTTAGAATAATTCAGATGTTTCTATAATTCGAGGCCTTAACATTCTTTCTTCTTCTGGTTGAGTATCGATACTCACATCAGATTCTTTACAGTCCTCCAGATCCTTTGGTGGATTATTATCCAACCGTTCCTGCATATTCTAAAACCTTGAGTTCTTCCCTTGTTACAACTTTCCTTGTTGAGTCGTATCATCTACTTTGACTTTGGTACTCTCCTTTGAACTTGTATCCCTTACTTCTATTGTTTATTGTATAGGTTCCTAAAATGCCCTGATGGGTTATATCTATGCTTCTGCCATGTGTGTCAACCCAAAAGTTTCCACGGGTCATACTCTTCTGGTGTTTCGCGAGATAAAATTTTCGACACTACAACTTCTTCAAAAATGAGAAGTGAATGAAAAGTTTTGCATTGGAGAAGTGGCAGTCGACCTTGAACTTTTGTGTTCATGCCCACGGGCACAATGTAGATCTTATCATGAAAGCTTCTCGTAACATTAGTTATTCCCATCGGTATAATTTCACCTTGTATCTATGATTTGGTCCTTTGCAATCATGGTTCAGGCCATGTTGTTCTCCTTTGATTCCATTTGTTAGACAAGTTAAAGCACTTGTCTTCTATAAATTAATTAATTCACCACTCCAATATCTATTCTGATCTACCTTCGAGTATTACCCTACGGTATCTCGAAAATATTACGGAACTGCATTACTTCTTATGAGTTCTCCATCAAGTATCGCTTATCATCAATTTCAGTTTTCCGCAGGTTCCGAGTGGTTTGTCACTCGAGAATGACAATAAGTGAATCGATTCCACACTGCGATTCAATAACTCTTAATAACCTTCCTTGCTTACAAGTTTTACCCAATCATTTCATTCCTAGCCGATTGGCTACATGATCATTGTCATGTCAAAGCTAGACCATGCTATCTAGTACTTCATCCCCAGAACACAATTCCGACAGTGCATTAAGCTTACATCGAGCATTCAACATCATATTATTTGTATTGAAAAGCAACTCTAATTCTGAGCTTGCATCCTATCTATGGTTCCAATAACTTTTTCGCTTCACCATTCCTCTTGCTTGATGCTAGTGTTGTTCGACTCCATCTTGAAACCTCTCGACAAAATGTGTCATGATCATCGCCAACAGTTTGACTTCTTCCAAGTTGTGAATCGAATTCATGATGAGAAGTACCATCCTTGCCCCTTGGTAACTTGTGTTGTCATCGGCAAGATCCTTGCCTTCCTTCCAACACAGTCTTGTTCATGTTTTGATTATACCTTGTTTTCCTTGCTATTCTTGAAATTGTTCCTTGAGTATTCTCGTGATCTTCAGACCCAACCCTTACTTGAAAAACCATATTATTGCTACCCCGAAGCATGACTATGGTACTCTGGACGTCAACAAGAACATTGGACATGCCTGCTAAATGTTTCTTGATCAGTGATCCAAACACCGTTGTATGGGTAAACATCATGAATTTCCTTGCCTTTATCAAAATGTTTATGTAATTGTTGTCCTGTCTTATAAATCATGCTTTGCTTGTCCTTGGGAAGGACATGCCCATAATACTTGTGTATAAACAGATTTTTCTTTCCATTGGTCTGTTTAGCATTTCTTATAAATTAATTGATCTAAGCAGTAACAAATCACCGCTTTGGTGTACCATTCTGTCAGTAACACCTTGTTACTATGGTTGTTAAAATTTCGGTAACCACCGATGGACAAGAACTTTTCCTACTGGTTTGTCTCGTTTCAATGAGCAAGAAAATGGTTCGCTTTGTCCCTCACCCTTGGTACCGATGTTGTTGCCAACATAGCTAACAAACTGTTCTTTAACGATTGTGAGGCAACAACATCATGGTTCTCTTTGTTTCTCGCCCTTGATACAGATCACACAAGATGCCACCACCCTTCTTATTCATCATGGTGGTATGTATGTTGATCCCTTCGATTTTGATCATCCTACTGAATCGGAAATACTCGAGTCCTAAAACACATACTGGTGCAGTATGCTTTGCCTTTCTGTAGCACTTGCGGCTGCATATTTCAGTCACCCATGTTATCGATTACCATTCTATCTCGGACGTGCCATTCTTTTGAATTCCTTGTGGAACCTATCTCATTAATTAAAAAGTTTCATGTAAATGATGATGTGGTCCTTGTATCTAAATTTACCCTTGCACTTGGCTTCATATGTGTTTTCACGAGCCACCTTCCTTGAGAAGATCCTTTTCGGTATCAGACGCGATGTTTATTCCTGTTGCCCTAGAACCCCCTTTCATCATCTGTCATGGGCATCGAATGCTTGCCTACTCACTTGAATCTTCTTATAACTTATATCTTGCTCCCGATATGTTTCATTTATTCAATTTGAGATATGCTTTCTGCCACATTCCCCGAGTTATCTACCAGACAATCAACACTGTAAAGGTCCATTCTTCCGAAGTTACCCCGTACACTTTTCGTAAGTACGTCTGAGTTCCTAAAGAAAGGATGACAACTTCGTTATGACGCCATGATGTAGAGAATTGAAGACATCAACGTAATGGATTGATCTCTTCAAGAAGACCAACCAGGACCGTGAAGACTAGTTAGAATTTCGTCACCAAATATTTCACCCTTTCTCTTCCTCTTAAACCGTGGGACGAGATTTCTTTCGGTGGAGGAGATTTGTAACACCCTAGTGTTGCGCTACAGTGATACCTTGTTAATGTTCCATGTCATCACAATTAATATAACTAAACTTCACTTTGACCCAACCCCGGTTTAAATTCTAATTTAAAATAAAGTCAATAATACTATTTATTTAAACAGTGAAACAAAAATGATCACATTATGTAATAATTACCTCAAGTATTTTTTTAAATGAAATCTAATTCAATTTGATTCCCATATTGCACCTAGCATCAATTTTGTGGACCAAGCGAAATAAATAAAACATTTGAAAATGAAAATACAAGTTTGGATGTTTCCAAATGGTTTGAAACTTCTTGAATAGACCCATGCTATTTCCTAGTATTTATATGCCAAATTATATGTTCAACAAAAATCATTTGATAAGAAAATGAAATGGAAAACTGAGACTAAAGAGGAAAATAGAAAATAAAATGAAAAAAAGGAAACTACTGTTGGACTGGGCTTTGAGTGCACTGTGCACAGCCCGCCCAGCTCAGTCGCGCCTCCTTCAACCTCCTTTTCACAAGTGTGGCCGTCATGCCCGCGTCCGCGCCCTGATTGCCACGTGTCGGCCATCCCGCGACATCCCCACCGTCTCCCCATGTGTATAAGGTTGCCTTCGATGCCCGGGAAACCCTAGATCGTCATTCCCTTCTTCCCTCACGCTGCTTTCGTCCCTGCAACCCCGGGCCGAAGCTTCGTCGCCATGGATCTCATCGATCCCGCTGCCACTGTCACCTCTGCGCCGTAGTTATGTGTCCATCCACTTCGTCATGGCCGTTTTCATCGACTACACCAGCAGATCGAAGCAGGGGATTCACGTAGCTGTCGCTTGCGTCATCTTCTTCCCCGTGTCGGTGTACTAAGATAGGGGTACCTTAGTACCCCAACTTGTGCACGGGCAGTAGCAGCTTCCCGCGGCAGGGCGTACCACGTGCTTGTCAAGAACCTTTCTGGTCGCTATGAAGCCATTCAAGAACAAAGTATACAAGTCAGGAGATCAAGGCCCCGGCAAGAGGAGCTTGCCGGGAAGGCCGCACCAGGCTCAAGATTATCACTTTAGCACAAGCCCCTGGCAAGAGGAGCTTGCCAGGAAGACTAAAGAACATACTCCTCAAGAGATGCCTCGGCGCATCATGCGCCCCGACAGGACCCGGAGAGCGACAAGCTTCCGGGCCCAGCAAGATCACGACCCCGGCAAGGTGCTTGCCGGGGAAACCTACGCTGTGTGCCCGCGCTCCAGCTCATCTGCCCACGCGTCGCCCTGGGGCCCTTCCAGGGACGCGTGGCGGACGGCTGTGCAGCCTGGGGCACACGGTGGCAAGCCACGGTGACGAGGCTACCGCCGTGGCGAACGGAGAAGCATGGACGGACACTTTTGGGGTCGACGGCGACGGGCATTTAATGACCTTGTCCCCCACTGTCAAAGTTAGGTGAAGACCACTGTTCACGCACTGTTCATGCACTGTTACAACTACCACCAAATTTACACTTTTGCCCTCCTCTACGTTGACACCTGTCGGAGACCCCTTTGAGCTATAAAAGGAGGCCCATGCACAACGTAGAGGGGGTTGGATTCCAGAAACTCACACACTCTCCCGCTCGGTGTAGCTAAGTACTGTAGATCTTCAAGCTCCCGAGCCCAAGAACTCAATACAACCTAAGCAGGAGTAGGGTTTTACGCGTCCGCGCGGCCCGAACCTGGGTAAACTGCCCGCGTGTGCCCCTCGATCTGCTCTTCGTGCTCCCTCCGCTCCCTTACCGCAACGTAGAAGGGGCTCCGGTCCCATAGGTGCTCGTGGGAGGACAGTTTCCCCCGACATCTTTGGCGCGCCAGGTAGGGGGGCGTCGAGGTTGTGCGAACCTGATCCGGCGCTCACGCGGGCGCATTCTTCATCAACCTCTCCAGCTTCAGCAACTTCATCAGCAGCATCAACATGCCTCCGAAGAAGAAGGCTTCGGAGGTCGGAGGCCCGTCTGCGTCGATCCCGCCGCCACCAGAACCAACGGTTGGTGGGGGAGACGCCGACGGAAGGGTGGTCGCCGGCGAGGAAACTCACGGTGCCACCAAATCCAAGGACAAGACAGACGACCGGGCGAATTCCAAAGCCTCGGTGTCCGTAGACGCACCACGTCTCTCTCGGGAGGGGCCAAGCCAGCAGCGCCGTGGTACAGGAGGTACCATACGCTTGCTGGGGCAAGGACAAACCGGAGGATCGCGGGATGCTCAAGGCCATCGTCCTGGTACGAGCAAGGCGCGGTCGCCGGGGCGAGAAACTGCTCCTTCTAACCCTGTTAGAAGTCCGAGCATATCTCGCTCCTCGCACCGCTCGCCGCCGCTCCCCTCCTCTCCAGCAGAAGCTCTAGCAAGAGCACGGCTGCTCCTCGATTTCCCTCCAGCGGCAGACAAGGCCGAAGACTGGAGGGCGACGATCCAGAGCCTCATCGCCTTCGCCAACAACGACACACCGCAGCAGCCGGTGACATCACGGCCGCGGCAAGTCGACCAGACGAAGGCCGATGGCGACAAGACCGCCGGGGGTGCAACCACCGTGCATTCCCTGCCGCGGAAGCAGAAGACGCCACCCCGCCAGATTAACGTCGACGACGACTCCACGGCGTCGTCAGATCCGCGGGCTCGTCGGGACCAGCGCCAGGTCCTCGACGACAGGCAGCAAGAGGACGCTCGAACCCGCATCGAGCGTCGACGAGAAACCAGACGACAATCAGATCAGCGCGCTGGGACCGCTGTCAACACGCACGCGCCCGGTGAACCAGGCGACTTGCCATACGCGGCAGGTTGCCCTGCGTTCACCCGTGAGCTGCGGCGAGTCCAGTGGCCCAGCATGAAGAATTTCAAGCCCGACGTACCCGAAAAGTACGACGGCAAGACACACCCCTCGGAGTTCCTCAACATCTACACCATCGCGGTGCAGGCTGCCGGGGGGCGCGACGAGAAGATACTAGCTAACTACTTCCCGCTAGTGCTTAAGCCAAACGTCCGGTCTTGGCTTATGCACTTGCCGGAAAACTCCATTTCTTCATGGGCAGATCTGTGCCACCAGTTTGTTGGCGCCTTCACGGGCGGCCACAAACCCCATGGCCAGGAGAGTGATCTTCACATCCTCGCCCAGAAGGAGGGAGAGTCCCTGCGCAAGTACATCCAAAGGTTCAGCCGCGTCCAGCACAACATTCCCGACGTCCACCCTGCCGCGGTTATCAGCGCGTTTCACCAGAACGTGCGTAACCGCCGGATGAGGGAGGAGATGGCCATGACCAAGATCCGGGATATCAGCGAGCTCTACGCTCTGGCTGACAAGTGCGCGCGCGCCGAAGAGGGGAGGAGACTCCCCGGAGAGGATACCGGCGCAGGAGGAAGCGACAGTGAGGATGCCGCCCCGGCAAAGAAAAGCCGGCGGCGGAACAACAGAAAGAAGAAGAGCAAGGAGGTGCTAGTCGTCGAGCAGTCCGGCAAGGAGGCTCCCTCTAAGAAGGCACAGGCTGGCGGTTCCGGCAAGGAACCTGCCCCTGTGGCGGCAGCCGACAAGCAGGACGGCTCCGACAAGCAGTACTGTAAGATCCACCGCACCAAGGGCCATGATCTTCAGAACTGCAAGCGAGTCGAGTACCTCGTAGAGCAGCAGAAGGCTGAATACGAGCGTCGCGACAAGGAGAAGGCCCAAGGAGGCGGTGGAGAACCAAGCAAGAAGCGGCCGTTCAATGGCCGGGGAGGACGCCGCGGCAAGGCCAAGCAGCGGCAAGGTGATCGACCTCCCCGGGGCCGCGACAAGGACGAGGAAGAAGACGACGACGACGACGACATGGAAGAAGGAGATAACAGCGAGCAGGAGTTCCAGAAGGCCACAGAAGTTATATGTGTCGACGGAGGTGCCTCTCTGCACACTTCCCACCGCCAACTCAAGCAGTGGGTGCGGGAAGTGAACGCAGCTGAGCCGCCCGTCGAGTCACGCAGGCTGCTGAAGTGGTCCAGCACGCCCATCATCTTTGACCTTGAGGACCACCCTGACCGCACAACTGCGGTCGGGTGTTTGCCGATGTTGGTCTCACCAACTATCCGCAACCTCAAGGTCACCAAGATGTTGGTTGACGGCGGGGCCGGCCTGAACTTGATCTCCTCAGCTATGATCAAGAAGCTACAGATCCCCGACAGCGAGCTCGAGGAAACCGGGTCGTTCCAAGGGATCAACCCGGGAAGGAGCAAGCCGAAGGGGAAGATTATACTGCCTGTGACCTTTGGCGGGGAACTCAACTTCAGGACGGAGAGGATAACCTTCGACGTTGCCGATATCCCATTGCCATACAATGGGATACTTGGCCGTCCTGCCCTCGCCAAGTTCATGGCAGCTTCCCACTATGCCTACAACGTACTCAAGATGCCGGGGCCGATAAGCGTCATCTCTGTCCCTAGCGACAAGAAGGACGCGCTTATCTGCGCTGACAAGATCTACCGGGATGCAGCAGCCGTAGCAGAAAGAAACACACTTGCCGCTGAAGCTCCCGGGGGGAAGACCAAGACCAAGTCCGGTAAGAGCTCTGGGGCCCACTCCGGGAAACACACCTCTTCGGAGTGCTGCGCTGCCGTCGAGGACGTACCATCGAGCTCCACCGGCAAGTGTAATAAAGGAATGGCAGCTCCACCGGCAACCAAGAAGGTGTCCGCCAAGGAGGACGGCACTGGTGGTACCTTCACCATCAGTGCTACACTCAACCACAAATAGGAAAGCGCGCTCGTTGCCTTCCTGCGGGCGAATGTCGATGTGTTTGCATGGCAACCATCTGACATCCCCGGCGTTCCCAGGAAGGTAATTGAGCACAAGCTTGCTGTTTGTCCTCATGCGCGGCCCGTCAAGCAGAAGGTCAGGAAGCAAGCCGTGGAGCGCCAAGAATTCATCGCCGAAGAGATAAAGAAGTTGGAAGCAGCAGGCCTGGTTAGAGGCGTGATCCATCCTACGTGGTTAGCAAATCCAGTCATCGTGCGCAAGGCCAACGGGAAGTGGAGACTTTGTATAGACTTCACTGATGTGAATAAAGCGTGTCCCAAGGATCCATTTCCCTTGCCGCGTATTGACCAGATTGTTGACTCCACCGCCGGATGCGAGCTGCTTTCCTTCCTTGATGCATACTCAGGTTACCACCAAATATTCATGGCCAAGGAAGACGAAGAGAAGACTGCGTTCATTACTCCATGCGGCATGTACTGCTTCATACGCATGCCCTTTGGATTGAAGAATGCAGGCTCAACGTTTGCAAGGGTGGTGCACACTGCTTTTGAGCCACAGATCCACAGAAATGTAGAAGCCTACATGGATGATATATTGGTCAAGAGTAAGAGCAAAGATACCCTGATACAAGATCTAGAGGAAACCTTTGAGAATCTGCGCAAGATACAGCTCAAGTTGAACCCCGAGAAGTGCGTCTTCGGAGTCCCCTCTGGCAAGCTTCTCGGGTTCTTTGTGTCCCAGAGGGGGATTGAAGCCAATCCCGACAAGATAAAAGCCATCGAGCAGATTGAAGCCCCGAAGCGCGTCAAGGACGTAAGAAGACTTGCTGGTTGTGTGGCTGCCCTCAGCAGGTTCATTTCAAAGTCTGCAGAGCGCGCCCTACCTTTCTTCAAAATCTTGAAGAAGGCAGGACCTATGAAATGGACTCCGGAGGCGGAGGCAGCGCTGCAAGACTTGAAAGGATACCTGTCCTCTACTCCGATACTTGT
The DNA here is from genome assembly GCA_902687465.1 of Secale cereale. Classification (NCBI taxonomy): domain Eukaryota; kingdom Viridiplantae; phylum Streptophyta; class Magnoliopsida; order Poales; family Poaceae; genus Secale; species Secale cereale. The sequence goes on from LR738710.1 coordinate 571,133,196, forward strand.
CGCACCTAGGCCACAAGAGAAGTTGCTGATGTACCTAGCGGCGACCAATCAAGTGGTTAGTGCTGCGTTAGTAGCGGAGAGGGAGGCAGATGAGGAACCCACATCCCCGCCAAGCGAATCCAGCGACAAGCAGGGGGCTTCCCCGACAAGCTCTGGCCCCGACAAGGACAAGTCTGCGCAGGAACAAGGTGAAGTAAGAAGGAAGATGGTGCAGCGCCCAGTGTATTTTGTAAGTTCCCTCTTGCAGGGGGCTAGGTCAAGATACTCTGGGGTGCAGAAGTTGCTTTTCGGCCTCCTCATGGCCTCAAGAAAGCTGCGCCATTACTTCCAAGCACACGAGATAACAGTGGTCACTCGCTTTCCGTTGGAGAGGATATTGCAGAATCCCGAAGCAACAGGCAGGATCGTCGAGTGGGCACTGGAGCTATCAAGCTTTGGTCTCAATTTTGAGAGTACCTCAACCATACAGAGCAGAGCTTTGGCAGAATTCATAGCTGAATGGACCCCAACGCCAGATGAAGAAGTCCCAGAGACAACCGCCCCCGTCCAAGAAGTGAGCAGCGAATGGATAATGTACTTTGATGGTGCTTTCTCGCTGCAAGGCGCCGGTGCCGGCGTAGTACTCATAGCACCCACCGGAGAGCATCTCAAGTATGTTGTCCAGATGCACTTTCCCAAGGAGCAAGCGACAAACAATACTGCTGAGTATGAAGGTTTGCTTGCCGGCCTCAGAATTGCGGCCGAGCTTGGGATCAAGAAGTTGATTGTGCGGGGAGATTCACAGTTGGTGGTTCGACAAGTGAATAAGAGTTACCAGAGCCCTTTGATGAAGCTTATGTTGATGAAGTGAGGAAGCTTGAAGAACACTTTGAGGGCCTGCAAATGGAGCACGTCCCAAGAGCTCAGAATGATATTGCAGATGGCCTCTCGAAGTGTGCTGCAATGAAGTTACCTGTGGAACCAGGGACCTTCGTGCTCAAGCTAACTCAGCCATCCGTTACACCATCAGTTGGGCAAAACAAAAAAAGAAAATTGGTCTCCGGCGACTACTTGCCGGCGGATCTTCCCGAAGCCGCCGCCAAGGTCCCCAAGATCAACAACCAAAATGCTGAGGAACAGTTTGCTCCTGCAGATCCAAGGGTCTGTACAGTTGAAGCAAGCGTTCCTGACAAGCCTAGCTCCGGCAGGCTTGCCGGGGGACCATCAGCTCCGGCAGAGCCGCAGGTTCTTGCCGTAGAAGCTGAGGTTCCCGCAGCAGCCCTCATGCCTTTAGTCCTTGTTGTTGAGCCTCAGGCTCCAGCATGGGCACAGCAAATCGTTCGTTTTCTGCAAACTGGAGAACTTCCCGACGACCCGGAAGAGATAGAGAAAATAACCAGGCAGTCAAGTATGTACCAGTTCGTTGGCAACGAACTGTACAGAAGAAGATTCAACGGTGTCAGGTTGAAGTGTATTTCCAGGGAAGATGGACAGAAGCTGTTGGCAGAGATACATGGAGGCATATGTGGCCACCACATTGGCGCAAGGGCACTTGCCGGGAAGGCGTTCCGGCAAGGGTTCTTCTGGCCAGAAGCCCTCCAAGATGCAACTGCACAAGTAACCAAGTGTGAAGCGTGCCAGTTCCATGCCAAGCAAATTCATCAGCCAGCTCAAGCTCTCCAGACGATCCCTTTGTCCTGGCCCTTCTCGGTCTGGGGGCTCGATATCCTCGGCCCCTTTCCCCGCGCAGTCGGGGGCTTTGAGTACTTGTACGTAGCAATCGACAAGTTCACAAAGTGGCCAAAAGTGGAACCGGTGAGAAAGGTGACAACACAGTCAGCAGTCAGGTTCTTCAGATCGATTGTTTGCCGTGTCGGAATCCCTAACAGGATCATCACCGACAATGGCACACAGTTCACAAGTCGCACCTTCATACAGTACGTCCAAGACCTTGGCGCTAAGGTCTGTTTTGCTTCTGTTGCTCACCCGAGGAGCAATGGTCAAGTGGAGAGGGCCAATGCTGAAGTGCTGCGCGGACTCAAGACAAGAACCTTTGACAGGCTGCACAAGTGCGGAAGAAACTGGATAGAGGAGTTGCCGACGGCTCTTTGGTCAATCAGGACGACACCAAATCGAGCCACCGGACAGACAACCTTTGCTCTTGTCTATGGAGCAGAGGCAGTTCTCCCCACGGAACTCGTATACGGATCTCCTCGAGTGCTCGCTTATGATGAGCTCGAGCAAGAGCAACTGCGACAAGATGATGCATTGCTCCTCGAGGAGGAACGTCTCCAGGCTGCTGTACGAGCTGCTCGATACCAGCAAGCCTTGCGTCGCTATCATAGCCGCAAGGTCAAGGCCAGGAGTCTCGAGGAAGGCGACCTTGTTCTTCGGCGTGTTCAGTCCGCCAAGAATTCCAACAAGTTGACGCCAAAGTGGGAAGGCCCTTATCGGGTGAGACAAGTCACAAGGCCCGGCGCTGTCCGCCTTGAGACCGAAGAAGGCTTACCGGTGAGCAACTCCTGGAACATAGAGCATCTTCGCAAGTTTCACCCATAAGGCGCGGTTGCCGTGATCCGCTCCGGCAACCACCTTTTGTACAAGTCTTGCCGCTGTTGCATGTAAACCTTTGTACAAAGCCGGGCGCAGACCCCGTGCATCAGTAAAGCTTTTGTGCTTCGCACTACTTGTCATTTCCATGCTTTTCTTTGTTATTTGCATGCATTATCTGACACTTTGTGCAATATGCATCCCCGGTAAGCACTAGCAAGCCGTAAGGCTCTATACTTGTTTTCCCTCCTCTTTTTCTTTCCCTCTTAAGCAGAAGGAGTATTCCTCGCGCACAAGTTTGCCGGGGGGGGGGGGAGGAGATGGAGGTATAAACCAAGTATTGTTCAAGAAAGAGAAGCCTTGTCGGGGAGCAAACAATATATGAAAGCTAAGTTACCAGAATTTGAGCAGTTCAAATTTTTAAATTTTTAGTTGTCTTCCTTGAACAACCACACTTTGTATGGAAAACCTGTGCGCGGAGGAACCTACCCGTGGCTAGCCGCACCCTTACTTTGTTTTCGAGCACGCTCAACGACTTAAGTGAGCTGCGACAAGTGTCGCGCCCTTACTTCGTTTTCGAGTTCGCTCAGCAAGCTAAGTGCGCTGCGACTAGCTTCGGCAAGGTTTCTTGCCGGCAAGGCCTTTGCCAGCAGGCTGCTAAGAGTCCAGCACTCAGCGCTCGCGGCAAGGGCCCCTTGCCGGCAAGTTCCCTAAAAGCGTAGGGCAAAAAGCATACAAAGTGAAGGACCAAAAGCAAGGGAGATAACATTATATTGATAGCTCAAAATAAGATTGTATATTACAAAGATAACTTGCCGCAATAACTAATAGATTCATGTCCATAACATACTTTGCAGCGGCAAAGGAAGCAGAAAGAAAGGAATCTAATCTACGCGGTCGCCTTCACGCCTCGTGATCTTGTTCACCTTGGCGACGATGTGGGCAACCTGCGCCTTCAACGCCTCCTGATCGGCTTCGGGCGGCAAGCTGCGGAGGACGTTGACAAGATTGATGCCGGGGTTGCGGAAGACGATCTTGGACAAGACCCGCTCCATGGTGCCCGTGCAGAGCCGACGCGCCTCGTCAGCCAACTACATGGGGATCCTCTCCCGCAGCCGTGCAAGTGCCGGCGCTATTCCCCTGAAGAACAGACTTAACTTGGCGCTGTGGGGGAGATTCTCGTCCGGAGAGTACGCGAGATGCTCCGCCCTCAGCGCCACCATCTCCTTGTCAATATTGGCAGCGGAGGTGACCAGATCATCAGTCCATTGCTCCACCGCCCGGTTGAAGTTGTTTGCTGAGACGGCGGCGCTCTCCACCAAGTTCCTCTCCTTGCGGAGTTCGTCCTTCAGCTTCGTCTCGCGGTCCCGGGCGGCGTCGAGCGAATCAGTCAGGGTGGAGACCTTCAAATCTAAGTCGGCAATGGAATCCTTGGCGGCAGCAAGTTCTGTGTCCTTCTCGGAGAGACGTACCTGCAACTCAGAGTTGGTGTGGGCGTCTTTCTCCCGCTCCACATTGAGCGCAGTGACTCTGTCCTCGCTTGCCTTCAGGAACAACTCCAGCTGCTCCACCCTGGCCGTCAGATCCTTCTTAGCAGTCTCCGCGGCGGCGGCAGCGTCCTTTTCCTCCTTCAAGGCCCCGCCAATGGCTTGCTCCCTGGCGGTGAGGTCGTCCTCGTGGCTGTCGAGGTCGACCTTCCGCTGGTTGAGCGCTCCTTCCCGCTGAGACAGCTCTTCGGCAGCCCGCCGCTGCTGCTCCTCGACCTCAGCCTTCTCCAGGAGGAAGGCTTGCTGCACCCCGGCAAGCTCTTCACGCTCCTCCGCCAAGTTGCGGAGGGCTGCCTGGTTGGCGGCACGGTGCTCTGCGGCGCGCTTCTCCAAGTCTGCTCCAGCCTGGGCGGCGAGAGCCTCCCTAGACTCCAGTTTCGCCTGCCTGGCCCGGTACAGGGCCAGGAGCCGGCGAATGAGTCCCTCCTCTTCGGGTTCGTCGCTGTCGCCGGGCGCTTCGACGATCTTCAAGCCGGCGGAGGCGAGGACCTCTCCGTCAAAGGTCTCTCCCTCCGCGGGTGCACGAGACGAGGACGCCCACGGGACTTGTATGAAGACCCCGTTGGCGGCCTTCAAGTAGACACCCGACCGCTCCGCGGAGGCGGAAGGGTCGGCGGCCGGCGCAGCGTTCGGCGCTCCTGCGGCCTCCGGGCCAGCAGTTTGGTCGCCGGTCCCTTCCCCGGCTGCGGCATCGGCGGTCGGGGCGGTCTCTTCGACGACTGGCTCGCCAGCTCCAGCCGTTCCCTCGGCAGCAGTGGCGTTGCCGCCGTCGCCGTGCACCTCCTCCTCGGCGGTGGTCTCCGTTTCCATCCGCTCGGGGGCAGGAGGATCTAATAGAAGAAAAAGAAAAGAAAAAGTGAAGCAAATATCCAAAAAGACAAATCCAAGAAGGAGAAGCTGCAAGACTTACCTTCGCGGATCTCTTCAATGACAGGGTCCCTCGCCGGGGAGTTCTCCCTTGGCGGCGGAGCAGTGGCCCCTGCTGGCGGAGGGCCGCCCGCGCCCTCCCTTGGCGGGGTGCTCACCCTTGGCGGGGTACTCGCCCTTGGCGGAGTGCCCGTCCTTGGCGGAGCATTCTCCCTCGCCGGGGAGCTCACCCTTGGCGGGGAGGGTGGAGCAAGTGGCTCGTCGGGGGCGACCTCCTGGCGCTCCTGCGGCTGCGGCTCCACTTCTGCACAAGACAACAAGACATCAGTACAAGCAACAACCTCGAGCGCACCCATCAAGCAGAAAAGTAAAAACCAGACTTACGCTGGGGGCTGCGCTGGGGGCTGCTCCTCGGAGCAGCAGGTTGATCCGGCAAGTTTGCCGCTGGCACGTCTCCCGTCGCCGCGGCGGGCGAGTCATCTTCAATCTCGACCACAGGGATCTTGTCCCTCTTCGCCATCCGCTGGGTCAGGGTCCTGAAAGCGAGACAAAAATAAGATCAGAATCAACAAGGAAAATCAAGACAAAATCAAAGAAACTACAAGTTGCAAGTACTTACTCCTCTTCCTCATCCTCGGAGCTGAGGGCGGAGAAGTCAAAATCCGCCTGAGGTGCTCCCGCGCGAGGAGCTGGAGGAGGAGGCTCCCTCGGGCGCTTGGTAGACTCTGGGGCTGCGGGTTGTGAAGACCCAACCCCCGTCGTCGCCGAGGACCGAGGGGTAGAAGGAGCACCCGTTCCGCTCCGGGATGATCCCCCTCCGCTTGGCGCTTGTGCACGGGGCGCCTCCTTGACGGCTTCGCTCGTCTTGGTGGCGCGTGTCGCACGTCGCGCCGGCTGCTGTCGAGGCGCCTGCGGCCTCGCCGCCTCAGTTGCCTTGCGGAGGCGCTTCTTCGGTTGCTGCGTGGGACTTGCCGGAGGCGGGGAGTTCTCTGAGGATGAGGAGGCGTCGTCATCGAGATTCAGGGACCCACCAGAGTCTTCATCAGCCTCGGCGCCCTCCTCCTCCTCGGCAGGCCCGCTGGACTCAGCGCCATGTCCGGCAACCTCGCTCCCCCCGGCAACCTCGCTCGTTCCGGCAAACCTCAGGGAAGGCACCCCGGCAAACTCCTCGGGCGGAAGCTTGAGCAGCTTGAGGATTTCCGCCTCCTCTGCTTGGCTCACCTCGTCCGCGGCCTGTGCCTCGTCCACAGTGTATCCAAAGTCACCCGCCGCCGCAGCTGCGGTGGCCTCCTCCATCCTGGAGGCGATGTAGGCTATATCCCGGTCAGTAGTGGCCCGGGTGAGGCCTTTGTTCTCCTCGGCGTTGCGGGTTTTCTCGACCAAATTGTCGAAGAAGGTCAGCACGGTATCCGGGGGAGGCTCTATCCAAGAGGGGACGACGACGTGGGAGTCGCACGCGGGCATCATCGCTCGTAGGGAATCGCGGGCGGTGCTGTTGCACAGCGGCACCACTCCCCGGGAAGGTCTGAACCACTCCGGGTGGGCCGGGTCATGCTTGAAGAGCTCCCGGACCATCCCCTTCAACTCCAAGGCAGTGAAGTTATAGTTCAATCCAGGGCGCAGCCTCATGATATCTGCCGCATTGCCGAATTCCCAGGCGGACCTTTTCCTTTCTTGTAAAGGGGCAATGCGGCGGCGGAGGAAATCTGCTCCAACTTCTCCAATAGTCAGATTGGCGACCCGGAGACGAATGATCCTAATGAGGGCGATGTTGAGCTTGCTGTCCTCCGGGGCCAACTCACTCCAATCTCTGCCGCTCACTATGGCAGTTGTGCGCGGCGAGGTAAAGGGCTCAGGCTTATCTTCCACCACCCAGCACCAATCGGCTCTCCACTCCTCCCACTTGCCGCGAAGCTCACCCTTCAGGTACGAGTCCTTCTTGTTCAGCCTAAAGATCCAGGAGATGCCGCTGGAGAGGGGGGCACCTGACTCTACTCTAGGCATAAAGAAGTGGCGGAAAAGAGCTACATTGGGATGAACCCCAACATAGTTTTCGCACAGATGTGCGAAAACGGCCATCGTAAGGATGGCGTTGGGGGTGAAGTCTAGAAGGTGGAGGCCGTATGTGTTCATTATATCACAAAAGAACTCCGAAAACGGAGGGCACAGTCCACAATGGAAGAATGCAGCAAAGAAGAAGTACCCGCCGGGGAACATATCTTTGGCGATGGCGGGGAAGACTTGGGTGTGGGGATGAGCTTTGGTCTCCCTCACCCAGAACAGATAGTATTTGTCCTGCAGCTCCCTCGGACCCAGCCTTGGCGCGAAGACCACGCACTTCTTCCGCGGGGCGGCCAGCTTCGCCGCCTGCTCGGACTTCTCATTCTTGGCCTTGTCTGCTTTCGCCTTGTCGCTCTTCGGAGCCATGGCGGGGGCGGCGAGGAAGGAGGCGAGGAGCTCGACGGTGCCACGGATGCGGGAGGCGGCGGAGGAGGGAGTGGAGCTGGGCTCTCTGTCGACCTTGGGGAGGCGGAGGGCGACGGGGGTTTCTGGAGAATCAAGACGCAATGAAGACGATGGAGGGAACTGTCCCTGCTTCCTCTGCTTTTAAGGGGGAAGTGGGGGACGTTCCGCATTTCCCATTGAACAACAGGCCACGATCTCTCCCACGACGCCGCAATCGACGCGTGCCGTTAGGGAGGGATGCGGCGGATGCGGAAGGGGATACGGCTTTCCGTGGGCCGCGCGTGCCCGTGCAATGTCTTGGGCCTGGCCCAACAGCGCTCGGCACCGTGTGTGGCCCAGGCCCGGGGGCTCCTGTCGGTGTACTAAGATAGGGGTACCTTAGTACCCCAACTTGTGCACGGGCAGTAGCAGCTTCCCGCGGCAGGGCTTACCACGTGCTTGTCAAGAACCTTTCTGGTCCCTATGAAGCCATTCAAGAACAAAGTATACAAGTCAGGAGATCAAGGCCCCGGCAAGAGGAGCTTGCCGGGAAGGCCGCACCAGGCTCAAGACTATCACTTTAGCACAAGCCCCTGGCAAGAGGAGCTTGCCAGGAAGACTAAAGAACATACTCCTCAAGAGATGCCTCGGCGCATCATGCGCCCCGGCAGGATCCGGAGAGCGACAAGCTTCCGGGCCTGGCAAGATCACGACCCCGGCAAGGTGCTTGCCGGGGAAACCTACGCTGTGTGCCCGCGCTCCAGCTCATCTGCCCACGCGTCGCCCTGGGGCCCTTCCAGGGACGCGTGGCGGACGACTGTGCAGCCTGGGGCACACGGTGGCAAGCCACGGTGACGAGGCTACCGCCGTGGCGAACGGAGAAGCATGGACGGACACTTTTGGGGTCGACGGCGACGGGCATTTAATGACCTTGTCCCCCACTATCAAAGTTAGGTGAAGACCACTGTTCACGCACTGTTCATGCACTGTTACAACTACCACCAAATTTACACTTTTGCCCTCCTCTACGTTGACACCTGTCGGAGACCCCTTTGAGCTATAAAAGGAGGCCCATGCACAACGTAGAGGGGGTTGGATTCCAGAAACTCACACACTCTCCCGCTCGGTGTAGCTAAGTACTGTAGATCTTCAAGCTCCCGAGCCCAAGAACTCAATACAACCTAAGCAGGAGTAGGGTTTTACGCGTCCGCGCGGCCCGAACCTAGGTAAACTGCCCGCGTGTGCCCCTCGATCTGCTCTTCGTGCTCCCTCCGCTCCCTTACCGCAACGTAGAAGGGGCTCCGGTCCCATAGGTGCTCGTGGGAGGACAGTTTCCCCCGACACCTCGGTTACCTCCGGCCATCGTCATCAAATCCGCAACCTCTGCTACTCATAAGCCCACGCCGATGCTCCGTGTGCTCACCGGTGTGCACCACGTCCATCCCCCCTCATTTTCCTCCGCCGCATCGCCCCTAGATGCTCTGTCTGCCATTGCCAAAGCTTACTTCAGCTGCTCGCCTCGCTGTCGCTGCCATACTACATGTTGCTCACTTCCAAGCACAAAAACATGCTCCTGGCACTTCCAGGAGGCCGACGAGCCATCCAGCGCTTGCTGCCGCACCCTGTAACCCCTTCCCCGATGAGTTCCATCGTGACTTCCACCTCGGCTCATCGCTGGTGCCAATTCCGGCCGTCCCCAGATGAGCTGCTGCCACCCGTCAACTCGCCTCATCGCGGGCGTTTGAATGCTGCAAGCCGCACGTCGAACCATGCTCTGCACACATTTTTCTCGACCTCCCATTGCCGCGTCGGAGATTCCCGTCGCCCACAACCGAGTATTTAACCAAAAACTACCACAATTCATGAAACCGTGCTCATAAGTATCACTTTACAAATTTCTGCCAAAAACTACCACTTATTCTCTAATCTTTAACTAAAAACTACCACATGTATTTAATTACTGATTAGCTAAAAATTAAACCTGATTAGCGCAGCCAGCCGGAGCTAGCTAGCTCACGACGGACACAGCCGGAGCTAGCTAGCTAGCTCACGCGCTTACCGCGGCCAGCCGAAGCTGCTAGTTAACGACGGGGGCACAGCCATAGCTCTAGCTGGCTAGCTCACGCGCACACTGCGGCCAGCCAGAGCTAGCTAGCTATGCGCGACCGCCGCTTGCTGCTGCCACTACTTTCCGTCGCTCCGGCTTGCCCTCCGCAGCTACTGCTTGCTTCCGCCAACGCCCCAGCTTGCCGTTGCTCCCGCTTGCCGCCGCCGCCGCATGCCTCTGCTTGCCGCTGCCGACGCCGCCACTGACCAGCTCGCCGGCGGGACCTGATTGCTTTTTATTTTATTTTACAGGGATCTGATCGCTTTTAAAAAAATTGTAGGGACCTGATTGCATTTGTAAAGTAGACCTAAGCGCGTTTAAAATGGACGAATCGGTCGATTTACAGACATGGTAGTTTTTAGGGAAAAATTAGTAAGAAAGTGGTAGTTTTTGGCACAATTTGTAAAGTGGTAGTTTATGGGCATGGTTTCACGAATTGTGGTAGTTTTTTGGTTAAATACTCCCACAACCACCACAACTAGGCCATGCTCCGTGCCCGCATTCCGCACCCCCTGCCTCACGCTCCGGCCACCCCAGGCCGCGCCCTCCCGTGCCAAGCCATGCCTGCCCCTGCCCGTGCGTGGCCCCGCTACCGCTTCCGCTGTTGTCCCTACTACAGCCGCTGCTACTACATGCTACCTCGCTGCCGCCCACGCTCACCTGCGTGCCCGCCTGCAGCTGCCCGCAGCCCCCTTGCGTATCCGCACCCACCCTAGCTTGCGCGGCCGCTCGTGTGTGTCACTAGCTGTGGCCACCGGGTCCTATGTGTGTCATGCGTGTCCAGCAACCCCCTGGTGGCTTGTGTCTGTGACCGGTGGGCCCAAGGCCATTAGGTTCTGTTTAAAAACTAGACTAATATAAATACCCCTATGACACTGACTGGTGGACCCCATCTAGTTAACTAAACTAATAAAACTCTGTTAAAATATGTACCTATGACATATGGGTCCCACAGGTCCCATTGACCAGTCAACTGCTGACTGGGTAGGTCACATGGTCCCACTGTAAGCCTCATACACACTTTGTTGTATGCACTTCTGGGTGCACATAAAATTTGTCCATTTAATAATTTTCAAAATAATTAAATACATAATTTTCAAAAAATCCAATAAAATTTGGAAATTCTTAGAAAAATAACCGCAAGTCAGGTGAACATAATTTATATATGAAAGTTGCTCAGAAATTATGAAGAATCAGAATATGCCATCCACATACCTCTCACACCCCTCTAACACAACGAACATGGATATTTTGCATCTAGATCATCTGGCCGAAAAACACGTGGAGCTGGGAAAACATTGCGAGATGTTTTCCATCTTCTTTTAAATTGCCTAGTGATGCATTAGAGCATATGATCACCACACTTTGCGATGACATGTATTGTGCTGCATTTGTTTGCTCCCTTATTTATCTGTTCGGCCTCTCCTTTATTCTTTCGGTAGACTCCGAGACTGGCACTGCCCCAAGTATGACAACATCGATTACAACCCTTCCTTCTCGACATAGCTTCTAGGAAAGAACCCCCCCCCCTTGATCATTCCTATATTGCCCATTCTTTCACTCTTGTGCTTGCATTAGATTTTTCTACTATTGTTCAATAGCTCCTATTCTGATGCATAGCCTAATTTTGTAACCTGATGTTGATAATTGACATGTTGCCCTATATGCTTAGTATAGGCTGGTTAGTGATCCATCGGTGGCCCCACACCCTTGTCCTTGTTGCCACACTTTACTACCAGGTGTCTCAATCAATGTGATCGAGGTACGAATACCAAACACACCACCAACACCCCCACAGTTGTATGACTCTGCAGATCTACTATCGAGTGCCAAGGGTGATACCTCGTATCCCACTTTTGATGATGACTCTATAGTGTAGCACATCGGGTGTGGTTTACTGAGGGTGACTCCTAGTTCATCACTCCCGATGATGACTCTATCGTGCAACCCTCAAGTGTGAACTCATCGAGGGTGATTCCTCCAAGTTCGCCTTGACATTTTACCTCAGCTGTGAACCTACTGAGGGTGATTCCTCCGGTTTCACCTTGATGGTATGGACCTGAACCCCGACTGTTACAATGATAAATACGGTTCGGCCCTAAGGGTACATGGGAGAGATAATGTGGCGGAACGACATGGCAGGTTGAGATCACCTAGGAGAAAGCTGGGTCTGGTCCCTGGTCATTTTCCGCGAGTTACCAAGTCGGCACGACATGAGACATGTTTGTGTCCCTGTGCTACTAATAAGACACTAACAGTTTTGGGTATTTAATCTGAGTTGGTTGCTAGCCTAAACACACTAACCGTCATGTGGGATAATGGTATATGGGACCCTCGGTGCCATACGTTTTCTTCCGAAAGTTTTGTCAGACGTCCAGTTCAGCATTGTAGCAAGACGGGGCAGGTGCCATCCAGGACAGAGGTGGTTCTTGGACCCGGCCATGCTCGCAATGACCCGGAGTGTTTAGGGGTGAGCGGTCGAACAACCCCTTCGCGATTAGGATGTAGACCATCGGGGACCTATCTATGGAGTCTAGGTAGGACTACGACGTGTCATCCGAGGTCGGGCATTACCCATAAAAGTGTGTCCGACCAAAGATAATGTAGCGTGTCGGGTAATGTGGCGCACCCCTGCAGGAAAGTTAAATTATTCGAATAGCCGTGTCCATTGTAACATGACGCTTGGATTTATGAGAGTATCCCGATCTTATACAACTTGAACCAGATACTTGATGAGATACATTGCTCAATAAATATGGAATGTCCGCGAATCTTTTCTCGCATGGAGTCGAGGAAGGATCTCTTGGTATTGTATTGTTGTGTTAATTACAAGTTGATATCATATAAGATCCTCTCTTCTGCTGCTGTAAGGTGATGGCTGCAAGAAGATATAGTCTTCGATAGGATGAGCTTCTCCCCCTTAATCTAGCATTTCTGCAGTATAGTCCATAGATATACCCCATTCCTTTGATACCGATGCATGTGTAGTATAGATCTGATGTAAGTCTTCTGGGTACTTTGGATGAGTACTCACGGTTGCTTTGCTACCTCTTTTCTTCTTCCCGGAGTTGTGATCAAATGATGGAGCCCAGGAGCCAGAGGATCCTGAGCTTGACTACTACATGGGGATCTAGGATCAGGAGTAGTTCGGAGGTCCCAGGTAGGAGGCCTGCGCCTTTTTGATCTAGAGTTGTTATTTGTTTTCGCCTTCTTAAGGCATCTTTGTAATTGTATGTACTCAGACCTAACTCTTGATGTAATATCGGGTCTTACGACCCTGGCATGTATTATATTGTTTCTTTGTTTAAATTTGAATCCTAGAGTTGTATTGTGATATTATACCATGAACCACTGATCTTGATCGTGCTTGTTGCATGGATGTTTAGTGCATTATTAATCTCCAGGGCTTCACAAGAGTCATCTCCGCCACTGTGTCCATGGATGGCGTGAGTGCTTAAGGCGGTGGTGGCGTGGCATCGGTCATCGCCACCGTCCAACCTAGTTGTAGCTTGTTTGATAGGTCGTTCCCGCTGGAGGTGCGGTGGCGAGGAGAGCCTTCTCTCAATCGGGAGAGGAGCCATGTGTTGATCTCACGCACTCCATCCATGGATGCACTCAAGTTGTGCTACCTCCGCTGCATGCTACTGGCCACAACAGTTGGAGATGGTGAGGAGAGTGTGATGTCGGCAATTCTTCTTCCAAATTAGTCCTGGACGACTGAGTCAGTGAAAGCAGTTCTGAAGGACTGATACGTCTCCAACGTATCTATTATTTATGAAGTATTCATGCCATATTTACAACAATTCTATATGGTTCCGGTCTAATTTGAATGGAATTAACCAGGACTGACGCTATTTTTGGCAGAACTATTGCGGTGTTGCTTTTTGTGCAAAATATAAGTTCTCAGAATGGGCTGAACTTGTGGAAGATTTTTTTGGAATAAAAGAGACCCCGAAGCTTCTTCGGAGGACCAGAAGAGCCACGATGTGCCCACAAGCCACCAGAGTGGGCATGAACACACACAATCAAGGTTCGAAGAACTTCTACTTCACGCCTTGAGGATTCTATGACGCTCACTCAATGGTGTTGTGGCGATTGCAAGCAATCAATAAACGAGGAAGCCAAATTATGGATCCAGGAAGGCTGCATCAGAAGGAAGAGTAGGTGTTGCTATGCCGTTGGCTGGGACTGAGACAGAGAGAGGGGAGCATAGCCCCTATGATCTCGGTAAAGAGTTCCAACTAAGCTCTTCGCAGGTTCTTTCTTTCTCTTCCATTCTTTCCGGCTGGGCAACATGACTGATGGGAATGTTCGCTACTGCGCGCCCGGGTGTGTGTGTGGTCGTCGGCTGGTGCCTCGTGAGCACCCTCGTGACTCCTTTTCGGGTGGGACCTACGCAAAAAATCTTATAAATAGAGAAACCACCAGAAATAACCCTAGAACTGGGACTCCGCCGCCGCAAGCCTCCATACTGTCACGCCCCGGACACACCCGGCGGCGGTCGTTACTCCTGGCGGGATCTAGACTAGCCCCACATATCAATACTAGTCTTTTCTGCGCACTTTGTCCTCACTCATGCGCACCTGGGAGAAACTTCCCGGTCGGTCACCCATCGTGAAATTACCCCAAGCTGAGCACGCTTAACTTTGGAGTTCTATCCGAATGGGTACCCGGAAAAGAAGGAATTCCTTATTGATATGAGTAGTCTACCATCCCTATTAAGCCAGGCTATCACATACACCCCCACTCAGAGGAACCGACATCCTCGTCGGGCCACAGGAATGTTCCCTCTTGGCACAAACGTCTGTGCATTCAGTCGGATACATGTGCCATGCCGTGTGCCACGACGGGTCACAAACGTCATGAATAACATGACCGAGCACCTATCCGCAAAAATCTGTGTAACCGCGAGGGTCGGCTCTGATACCAACTTGTCACGCCCCGGACACACCCATCGGTGGTCGTTACTCCTGGTGGGATCTAGACTGGCCCCACATATCAATACTAGTCTTTTCTGCACACTTTGTCCTCACTCATGCGCACCCAGGAGCAACTTACCGGTCGGTCACCCATCCTGAAATTACTCCAAGCTGAGCACGCTTAACTTTGGTGTTCTATCCGAATGGGCTCCCGGAAAAGAAGGAATTCCTTATTGATATGAGTAGTCTATCGTCCCTATTAAGCCAGGCTATCACATGTACCTTCAAAATACCAACTGGAGCCCAGTTTTGGCACCCTGCCAGAGGGGGAAATCATCACTGGAGGCCATGTTCATCATCCCAGCGGCCACCATGATGAGGAGGCACTAGTTCACCCTCGAGGCTAGGGGTATGTACAAGTAGCTATGTGTTTGATCTCTCTCTTGTGTTCGTGATTTGGCACGATCTTGATGTACCACGAGCTTTGTTAATATAGTTGGCTCATATGGTGTTTCTCCCTCTTGATATTGTTGTGATGAATTCAGTTTTTACCTTTGAGGTTTATCTATTATCGGATTAAATAGTTGTTGGAGTTGAGAACACTTGATGTGTGTCTTGCATATGAATACCCGTTGTGACAATGGGGTATTATATTGATTCACTTGATGCATGTTTTGGCACTCAAATTGCGGATTCCCGAGGTAACATTGGGGTAATCTATGCATATGTATTGATGCATGTTTTTGTTCTACTTTCTCCGGTAGAAATATTGGGGCACTCTTTGAAGTTCTTTTTGTTGGACTGGATATTTTGAATATGAAGTCGTTCGATGCATATCGTATAATTGTCTCACGGATATTTGTGGTGATAGTGGAGTATCTAGGTGACATTAGAGTTGGTTGATGCGTACCATATGGTGTTATTTTAGTACGAACTCCAGGGTTGTTTGTGACACTTATAGGAATAGCTCAAAAGATTGATCGAAAAGAATAACTTTGGGGTGGTTTCGTATCCTACAAATAATTGCTTCTTATGTTCTCCACTAGATAAGAACTTTGGAGTGACTCTTTGTTGCACGTTGAGGGATTGTTAGATGATTCAATTATGTTAGCACTGTTGAGAGATTGCACTAGTGAACGTATGAACCCTAGGCCTTGTTTCTAAGCAATGCAATGCCATTTGTGCTCTATTTTGTCACTTGATAACTTGTTGCTTTTATATTTTCAGATTACACAAACCTATATCTACTATCCATACTACATTTGTATCACCATCTCTTCGCCGAACTACTACACCTATACAATTTTCCTTTGTATTAGGTGTGTTGGGGACACAGAGATTTCTTGTATTTGATTGCAGGGTTGTTTGAGAGAGACTATCTTCATCCTATGCCTCCCACGGGTTGATAAACCTTAGGTCATCAACTTGAGGGAAAATTTCTACTGTCCTACAAAACTCTGCGCTTGGAGGCCCAACACGAGTCTACAAGAATAAATCGCGTAGTACACATCAAGCTCTTTCTAGCGCCGTTGTCGGGGAGGCTAGTGCTTGAAGGTATATCTTTAGATCTTGCAATAGAATCTTTTAGTTTCTTGTTTTATCACTAGTTTGGTTTATAAAAGAAAAGTACAAAAAATGGAATTGAGGTTCGCTCATATTATTTGTCTTTATAATGTCTATTGTGAAAATAATGGAAAGGAAAGTTGTGCTCAATTGATAGAGGAAGAATTCAATAAAATGTTTGGCATAAAATCTTTGAATGATGAGCATGATTGCAATTTTGTTAGTATGAATTATATGAATACCCAAAATACTAAAGATGATTTCACTAGTCATGACAAAAATGTTTCTTATAAGCATGTCAATTTTTATGGAGTGCATAAAGTTTGTGAAGACATGCCTTATAGGGATGATAGATTTTGTAAGAAGCACAAACATGATAGAACCAATTTTTTGCTCAAAGTGATAGATGAATTTTCTACAAAATTATGTTCTCTTCATCCTATTACTTGTGGACTTTGCAATAAAGTTGGTCACCTTAATTTTTAATGCTTGCTTTTTCATGAACGAACCGTGTCCAAATATTGCAATAACTTGATCATCCTTGAACTTTATAATGAAGTTTGTTTCTTTTTTGGGTGTGAAGAATTGTCACATAAAAATAGTTGGTTTGAAGCATTCATATTAACATACCATGCTGAAACTACTTTGAAAAAAATCAATATGTTTTGTGTGGTAAATTGCGATGAAAATGCTTATATTGACAACTATAGAAAGACGGGAAAACCATAGAATGTAAAAAGGAATACTAATAAAAGGGTAAAGATTTCCACTTTCCCTCCCATTGTCTCTCATGATGAAATAGGTGACGAGAAGGAGCTCTCTATTCAACCAATCTCATCAATAAGAAGCTCGGAAAAATTGATTAAACCCACACATGATGTGGTGAAGAAGAAGAAAAGAAGAAAGAGTGGAGGTAAAAAGGTATCCCTCCCAAATTATGTTTATCCTATTGTTGTTGTGCCTCATTAGAATGAATCAAAAGTAATTGTGGAAGATGATACACTTGATGATGATATTGCTTCTTTGTCTTATTGCATAATGTCCGAAGGAACTATTGAGGATGATTTTGTTATGCATATTACTTGTTGTGATGATTATGATTGGGAAAATAATGATACTTATTATAATCTTGAAAATATTTTTGTCACCAACTTAGAAAATAATGATGATAATAATTGTTATACTGTTGGTGCTATTCATGATGAGAGTGATTATGCTTAGGAGATGCCAAGCCACAAGCTTGGGGATGCTATGTTTGATGAGAATGGCCTGTTTGCTATTTTATTTGCCACAATTAATGGTTGTCCCAAGCTTGGGGATGCTATGCTTATTGAACATGATCTTTTTAGCCCCCTACTTTGAATGATCAAATTTGTTATGATGATTCCCTGCCTCCCAATTATGAAGATTGCAATATTTATGAAAGTGGGTTTGGAAGAGTGTAAACTTTAGATAATATTTATCCCACTATTTTGGAGCGTGTTGAATCTTAGTATAATGATAAAAATGGATTTGGACAGGTCATGACTTTATTTAGTAATGATTCCACTATTTCAGAAGAGGTTTCGATTGATTATGATGAGAATCAAGTTGCTATTTATGATGATTATTGTGATGATACTTATGTTATAAAAAGTAGTGATGATTATCTATAAAATTTGTCATAATAATTATTTTTATTTTTATCAAAATTACTCTTTTGATGTCGAAACAATTTATAGTATTCGAGTTTCATATGATACTCCCACTCCTATTGAGGAGAAGAAATTTGCTTATGTGGAGAGTAATAAAAATTCTATGCTTGTGGATCTTGAAAAGAATGCTTTATGTGATAGTCATATTGTTGAATTCATTTATGATGCTACTGAAATTATTATGAGAGAGGAACATTTGCTTTTACATATATCAATAATATCAAGTTTCCTCTCTATGTGGTGAAAATCTTGAAGTCATGCTTGTTTTACCTTCCTAAGCTAGTTGATTCTTGTTCCCACAAATTGTTTGCTCAAAAAATCCCTATGCATAGGAAGTTGTTAGGCTTAAATGTGCTAGTCATATGCTTCATGATGCTCTCATTATGTTTCAATTCTTTACTCCTATGAGAGCATCATTGAAATCATCATGCCTAGATAAAAAGGCATTAAAGAAAATCGGTTGTGGGAGACAACCCAATACTTATACCTACTGTTTTTGTGTGTTCACATTATTAAGCTCCTGTAGTAATCATGTTTTATAGCTTTTGCTTCATTAAAGTGCCCAGTAAAGCCTTTGGTATAGTGTGGATGATAGTTGACTTGATTATGTGCAAAGACAGAAAGTTTTGTGTCCAGTGAAGAAATTCTATAAAATACTGGAACATGATAATAATCTGAATTTTTAACACATGATGGATGTACAAATTTCCTGCGTCTTACTAATTTTTCAGATTTTTTAGAATTGCATAAGTATGGTCATTGTCTAGATCATTAAAGACTGTTCTGTTTTTGACAGATTTTGTTTTCAATACATAGTTTGCTTGTTTTAGTGTTTCCATAGCTTATATTAAGTGATATAAACTGTGGAGATACATTATAGTAGGCATTATTTGAAAACAATTATGATTCTTATCTTTGACAGTACCAAAATGAATGATTTGTTTTATTATACTAACGCATCTCACGAAGTTCCGTTAAGTTTTGTGCGATTGAAGTTTTCAAGTTTTGGGTGAGATATCAATATGAGGAGAATAAGAAGTGGGAAGACACTAAGCTTGGGTATTACCAAGGAAACCCAAGTTAATATTGAAGGAAAACCCAAGCAATTAAGCTTCGGATTACCCCGGAAAGCATCCCCTCTTTCGTCTTCAATAATATCAGTAAGCTTACTTGGAGCTATATTTTTATTCGTTACAGGATATGTGTTTTGCTTGGAGTGTCATTTTCTATTGTTGATATTTGCTTGATGTTATTTAGAATGAAGTTTTGTATCTTTTATTGCAATAAAAGTGTCAAGGATAGCCTTCACCATGCTTAGTTTGCAAGTATATGAGTTGTTGTTTCAAAACAGAAAGTTCCACGCTATTGCATGAATTCTACAAAAAGACAAAATGTAATAAAAGCTTGAAATGTTGACACGATAATCTATGATAAATTTTCTATAGTGTGGTAAATTTTTAGAATTGTTTGAGTCAAATAAGTATAGTTATTACTTAATCCTTTGCAGACTGTTCTGTTCAGAGACATAATGCTGTTATGATTGCATTGTTTGCATATGTTTGCTTGTTTAATGATTCTATTTGAGGATAGGTGTATTAAATATGCAGAGGCATTTAGTATGAAATGTCAAAGTATAATTTTAGTGTTTTTCTACAGTAGAGAATGATAAGGTTTTGCATTGATTTATACTAACTTATCTCACGAGTTCTTGTTGAGTTTTATATGGATGAAGTTTTTGAGATTTAGGTAAATTGTGATATGCGAGGAATTTAGGAGACACAAGAGCTCAAGGTTGGGGATGCCCAAGGCATTCCTAGTTAATATTTCAAGAAGTCTCAAGCATCTAAGCTTGGGGATGCTCCGGTAGGCATCCCACCTTTCTTCAACAACAATTATCGGTTAGTATGGGTTGAGCCTAAGTTTTTGCTTCTTCACATGATGTGTGCTATCCTTGGAATGTAATTTTATTTTGTTTTCTTGCTGTTTGAATAAAATAATGAGAACTGAAATTCTGAAATGAGAGAGATTCTTCACATAGCTACTTAATTGTTTGACTACTCATTTGATCTTCACTCGTATATTTTTGGAGTAGTTTGTCATTTACTCTTGTGATTCACTTATATCCTATGAGTAAATTGTTGAATGATTTGAATATCATAAATCTGAAATTTTCCATGTTCCATATGCTTAGTATTAACTTCACATTTAGTTTAGGAAGTGAAATCTATTGAAGTTTGTCAATCACAATATTGGTCATACCAGTAATTCATGAATGATTAGTATAAGGAAGAGAAATTTCACATAAATATATTATCCTGGACATCTTTTATTATTGCGAATATCTATTAACTATTTTCAAACTTGAGAAAATTAGTTGAAGTTGGACAAGGAAGACAACGTAATGAGTTATGTTTGGGTATATTTGCATAGAAGTTATATTGTTATGGATTCTCCAACATGTGTTGTTTTCTTAGGATCTTTTGCTAGCCAAAAATCTGTACTAAGTAGAGATACTACTTGTGTCGTGGTAATCTCGTGGGGGATGTCGCGTCACGGCAGATGCCACAGGGTGGCTTGAGGTGAGGGCTAGGCAACAGTGGAGATCAAGGGACAGGATTGGGCAAGCATCACACGATGGATTACCCAGGTTCGGGGCCCTCGTCAGGAGGTAATACCCCTACTCCTGCATGTCTGATGATATATGCAGTGTATATAGTAATACATACGTGCTCCTGGAGATGTATCACAGAAGGCAGTGGCGAGCTAGGAGCCAAATGCCTCATGCATATGAATGTGAGTGTGAGTGGCGTGGTTTGCCTCGTGGCTGAATGGGCCTGGATGTATGCATGAGTGTGTGTGTGGACAAAAGGTCGTGGTGGAGTTTTGTGAGTACAAGAGTGTGCGTGAGCGGTCAAGTGAGCCCGTGAGTGTGAGGCCTCCCCTGGGTCACTTTATATACTTGTGCCCAGGGACAAGGGGTGGCCCACACACCCACTGCACTATTGGGATGTCATATGATGTGATGCATGATGCATGCTACAGTGCAACACTATTGGAGCACATCGAAGTGACACATGATGAACACTATAGTGTTTGCTTTATCAGCAATAGTGGTCGCAGTATGGCCATCTTGTCGGTGTCAGGTCGGAGTTGCAGTTGACTTCACATAGCAGGCCGGCTGGAGCAGCCGGACAAGGAGCCGGTGGGGCAGTTGGGATGGTGAGCCGGCCTGGCAGCCGGATGTCCAGCCAACAGGGGTGGCCGAGCAGCCGGATCGAGGCGCTGGTCACCCCGATGTTTTGAAGCGTCATTTGCCGTCTTGGGCCTACTCGGGAGGTCACCCCCCCCCCCCCGACAGTAGCCTTCGAGCTTCCAGACAACTTGGAGAAGTTGGACGGAGGGTTTTAGCGGTGTTGATGAAGTAGAAGATGTCGATGACAACCGGCTGGGGACCGCAGCCGGCGTGGCTTGCTTCCAGTGGTGGCGCGCAAGCGCACCCACTGGGTGTATCCTCCGCGCAACTTGGAAAAGTTGGTAGGAGGGTCTTCGCGGTTGTAGGTGTAGACGATGGTGTTATGGATGCCGGTTGCAGCCGGCAGCGGGCGTGCAACATGTGCGGTGTGTTTCGAGTGGGGGCGCGCAAGCACACCCACTAGGTGTATCTTCCGAGCCTCCGGGCAACTTGGAGAAGTTGGGCAGAGGGTCTTGCTATTGAAGATGAAGCCGACGGAGACGATGAGGGTGCCGGGCGCGGACACAGAGTCCGCCTGCTAGTGGGCACGGTGTCCTGCCAGGCGCGGACGCAGAGTCTGCCGGCTGATGGGCACGGGTCCCTTTCGGGCGTGGACGCGGAGTCCGCCGACTGATGGGTGCGGGGCCCTGCCGGGCGCGGATGTGGAGTCCGCCGGCTGATGGGTGCGTGTCCCCATTCAGCCGGTGGACCAACTTCTGTGGTAATCTCGCGGGGGATGTCGTGTCAAGGCAGATGCCACGGGGTAGCTTGAGGTGAGGGCTAGGCTGCAGAGGAAATCAAGGGACGGGATGGGGCAAGCAGCATGCGGTGGTTTACCCAGGTTTGAGGCCCTCGTTGGGAGGTAATAGCCCTACTCTTGCATGTATATTGATATATGCAATGTATATAGTAGTATAGAATTGCTCATGGAGCTGTATCACAGAAGGCAGTGGAGAGCTATGAGCCAAATTCCTCATGCATATGAATGTGAGTGTGAGTGTCGTGGTTTGCCTCGTGGCCGAATGGGCATGGATGTATGCGTGAGTGTGTGTGGCCAAGAGGCCGTGGTGGAGCTTGTGAGCACAAGAGTGTGCGTGAGCGGTCAAGTGAGTTCGTGGGTGTGAGGCCTCCCCTACGTCGCTTTACATACTAGTGCCCAGGGACAAGCGGTGGCCCACATACCCACTACACTATTGGGATGTCATATGATGTGATGCATGATGTGAAGGAAATATGACCTAGAGGCAATAATAAAGTTGTTATTTATATTTCCTTGTATATCATGATAAATGTCTTTTATTCATGCTAGAATTGTATTATCCGGAAACTTGATACATGTGTGAATACATAGACAAAACAAAGTGTTCCTAGTATGCCTCTACTAGACTAGCTCGTTAATCAAAGATGGTTATGTTTCCTAACCATAGACATGTGTTTTCATTTGATCAACGAGATCACATCATTAGGAGAATGATGTGATGGACAAGACCCATCCATTAGCTTAGCACTATGATCGTTTAGTTTCACTGCTATTGCTTTCTTCATGACTTATACATGTTCCTATGACTATGAGATTATGCAACTGCCGAATACCGGAGGAACACCTTGTGTGCTATCAAACGTCACAACGTAATTGGGTGATTATAAAGATGCTCTACAGGTGTCTCCGAAGGTGTTCGTGGTGTTGGCATAGATCGAGAATAGGATTTGTCACTCCGAGTGTCGGAGAGGTATCTCTGGGCCCTCTCGATAATACACATCGTAATAAGCCTTGCAAGAAGACGATTAATGAGTTAGTCATTAGATGATGTATTACGGAACGAGTAAAGAGACTTGCCGGTAACGAGATTGAACTAGGTATGATGATATCGACGATCGAATCTCGGGCAAGTCACATACCGATGCCAAAGGGAACAACGTATATTGTTATGCGGTTTGACCGATGAAGATCTTCGTAGAATATGTAGGAGCCAATATGAACATCCAGGTTCCGCTATTGGTTATTGACCGGAGATGAGTCTCGGTCATGTCTACATAGTTCTCGAACCCATAGGGTCCGCATGCTTAACGTTCGATGACGATCGGTATTATGAGTTTATGTTTTTTGATGTACCGAAGGTAGTTCGGAGTCCCGGATGTGATCACGGACTTGACAAGGGGTCTCGAAATGGTTGAGACATAAAGATCGATATATTGGAAGGCTATGTTTGGACACCGGAATGGTTCCGGATGAGTTCGGACATTTTCCGGAGTACCGGGATGTTACCGGAACCCCCCGGGGAGTCAATGGGCCTTATTGGGCCTCAATGGAAGAGAGGAGGAGGCGGCCAAGTGGAGGGCACGCCCCCCAAGCCCAATCCGAATTGGGGTGGGGGCCGGCCCCCCTTTCCTTCTCCCTCTCTCCCTCTTCCTTCTTCTCCTACTCCTACTAGGAAAAGGGAAAACCTACACCTAGTGGGAGTAGGACTCCCCCCTTGGGCGCGCCCTATGAGGGCCGGCCCTCTCCTCCTCTCCTCCTTTATGTACGGGGGAGGGGCACCCCATAGATACACAAGATGATTTCTTAGTCGTGTGTGGTGCCCCCTCCACTGTTACACACCTCGGTCATATTGTCGTGGTGCTTAGGCGAAGCCCTGCGTCGGTAACTTCATCAACACTGTCACCACGCCGTCGTGCTGACGAAACTCTCCCTCCGCCTCAACTGGATCAAGAGTTCGAGGGACGTCACCGAGCTGAACATGTGTAGATCGCGGAGGTGCCGTACGTTCGGTACTTGGATCGGTTGGATCGTGAAGACGTTCGACTACATCAACCGCATTACTAAACGCTTCCGCTTTTCGTCTACGAGGGTACGTAGACACACTCTCCTGCTCGTTGTTATGCTTCTCCTAGATAGATCTTGCATGTTCATAGGAATTTTTTTGAAATACTACATTCCCCAACATGATGTTGGCTATAGTGCACCACTATTGGAGCGCAACGAAGTGACACATGACACATGCTATAAAGTTTGCTTTATCAGCGATAGTGGCCGCAGTATGGCCATATTGTCGGTGTCGGCTCAGAGATGCGGTTGACTTCGTGTAGCAGGCCACCTGGAGCAGCCGGACAGGGAGCCGACCGGGCAGCCGAGATGTCGAGCCAGCCTGGGTGGCTGGGTAGCCGGACCGGGGCGCTGGTCGCCCCGATGTTTTGAAGTTTCATTTGCCGTCTTGAGCCTACCTGTGGGTCACCCCCCTGACAGTAGCCTCCGAGCCTCCGGGCAACATGGAAAAGTTGGGCGGAGGGTTTTAACAGCGTTGATGAAGCAGAAGATGTCGATGACAGCCGGCTGCGGACCGTACCCGGCATGGCTTGCTTCCAATGGGGGCGCGCTCCAAGACTCCGGGAAACTTGGAAAAGTTGGGCGAAGGGTCTTCGTGGTTGTTGGTGCAGACGATGGTGATGAGGATGCCGGTTGCAGCCGGCAATCGGCGTGCAACAGGCGTGGCGTGTTCCGAGTGGGGGCGCGCAAGCGCACCCACTAGGTGTAGCCTCCGAGCCTCGGGGTAACTTCGAAAAGTTGGGCGAAGGGTCTTGCTGTTGATGATGAAGCCGATGGCGATGTCGAGGGTGCCGAGCGCGGACACGGAGTCTGCTAGCTAGTGGGCGCGCGGCTCTGTCGGGCGCGGACGCGGAGTCCGCCGACGGATGACCGCTCGGGCCCCTTCTAGGTGTGTACGCGGAGTCCGTCGGCTGATGGGAGCGGGGGCCTGCCAGGCACGGACGTGGAGTCCGCTGGCTGATTGGCGCGGGGACCTGCCCGGCGCTGACGCGGAGTCCGCCGGCTGAGTGGGGGCGAGCGAGCGCACCCACTAGGTGTATCCTCCGAGCCTCCGGGCAACTTGGAAACGTTGGGCATAGGGTCTTGTTGTTGATGAAGCAGGTGATGGCGTCTGAAATGCTGGTTGCAGCCGGCGTCGGGCCTGCGACCATCCTCCAAGGCTCAAGGTGAGGAGGGGTTCCCCACGGAGATGATCATGCAAAAGACAAGGTTAGTCCGCGCAGATATATCAAATGTTTGCTTTTTAGCAGTGTGAGTGTTATGCAGAGCGTGCCGACTCGGTTTTTTCCGAGCCCCTTCAGTCTTTTTCATGTCCCCTCTGCCCTTTGGCTTTTCCTCTTGCTAGCTAGACAGTCGAGAACCGGTCTGTAGCTGTTGTGAAGAGTGTCCGCGTAGTGGAGCATACAATACTCGGACTCTAAGAGCAGATTCGACCGAGCAGATACTCATAAAGGAAACGACCGAGTTGCCCAAGCAGTCTTCTCCTGGATGTTTTTCGCGTGGGGTGTCCTCGAGCTTTTGCTCTCGCTTGCCTGAAAGCCGAATGGCGGTCTGTGGCCGAGACTAGGCCTTAGGTACCGTATGCGCTACTAAGCCGTCTGCGGGAATGAACATATCGGGCCAAGACTACCTGGTGCCAGGGCGAACAGTAGTGCAACTGTAAAAATGCGGATGTGGTCCCCGAGGGTCGCTCGAGATTATCCGTGTTTGCACGTGGTGCGAAAGTATGCGGATAGAAGTTCATATTCATTTCACGCAGACGAGGCAGAGGTTGTCGAAGACAGCCGGTGGGAGGCTTGCGGCCGACACGACTTTGCGCTGGCGAAACACGCCGGAACTCCCACTGGGGGTAGCCTTCGAGCCTCCGAGCGCTCGAAGGAGGTCCCGGCCGGTTAGGCCCGACCAGTCAGACGATGAAGCAGGACACAACCGGCACGGCGTCGAAACGAGCAGGCGGGTCAGCCGGCAAGGCGGGTCAGCTGGCAAGGCGGCGATGCAGGTAGGTGAACCAACCGGCCAAGCGGCGACGCGGGCGGGTATAGCTGATTGTTTCTGTCTCTTTCTCTCTCTCTCTCTCTTTTATTTTTTAGCCAGATTGGGCTATTACTTTCTTTTTCTAGCTGGCCACCACTTGTCCTTCTTTTCTTGGGCAGCTGGCCCTTTTTGCAGCAGGAGGCCATGGCGGATGAACGCCGCGAGCCGGTAGGGGCGAGCGGAGGCCCGAGCCGGTGGGCATGTGTTGGCACAGCCGTAGATAGCTCTCTGCTCTCTCACATCAGACGGAGGATAGAGGAAGAAGAGAGACACACAGGTGGTTTTGTTGCGACGAACGCCCCGCCGCCAAGCAGCATTTTTCTTGCTCAACTAGCCACAACCGCACGCTACAAACATGAACAGCCCTGCCGGCTTTGTAGTGTAGCTGCTACGCAGCGCCCAAGCTTCCAACGTGCATGTACGCGGCTCCGCTGTTAGCGAGCGAACCGCCCGGCCACGCCCATGACGCGCGCTACGCGCACGCCGTGGCCTGCGCTGCTAACAACCTGACTACACCGTAACTAATACTTGCACGCCCCGCTAGCTAGCTCACACGATACACACATACGCACACACACGTACACACACACCACGCTTCTGCTGTGTCCCGCACGTCCCGCGCGCATCCATCGCGCCCGACAAGCCCGACTGCACCAGCGCGTTCTGCACGTCCCGCGCGAATCCATCGCGCCCGACGAGCCCGACCACACACGTCGTGGCTTATTCGAACACACACACCCCCCCTAAGCCACGGCCTAGAGGAGTCTATCATCGTCGACCTTGGCGCCGGCCAAGAGAGCGTGCTCTGCCACCGGTCCTTTTCGCAGCTGCGGGCACTCGCGCCGGAAGTGCCCGTGCTCCCCACACTTGTAGCAGCGCCTGCGCCTATTGCCGCCGCTCCCCGACGCCACATTGCGCCCGTCGTCGTCGTCGTCCCGTCCTTCGCTGTGTTGTCGTTCCCGCGCCCGCCACTGGGCCACCGTGAATAGGAGCTGTCTGTCCGCCCGCTTGCCGTTGTTCTGCTGTCGACGCCGAGCTCGCTCGTCGAAAGCGCGTAGATGCCCGAGCGATCGTCGAACGCCATAGTCATCACATCGTGGAACTGCTCGATGCCGGCGATGACGGGGAAGAGCCGATCCAGCACCGTATCTAGCAGATTCTTGACGAGCGCCGCGTCGCCCAACGTCTCCCCATGGTTGGCATACCTCGCTGCCATCGCCGTGAGCCTCCCGCCGTGCACGTCGAGCTCCTCGCCGTCCGCCATCTTCAGGCGGTCAAATTCGCCGCGCAACATCGCCAGCCTCACCGCACGGACCCGATCGGCACCGACGAACCTCACCTTCAAGGAGTCCCATACCTCCCTGGCGGTGAGCTTCGTCGACACCTGCAGCAGCACATCCTCTGGCAACGCCCCGAGAAGCAACGTGCGCGCCGTCTTGTCCTTCCGCGCGTTCACCGCCGCGTCTCCCGGCACCACCGCCTCCCATACGGTGTGGACGTCGAGGATCGCCTGCGCCTTGATGGCCGAGACCGTGTAGTTGTCCGCCGTCAGCATCGGCATCACCGTCGTCGTCGATATGCCCCCGCCACCGCCGTCTGGGATGAGCGCCATGGTCGCCGGTGATCGCCCGAACCGAAGCTCCGTATACCAATTGTTGGTGCAGCCATAGATAGCTCTCTACTCTCTCACACCGGACGGAGGATAGAGGAAGAAGAGAGAGACACAGGTGGTTTTGTAGCGACGAATGCCCCGTTGCCAAGCAGTGTTTTTCTTGCTCAACTAGCCACGACTGCACGCTACAAACATGAATAGCCCTGCTGGCTTTGTAGTACAGCAGCTACGCAGCGCCCAAGCTTCCAACGTGCATGTGCGCGGCTCCGCTGTTAGCGAGTGAACCGCCCGACCACGCCCACGATGCGCGCTACGTGCACGACGCGGCCTGCGCTGCTAACAACCTGACTACACTGTAACTGATACATGCACGCCCATCTAGCTAGCTCACACGATACATACATACGTGCACACACGTACACACACACACCACACTTCTGCTGCGTCCCGCACGTCCCGCGCGCATACGTCGCGCCCGACGAGCCCGAGTGCACCAGTGCATCCCGCACGTCCCGCGCGAATCCATTGCTCCCGACGAATCCGACCACACACGCCCTGGATTATTCCAACAGCACAAGCCGGCACGGGAATGCGTGGGCCGTGGCCGGCCCTGGCTAGTGGTTGCGTGGACGGTCGAGGTGGAGCAGCCAGCCAGCTGCGAGGCGCAGCCGGGCTGGACCTCGAACATGGAGTCGTCAGAGCCTGCATGAGGATGGTAGGGGCCAGGGGCGCGAGTCGGCGAGGCATGCGCGGGCGCGGGAGACGACGCAGCCCGGGGAGGAGCGGCGAAGCCGGCAGGGAACAACGGGCGGACCCGACGAGCGGAGGAGCAGCGTGGGGCGGAGCAAAGGATGGGCGCGGCGAACCGGCGGCCAGGCACGTGCGAAGCCGTCCGCGCGGCCGACGGAAGCCGGCATGCACGACGAGAGGCGGCCGAAGGCATGGTGGCAGGGGCTTGGGAGGCCAGCGGGGCGGCGCGGGGAGGCAGCCGGAGTCGCGGCAAAGCCGGTAGGGAGCTCGAGAGGACGCTGGGTGGCGCGGGAGGCCGGGCGCGGGTTGCAAGCTGGCAGGCAGGTCGGCGTGCGCGGAGCCGGTGCACGCGGACGTCGGGGAGCGGGCAGAGCTAGCTTGCGGGTCGCCGAACAGGGCTGAGTGACCAGCCGGAGTGGTGCGAGGCGGTCGGTCCACCCAGGAACGCTGAGCCGGCGGGCGCGGACAAAGGTGGAGCCGGCTTGGGCGGAGAACCCGGCAGCGGGCAGAGGCGGAGTCAGCCGGTCGGGTCGCGCGGAAGGGGGTGGGGCCGGCCTGCAGGTGGAGCTGGCGGGTGCGACCCGGAGCCGGACAGGCGGGCGCGCGGATGCAGAGGAGGTTGGCCACGGGGGCGGAGGCAGAGCCGCGAGGCAGTCCCGGCGATCGGAGCGGAGCATAGCAAGGGAGCCGGCACGCGGAGGCTGCCAGTGGAGGAGACGCACGGCCATGGCGAGGCTCAGAGGAGTGCGCAGCCGCGGGATGGGAGCGGCGGAGCAGCGTGCAGGAGCAAAAGAAGCGGGTCTGCATAAAGCCATTAGCTGGGGCATATGGCCATTAGGGCATGTACAATGCATAGCCCCAGGGTGGTGCCTCGCATGCCATGTAGGATCGGATATCAGGTAAAGTAGGTTCGGATAGGGAAGGAGGATCTTCTGCAAGAGGCGGGTGCTTGGAGAGAGAAAATGTGGTCCGGTGTCAAAAGCTGAAAAGGTTGAAGTGAAAAGTAGAGATGCATGTATATTAGAGTCTTTATTTTCTATTTTTTTAATGAGGCCTACTAGTAGTAGTTTGTATTGGAGAAAAAAAAGTAAATATAGGTGCTTCAAACTACTTTTTGTCATGAGATATCCGTATAACATGTGCCATTATTGTGCATGCTCTTGTATGGCCATTATCTGGATGATGTACAGGCGTTGTCCGTCATGTATCTGGCTAGCATATGGGTGGTATCTGGCTAGCATATAAGTGAGAGGGAGCAGTTGCGGCGGGAGGCACTCGCGGACGAGTGTGAGCAGGAAGCACGAGGGGAAGACGAGTGTGCACTAGCCTGACTCGGTGATGACGTTAAGCAGCGCCGCTGCTGCTCGGGCAGCGGGGCGTGAGGCCGTGGACGCTCGCAAGGAGTTGGTGAGGCACACGTCGCCGAGAAGAGAGCGAGGCGGATGAAACCGAGGCCGTCGACGAGGACGTGTCGTCCCACGCGGCCGCCCCGGGGACATGTTGATGTAGAGCCCCTAAGCATTGCCGGAGAGACGACGGCGACATCGCGGTGATGATGAGGATGGTCCCGCCCGGAACATGTTTCCAACGTTAGCTTGCCCCATGGTGGGCGTCAACTGTCGTGGTAATCTCGCGGGGATGTCGCATCACGGCAGATGTCACGCGGTGGCTTGAGGTGAGGACTAGGCTGCAGTGGCGATCAAGGAACGGGATTGGACAAACAGCAAGCAATGGTGTACCCAGGTTCGCGATCCTCGTTGGGAGGTAATACCCCTACTCCTGCATGTATGATGATATACTCCCTCCGTTCCGAAATAATTGTCGCTGGGAGTTTCTAGTGCAATTTCCATCGCGTTACGACATTTTTGTCGTTTCCTAAACTACCCTCCCACTATCTCGCTCGCTCAGCTCAGCCACTCACTCGCTCAGCCACTCGCTCGCTGGCTCCCGAACCCCGTCGCCTCTCCGTTGCACGCATCGCCGGCGCCTCTCCGTCGCACGCGTCGCCGGCGCCTCTACCCCGCACGCAGCGCCTCCGCCTCTCCCTCTCGCGTCGTCGCCGCCTTTCCATGTTGCCATAAGCCGTCGCCTCTCGCACTTCAAGATTTCATTTTTACTCCGGCTGGATCTAAAGCGCAGCTGCTCCACCTTCCTCGGGGTGGTGGGTATCTCCGGTGGCTGGACCTGAAGCGCGACTGCTCCACCTTCCTCGGGGTGGCGGGGTTCTCCGGCTCCCTGCGCAGGGGAAGGGCCCGACCGCCGGCGGCCGCTGCAGGCAGAAGGGGAACTGCGTCGGCTACTTCGTCGGCGTCGGCGTCCCACGGACAGGGCACGGCAGCACACACCTCCGTCCGCCAGCGCGCAGCTGGCCGACAGGAGCAGCCACAGCCACGCGACCACAACGAGCAGGACTGCCGGCGACGGGTTTGTGCAGTCCCGCGAGGACCATGCTGTGTGGGATGCCGAGACGACGTTGCTGGAGAAGGAGTCTTCGACTACCTCACGCACGCCACTGGTGTGCAAATCAGGTAACCCACCCGCCGCTGGCCTGCACATCACTGATTAAATTTCTGTAAATTTCAGAGATGATGCATGAGTTTTGTACTCTGAAAGTTTAGGAGTACACTGGATAAACTTCTGTAAATTTGTGAGTACTACTGCTTGTAGGGAGGCTTGTAGGGAGGCTTGTAGGGCGTGTACTCTGAAAGTTTAGGAGTACACTGGACAAATTTCTGTAAATTTGTGAGTACTACTACTTGTAGGAAGGCTTGTAGGGATGCATGAGTTTTGTACTCTGAAATTTCAGAGATGATGCATGAGTTTTGTACTCTGAAGTTTAGGAGTACACTGGACAAATTTCTGTAAATTTGTGAGTACTACTGCTTGTAGGGAGGCTTGTAGGGATGCATGAGTTTTCTACTCAGAAATTTCAGAGATGATGCATGAGTCTTGTAGAGAGTACTCTGAAAGTTAAGGACTAGATGATGCATGCAGCTGCTTATGATAAATTTCAGCAACCATTGTGCTCGTGTGTTCATTGTGCCTTTGGCTTAAAATGGTTACTACTCCTAAACTTTCAGAACATCACCTTGCAGTGTTCAGTAATGGAATAAAAGTTTAGGACTATCTGGAGTTCATTTTGCACGTGTGTTTATTGTGCACTGCTGCTGCTGCTTGTGCATCTATTTCGGGCTCTGAATTTGCATCCATTCTTGTGACTGTCCGTCAGGTCGCCGAGCCCGTACGCTGGTGTGAGCAGCCTGGGCTGCCTAGTGCTCGTTGTCCGGCAGCACACCACGGCGCGACACGGGGTGGTGGAGGCCGAGGTCACCCAGGTCGAGACCATACGGTGGCAGTAGGAGGAGACTGAGCATCGTGTGGTGTGGGCGCCGATTGAAAATCACCAACGAGTCCTACTTCAACTGCGATGCAATGTGAGCCTCACTTGCCGTCCTCCCTCTCTTTTTCTTTTGTGAGAGCAAAAATGCATTTTAGTTTTGAATTTGCTCTGCTTTGTGTGTGTGTGTGTGTGTGTGTGTGTGTGTGTGTGTGTGTGTGTGTGAGAGAGAGAGAGAGAGAGGGGTACCATGGTGGCCAGCTTTAAGTTGTCCTGTGATTTTATTTCCACCTGAATGTGCTATATGAACACTTCCTTGTTGTTTATATACATCGTCGAGTTGAATTGCCTAACTTCCGAATGTCTAAATGACCACTCTTTGCTTCTGTCAATGAAAATCAGTGTTAGCAATGTTTAGGTTGTTACCAATGTTCAGTTTTACCAATGTGTTCTGAAAATAAAAATCCATTTAGTGAGCACATTTGCTAGGAGTAGAGTGTTACACATGCCAATGTTCAGCTTTACCAATGTTCAATTTTGAGAGGATTAGCACTAGTTCAGATTGTCTCTGTAGGAGTAGTTTCAATTAATTAACTGAAACTTTCTACTCCTATTCTACAAGAGCATCTTCTTGCTCTCTTCTCTCTTCTTATTTCTTCTTTCTCTCTTCTTATCTCTCCTCTCTTCTCTTATCTTATCCTCTCCTCTTCTTAGATAATTTTAATTAACTGGAAATTAAACCTTTTCTTTTAGTTAAATCTAAATTTAACATTTTAGTTAATTAAACTAAAAATAAACCTTTTCTGTTACTCCTAGTCCTTTTGTGTTAAATTAAATTAAATTAAACCTTTTGTGTTAAAATTAAATTAGACGTTTTCCTCTCCTCTCCTATTCCACTCCACTCCTCTTCTATTCCACTCATTTCCTCTCATATTCCTCTCCTAGTCCTTTCCTTTAACAACATCAACAATAATGTGAAGTCCAAGATTGAAGACAAGGAGGGCATCCCAGCCTACATACTCTTCTCTAATTCACTCCTCTCCTCTCCTACTACTCTCCTATCAGAGAGTGATCATACAAGTGGAGTATGGTGTAAAAAGTACATGGAGTAAAAATACTTGGAGTAAAAGTGCAAAATTAAATGGAGTAAAAAATTAAATGGAGTTACACATACAAGTGGATTGGACATACAACATACTCCACACAAACAACATACTCAAATATGGATTATTACAGACATGACAAGCATCAGAGCCTCATCCCAAGCATCACTGGCGTCACAAGCATCATCACTAGCATCAGAGCCTCATCCCAAGCATCACTAGCATCCCAAGCATCATCACTAGCATCAGAGCCTCATCCCAAGCATCACTAGCATCCCAAGCATCGTCACT
>LR738710.1:571166151-571196981 GCA_902687465.1 Secale cereale
CATCATAGCCTCATCCCAAGCATCACTAGCATCCCAAGCATCGCCACGAGCATCAGAGCCTCATCCCAAGCATCACTAGCATCACAAGCGTCGTCACAAGCATAAGAGCCTCATCCCAAGCATCAGTAGCATCACAAGCATCGTCACTAGCATCAAAGCCTTATACCAAGCATCACTAGCATCCCAAGCATCGTCACAAGCATCAGAGCCTCATCCCAAGCATCACTAGCATCACTAGCATCGCCACGAGCATCAGAGCCTCATATTCCATTACTGAACCCTCTCCATTAGCCCTAAGTTGTGTAGGGCATTTGCATAAACCTCTTGAGGGTAGGATAGTCTTTGAGGTAGTTGCCCAAGACCCTCAAGCCTTTCCTTGTTTACATGGGGTATTTTGTATCCATTTCCCCCTGCATGGTTCAGGATCTCGATCATGCACGTCTGCAGAGTTAGGAAAATTCTGTTGAGCTTGTAAACCCCGTAGCCTTCAAATTCCTCCAAAACAGCCTTAATAAGGTCTTGTAGTGTTTTAGGACTCAGACAATCTGTCAGGGATTGCAGCGAGTTGAAAAACCCAAGGTCAAGCACATTCAAGTCAGGACTGTTGGTAGGTTGTTGTATTATTCTGATATCAAGTCCAGTTTTTGCGACAGCTTCTAGAAATTCCGGGTCATTTGGCAAGATATGTGGCTTAGCATTATCCTGCTGAATGTATATGGTCTGTCCAGCATCACCTTCGGGCCAAACAGCTGTATTGCTGGCAAGACCTTCTCTATCAGGAACTCCCTCATAACTTTTATGTCGACCTTTACTGACTTTGTCTCTATTGTACCTCTAGGCCTATTGTCGCTTCTCCTCTGAGCAGGAACTTCTTTCACGAATGGCCAGATACCGATTTTCCCAGAGAAGGTCATGTTTCCTTCCCTATCCCACCTTGGCCTCGCAACGGCCGTCAAGAACATCACATTGCCAATGCAATTGCCATGTATAGGCCTCGTAGGCTCTTCCTCTCCATCTAGCAGATAATATGTTCTATTCTTCTTGGTCATGTTAAACCACTTCTCATCGATATGGATAACATTATGCATAGTCTTGAACTTAGGCCTTGGTGTTGTAGTTGTTGCCTCATCAAGCATCGACAAACAAAATTTCATCCTATCCTTCTTATTCTTGTCCTTTAGAGCTGGCTTCACATAGTTTGTATGCCTCCTTATCAAGTTTAACATGAACTTTCTATGAAGTGTGGTAGGGCTACATCCCAGTTGCCAGGAAAGTGATCTAATGGTTGACCTTCTGTTTAATGGGATCGTTAGGATTTTTTCTAGGTTAATGTCCTTAGGCTTTCTTCCGCAATTTCCTTTTTTTATTAGAAACATCCACCTCTAGACCTTCTCTAATCTACTTCATTGCTCTCCTCCAAATTCTTTGTATATTCCAAACACCCACTCCAAAAAAAATTGCAATGTCTTGCATATCAGTTCCCAAAAAAGTGCCTCCTCTACTCATACACAGTGTATGCAATGCTACATAAGCAGCAAATTTTTGTTGGTCATTGAGGGTTTTATATTTCCTAGCAACTTGCCCAACACCTGCACCAAGACATACAACAAAGAAATGATTAAATGAAATGATCAAGTGATGAAGTGATGAAATGATGGAATGATCAACTGTAACTATACCTGGATTTTGAACAATTTCATCTCCTTCCATTCCCTCTCCTGCATCTCCTTCCATTTCTTCTCCTACATGTCCTTCCATTTCATTTTCTGCATCTTCATCCATTTCATCCACATCTTCTGCAGGTGGAGTGAAGTTGACGTCCGGGAGATCCATTTTCTCCTGAAGATATGAATATGTAAGATGAAGTAGAAGTGGAATTAGAAGTATGCAGCAAAGTTAAAAAGCACTTAACTGACAACAACAATAACAACAAGTGGTTGCAGTAGTCTTGTTAACATAATGAAGTAGTCTTGTTAACTGAAACTTGTTAACTGAAAATGTTCGGTACTCCTACATCTTGAAGTAGTAGTATAAGATGCACCATTAAGCAGCAATAGATGGTGTAGAGGAGTAACAGGAACTCCTTTGTCATGCATCAGTAGCATTAGGAGTAGTTTTTGGTTTGGAGTAGAACTAACTTAGAAGTGAAACCAGTTCCAAACTGGTGAGAATGGTCAGACAATGGCAAGTCTAAATTAGTTCAAAGCTGGGCTAGCTCATGACACCAAGGAAGCGAAGCCATTTATTGGCGTTGAATTTAGAACTGCTTAGAAAATCCCAATACATGATTTCAAGGAAGACCAGGTAAACAATTCAGTCACACGGTGCTAAAAAACTGAAGTAGCTCGACAGTTCATTGAAAAGCTTAACATAAGCATGTACTCTCACCTCTGGTCAAAAGAGAAGAGCATATAAACATGTTGTCATTAATTTACTGTAATGGTACAGCTGCTGCTAGTGGTTAGCACAGCTACACACGTATGAAAAAAGAAGAGGATACTAAAGAAGATCTCACTAACATTAGAGGAATGAAAAACAAGGAGCTTTTCTACTACCAGCAGGGAAGCGGGTGATGGAACTCCTTTTGGTTTGGCACACAACAGAACTCCTTTTCAGTTAATTTAAATTAACTACTCCTTTGTTTACTTATTTTGGTAAAACAGTCAGCAATTTTTTCTCGTCAACAATTTTCAGTAAGTCCCTAAAATGGAACAGACATAAATAGGCTACTCCTCTGTTCATGTCCAACTGAACTTCTCTGCAAGTTTGCATTCTTATGAATGTAACCAGTACTAAATGGAGTATTATAAGCATGAGTAGAAATATACACATACGTACAAATTGAGTATGGAGTACAGAATGTCGAATTACTGTCAGTTATTGCCTACAGTACAGATTACTGTTTGATTACTGTTTGAAACTAGAGATACAACTACATCATGGAGAAGTGTGCAGTTTGAAACTGACAGCCAACTACTCCAGTTGGATCTTCAGTTGAATCTTCTTCAATTGAATATTCTTCAGTTTGAAACTGGTAGCCAACTTTATGATCATTACAGTAGTGCACAAAGTTCATCTCATGCAAGTTTGATGCATATCAACTTATCATGCTGACAACAGTAGTGCACAAAGTTCATCAAACATCATGCAAGTTCAATGCATATCAACTTATCATGCTGACAGCAGTAGCATGTGGACCTATCATGGTGATTTCATATCAAAATTGAGGAGTACTCCTATTCATTTGGAGAACTCAAACAACAATTGATATGCATCAAAATTGGGATCAACAGTAGCATGTGGCCTTATCATTCTGGTTTTTGGATGATTTAGTTAATCAAATTCCTCAATTGAGGAACACCTGGACTTGTCATTCCGGTCTTGGGATCAACAGTAGCATATGGACTTATCATTCTGGTATTTGGATGATTTAGTTAATCAAATTGACATCAATTGACCTGTTTTTTTGGATCAATTGCAGATTCTCTTGATTGGAGTGGAGAGGAGCAGAGACGAGAGGAGCAGCAGAAGTGGACAGCGCATCGGCTGACCTCGAGCTCTTTATTGGAGTGGGGGGAGGCGGCCGGCGAAGGATCTGTGGCCAGCGGCGAAGGATCCCAAGTTGTGGCGGAGCAGGCAGCCGGCGGGAAGGGCGGCCGGCGAGGAAGCTGGGGACCGTGGCGGGGAAGGGCGGCCGATGAGGAAGCTGCAGACCACGGCGGGGAAGGGCGGCCGGCCGGCGAGGGAGCTGCGGACCGCGGCGGGGAAGGACGCCAAAGATGCGGACGACGGAGGAGCCCGGTGAAAGGAAGCAGCGACGGCGGAGAAGCCTGGCGGAGGGGAGGAGCGACGGAGGAAGACGCCTCCCGATCGATTTCAAATCAGGGGTAGTATCGTACTTTCACAATGTTTCACCT
Organism: Secale cereale; assembly: GCA_902687465.1. Lineage (NCBI taxonomy): Eukaryota > Viridiplantae > Streptophyta > Magnoliopsida > Poales > Poaceae > Secale > Secale cereale. The sequence goes on from LR738710.1 coordinate 571,170,069, forward strand.
GGTCGGAACCATACCTCCAGCGACAATTATTTCGGAACGGAGGGAGTATATCAGTACAAATTTTCTCATGGAACTATATCACATAAGGTAGTGGAGAGCTATGAGCCAAATGCCTCATGCATATGAATGTGAGTGTGAGTGGCGTGGTTTGCCTTGTGGCCGAATGGGCATGGATGTATGCGTGAGTGTGTGTGGTCAAGAGGCCGTGGTGGAGCTTGTGAGCACAAGAGTGTGCGTGAGCGGTCAAGTGAGCCCGTGAGTGTGAGATCTCTCCTGGGTCACTTTATATACTAGTGTCCGGGGACAAGGGGTGGTCCACACACCCACTAAACTATTGGGATGTCATGTGATGTGATGCATGATGCAAACTACAGTGCACCACTATTGGAGCGTAGTGAAGTGACACATGACCCAGGTTATAGTGTTTGCTTTATCAGTAATAGTGGCTGCAGTATGGTTGTCTTATCCGTGTCGGGTCGGAGCTGCGGTTGACTCCGCGTAGTAGACCGGCTGGAGCAGCCGGATGGGCAGACGGGATGTCGAGCCGGCCGGGGTGGCCGGGCAGCCGGACAGGGGCGCTCGTCGCCCCGATGTTTTGAAGTGTCATTTGCCGTCTTGGGCGTAGCCGGGGGTCACCCCTCGACAACTTGTGCATCAAAAAAACCCTTAAACCCAGTTTCTTGCCACCAAGGTCTGATACATCTCCACCGTATCTATAATTTTTTATTGTTCCATGCTGTTATATTATCTGTTTTAGATGTTTTATATGCATTAGTATGCTATATTATATTATTTTTGGTACTAACCTATTAACCTAAAGCTCAGTGCCAGTTTTTGTTTTTCCCTTATTTTTGAGTTTCGCAGAAAAGGAATATCAAACGAGTCCAAACGAAACAAAACTTTACGAGGATTTTTCTTGGACCAGAAGACATCCAGAGGACTTGGAGTGCACGTCAGGGAAGCCACGAGGCGGTCACAAGGACGGAGGGCGTGCCCAAGGGGGTAGGGCGCACCCCCACCCTTGTGCCCCCCTGACTCCACCGACCTATTTCTTCCGCCTATATATTCACATATATTCCAGAAACCCAAGAGGCATCGAAACCACTTTTCCACCGCCGTAACCTTCTGTATCCGCGAGATCACATCTGGAGGTCTTTTCCGGTACTCTGCCGGAGGGGGACTCGACCACGGAGGGCATCTATATCAACACCATTGCCATTCCGATGAAGCATGAGTAGTTTACCACAGACCTACGGGTCCATAGCTAGTATCTAGATGACTTCTTCTCTCTCTTTGATTCTCAATACCATGTTCTCCTCGATATTCTTGGAGATCTATCCGATGTAATATTATTTTGTGGTGTGTTTGCCAAGATCCGATGAATTATGGATTTATGATCAACTTATCTATGAAGATTATTTGAGTCTTCTCTGAATTCTTATATGCATGATTTGATATCTTAGTAATTCTCTTTGAACTATCGGTTTGGTTTGGCCCACTAGATTGGTTTTTCTTGCAATGGGAGAAGTGATTTCCTTTTTGTTCAATCTTGCGGTGCTCAATCCCAGTGACAGCAAGGGACATGACACGTATTGTATTGTTACCATCGAGGATAACAATATGGGGTTTTCATCATATTGCTTGAGTTAATTCCACTACATCATGTCATCTTACTTAATGTGTTACTCTGTTCTTTATGGACTTAATACTCTAGATGCAGAATTGTTTCGGTCGATGTGTAGAGTAATAGTAGTAGATGCAGGCAGGAGTCGATCTACTTGACACGGACGTGATGCCTATATTCATTATCATTGCCTTAGATATCGTCATAAATATGCGCTCTTCTGTAAATTGCTTGGCAGTAATTTGTTTACCCACCATAATATTTGCTATCTTGAGAGAAGCCTCTAGTGAAACCTATGGCCCCCGGGTCTATTTTCCATCTTATTACATTCCGATCTACTATTTTGTAATCTTTTACTTTCCGTTCTATAAACCAAAAATACCAAAAATATTTATTTTACAGTTTATCTATCTCTATCAGATCTCACTTTTGCTAGTAATTGTGAAGGGATTGACAACCACTTTATAGCGTTGGGTGCAAGTTGTTTGATTGTTTGTGCAGGTATTTGGCGATTTGCGCGTTGTCTCCTACTGGATTGATACCTTGGTTCTCAAACTAAGAGAAATACTTACTCTCCTTTGCTGCATCACCCTTTCCTCTTGAAAGGAAAAACAACGCAAGCTCAAGAGGTAGCAGGGTCCACCATATCTACCTATGGATTGAATAAGATCCTTCAAGTAAGTTGTCATCGATGCAAAAAGCAATAAAAAAATTGCCCTAAATATGGATGGTCTTTTATTGCAAGGGAAAATAAGCGTAGTACAAACTTGTGATGGTAGAGAAATAAAGTGACGAACTGCATAATAATGGTTGCTATCACACAGGGCAATATAACGTGATGTTCCTTTGCATTAAGGGCTTGCACATCCAAAAATAAAAAGAGCATGACAACCTATGCTTCCCTCTCTGAAGGGCTTATCTTTCACTTTTATGGATTTACTTTTATGCGATAGTCAACAATGTTTCATCCTCATTTCAACCTTAATTATTCACTAGTTCGCAAGCATCATGTGGTGGGGAGAGATCGAGGCATATATGGCCTGTCAAATATATTTGATCATGGTTTATTATTGTTGACAATTATCTCTATGATAAATAAGTTGGGAGGCGAAATACTAAGACCCTATCTTTCTCTGTGTTCGATGGTTGCCATTTGTTCTGAAAATATGCATCCCTATAAGTGTCACAAACAACCCTAGAGTTCGTACTAAAATATGTTCGATGGTTGCCATCTGTGGAGCTCTTACTTAGACTTTTTTGAAAATAAGTTGAATTGCAATTGTTTGGTTAGTAAGAACATAGGTTGTGAAGTTTCAAGAGAATGCATTGTTTGAACCATAATGTGAGAATTGATTGCTACTTTATCATGATGAGCTTTATGAGAAAGAGTTGTTGTTGTTATGAAGCTAGGAAAAGTGGTTGAAATTATCATTGATCAAACTTATACACTATGCTAGCATTCACACTTCATAAATTATTTCTTTTATTATTTACCTACTCGAGGACGAGTTGGAATTAATGTTAGAAGGGAGAGAGGGATTAGTGGAATAGTTGTTGTATTGCTTGAGCATCGTGGGCATATATATAGGAGTACAATGACCAACTTGGAGTACAAGACAAGACATGACCAAATCCTAGAATATCCTATACTTCCTAATAATCATATACTCAACATCCACCCGTAGTCGCAACGGTAGCGACGCAGACGATGAGACTGGAGAAGAATCCAAAGCCACACCGACGAACACCCCCTCCCATAGTCGTAACAGTCGATGCATCGCGCAGTCGTGGCTGGAGTGGCAACCGACGAGGTTGCTCAAGCAAGGAGGTAGCCCTTTATGCCGATGTCGGTGTAGCAGAGAGCGTAGGGTGGTGTAGCCGTGGTCGAGGTAGCCATGCGAAGAACGACGTGGTTGCTGTCGAGTCGGGGTGGCCGGTGTCGAGGAAGTCGCCGTAGAGCCGCGGGCGCAAGGAGGCGCCGAGTTAGTCATGGGCGCAGTTGTGTCGAGGTAATGGTGCGCCGGAAGGAGGATAGTGTTGACGACGCGTCGCGCCGGGCTTGCCAAGCCCGGGAACACATCGTGGACGAAGGCACGCATCGGTGTTGCCAGCACTGGGCATGCGTAGACGGATGAAGTCGAACTTGATAAAGTGTCGCACCAGGCTTGCCAGGCCCGGGGACACGTCGTGGACGAAAGCACGTGGTGGTGTTGCCAGCACCGGGCATGCGTAGACTGGGACCTGCATGAGCTGTACGCCATGTCGTAGATGTCGGAGAGGCCAGCAGAGAAGGACTCGATGACAGTTGCAGCGCCAATCGGCGCGGGGCCAATGTCGCCCGCGGTTGTCGGAGTAGATGGAGCGGTCGGGGTAGATGACGGCGATGCTGGCGACGAGCTAGTGTTAGACGAAGACGAAGGGGGTGGACGGGCGCTGCGGCGGCTACGGGGGTAGCGGCAGCGGCCAAAGACGAGCTGCGACGGCGGCCTGACGGCGGCGAGGTTAGGAGCGCGACGGTGATGCTCTAAGTAGGCGAAGAACCCTGACAGCGTAGCGAAGACCGGCACGGACGGTGGCGTTCCTGCGCCTAGGGAGACGGTGCGGCGCATACCACGGGAAGTCGACGCACGGGGACGGCAAGGTGGACCGCGGGCCGCGGCGCTACGGCCCGTAGGGGCAACGTAGCGGTGGCTGGCAGGTCGGAGCGACGACAAGGACCGCGGGCCGCGGCGCTACGGCCCGAAGGGGCGGCGCAGCGGTGGAGCGCGGGACGACCTCGGGAAGGCGGCGTGGACCACGTGCCACGCTCGCTACGGCTCGACGGGGCGACGCAGCGGCGGTGCGAGGGTCGGTGCAGCCATGGGGCGGCCTGGAGCGGACGGCCTGGGGCGGCGGGGGACCGCAGGCCGCGACACTACGGCTCGAAGGGGCGGCGTAGCGGTGACGCGGGTCGGTGCAGCCAAGAGAAGAACCACGGGGTGGTGGCGCGACGGCCCGACGGGGCGACGCAGCGCCATCCCATTGCTCGATCAGTAGTAGGGCGCACTATACTCTGGACAATCTTCACGGAGCCTGTGGAGGCGCGCGCAACCGACGGGCCAGGTCGGTGGCCCGACGTAGATGAGGCGGACCGCAGCGGTGGGCGGGTGATCAATCCGATCGCGCGCGAGGTCGGGGACGCCACTCAGTGGAGGTGGGGTGGCGGCGGAGTCTGAGTTGAAACCGGCGATGACGAACGGAGTGGGACATCGTGCGTATGAGCGCGTCAGCACCGGCGCCCGGGCTGCCAAAGCAGCGCCGGCGCCCGGGTAGCGAGGTCCGAGCGACCAACGTAGTAGCGGTGCCCGAGCTGAGACAGTCGACGAGCCTGACGCCGCTTGAGATGAGGTCGGCGAGGTAGACCGCAGGGCCGCCGTGCAGACGCGACGGAGGCGGGTGGCGTGGGTAGATGGACGGGCCAGCGCGCGTACGACGGCTCTGATTGGCCGACGCATGACGCGAGGCCGCTGGGTCGGGGCGATGCAGGTGTCCCGGTCGGAGGAGGGCGGTGACGGCCGGCGCAGGGTGGCGGGCCGATCGGCGCGCGGACGCCGGCCTTAAGGGGCGGCCTGTCGCGTGAGGCCGCTGGGTCGGTGAAGTAGCCGGTCAGTCGCGCCGGTGTTGGAGTAGAGGCGGAAGGGGTTCGACAGCGGCAGCTGTCGACGCAAACCGATCAAGTATAGATCGGAAAACCAAAAAGAAAAACGCCGATCAAGATGACCGGTGGGAGAGATAAAAACCCAAAGCAAGGGCTCGGAAAAAGACTCTCTAGGGCAGCCGGTTAACACGACGGGCGGACGAACCCTAGGTATGGGCTGCGCGGCCCCAGGCGGCGGTCATGGAGGCCGACCGCCCCAGGGGCGGCGCGCGGGTGCGGAAGCGGCGGCGGCTAGGATTTAGGATCGATTAGGCTGATACCATGTTAGAAGAGAGAGAGAGGGATTGGTGGAATAGTTGTTGTATTGCTTGAGCCTCATGGGCATATATATAGGAGTACAATGACCAACTTGGAGTACAAGACAAGGCAGTACCAAATCCTAGTATATTTTATACTTGCTAATAATCATATACTCAACAATTAAGTTTGGGGATGCTGATAAATCTCCAACGTATCTATAATTTATAAAGTATTCATGCCATGTTTACCATAATTTTATATGGTTTTGGTATTATTTAAATGGAACTAACCCAGACTGACACTGTTTTCAGCAGAATTACCATGGTGTCGTTTTCGTGCAGAATTAAATGTTCTTAGAATGGGTTAAAACTTTTTGATGATTTTTCTGGAACAAAAGAGACCCCCGAAGCTTAGTGGGAGGACTAGAAGATCCACGAGGTGCCCACAATCGACCACCAAGCGCCCGGGGGGTGGATGTGGGCTGGTGCCTCGCGAGCACCCTCGTGACTCTTTTTCGCGTGAGACCGACACAAAAAAATCTATAAATAGACAAACCACCTGAAATAACCCTAGAACTGGGACTCCGCCACCGCAAGCCTCTGTACATTTGAAATACCATTCGAATCCTTGTTCCGGCACCCTGTCGAAGGGGGGAATCATCACTAGAGGCCATCTTCATCATCCCGACGGCCACCACGATGAAGAGGGAGTTGTTCACCCTCGAGCTAAGGGTATGTACAAGTAGCTATCTGTTTGATCTCTCTATCTCGTGTTCTTGATTTGGCACGATCTTGATGTAGCTCGAGCTTTGTTAATATAGTTGGATCATATGGTGTTTCTCCCTCTTTATCCTGTTGTGATGAATTGAATTTTTACTTTGAGGTTTCACTATTATCGGACGGAATACTTGTTGGATTTGAGAACACTTGATGTATCTCTTGCATATGAATACCCGTGGTGACACTGCGGTATTATATTGATTCACTTGATGTATGTTTTGGCACTCAACTTGCGGATTCCCGAGGTGACATTGGGGTAATCTATGCATAGCGGTTGATGCATGTTTTCATCCTACTTTCTCCGGTAGAAATCTTGGGGCACTCTTTGAAGTTCTTTGTGTTGGATTGAATATTATGAATCTTAAGTTGGTTAATGTGTATCATATAATTGACTCACGGATACTTGTGGTGGCATTGGAGTATCTAGGTGGCATTAGAGTTGGTTTATGCGTATCATATGGTGTTATTTTAGTACGAACTCTAGGGTCGTTTGTGACACTTATAGGAATAGCTCAAAAGATTGATCGGAAAGAATAACTTTGAGGTGGTTTTGTACTCTACAAACAATTTCTTCTTATATTCTCCACTAGATAAGAACTTTGGAGTGACTCTTTGTCGCACATTGAGGGATTGTTATATGATTCAATTATGTTAGCACTGTTGAGAGGTTGCACTAGTGAAAGTATGAACCCTAGGCGTTGTTTCTAAGCATTGCAATACTGTTTGTGCTTCGTTTTATCACTTGCTACCTTGATATTTTTATATTTCCATTTACAAAAACCTATATCTAGTATCCATACTAAATGTCATGCCTAAGCTGAAGACAGGAATTACAGCGTTGCTATCAAATATGTCAAATCTTGATTTACTCCTAGTTGAATTTCCATAATCATCCTCATCATAACCATACTCCTCACTGGAATCCATGTATGGAGTGTCATTTCCTTCATCCATTTCATCAATAGGAATTATCTATGTTGTATTTTCTTTGACTTACTTCTCTTAGGAAAGTGGCAACTTCATCCTTATCTTTCTAAGCGCTTCCTGAGCTATCTTCATCTCAAGGGAATCAAGGTCTTCACATTCATCACTAAGTTTATCTTGTGCAGCATCCTGTTCAGGAAAATATCCAGTTTGAGGTTGCACATTTTCGGCATCAGAACAATCCTCTACCTCATCCTCATCAGAACAATCTTCATTCCCATCTTCCCAATCATTGTCAATGTGCTCTTGTGACCTCTCTTCTTCATTTCATGCATTATTTTCTTCCTTTTCTTCTTCACTTTCATGCCCATTGTCTTGTCCATCTTCGATATCATTACCTTCTAAGTTCACATATACATCCAAAACACCACCATCTGTAATGCATTTGTCAATAAAATACACATTTGCAACAGTATCTAACCTTCTCAGCCCATCTCTAACATTCTTTCCAGGAAACAACCAACACAACCTATGCTTGTCACTCAATTCTTGACCATGCTAAGCCATCTTTATGTCTGCAAGCTGCTTGCTGACAGATGCTTAAGTGATGTCGTCCCTTTGAATAAATGTGAGCTCTACAGAACCACCAACATATGACAGACACATCTCTAACTTTTCAAATTTTCTATTATAATAGAAACGAACGCCTAACCTATCCAGATTATCCATTGCTTAATGTACACAATTATAACAACAAGAAATCACCAATTAGATCATTAAGACAAGAGCTTTTTCTTCTTTGTACAACAACTAGAGCTCATAAAAATAGAGGGGCAATCTGTACTATGGGTAGGAGATGGGAGTGACCTCCATTCGTCTGCGCCGCCGTGAATCAGTGAGTCCATTGCCAGCAGTAGTCGATGTCACCGCATCTACAGCGCCATCGAGCTAGAGTTTGGGGACGGGGACATGAGAGATGTAGCTGGAGAGGCAACAGATCGGGGGAGAGTCACCAGAATGCACTGCCGCCGCCACTCCCAGCACTGACTAGCGCTGCTCCGAAGAATCCATCGGCAGCGACAGAAAAAAGAGAAGAGGGGAATTTCTTTGGACTGGAGAGATGAGAGAACAAAGTAGAGGTGCGGGCAGCTCGACCTCGGCCGCACCTGACAAAGGCCCAATCGCATGTCAAAACCACCATTGACCAGTGGCACGTCAACAACAACCGAAGAAAAACCAGCCATGGGGTTAGGGGTGAAAGATGGAGAAAAATAGATGAGGGGGTAATGTGAACCATCAACTTTATCCAGGGTAGTAAAATATACCTTTTCCTTTTAAAATTGCTGAACAAAAAATTTGAGATTGGGAACTTTTTAAAAAGTCTAAAACATTTTTTTAATTGTAAACAATATTTGAGAACATGAAGATTTTTGGTATTCCAATCAATATTTCAAATTTGTGAACAGGTTTCAAAAAGATAATAAAGTTCAAAAAGGAGAAAATGAATTAGCGAAAAAAGAGAAGTAAAACTAAAAAAAGAAAAGGGAAAAGTACCAAGGCCTTGGCCCAACTAGGCGACGACATCGCTCCAGTCGGGCACCTGTGGGCCGGCCCAAGCGCTTGCTGATTTGAAAAAAGATCATCGAGTTTAAAATGTTCACGAATTTGAAAATTTTCGTAGATTTCCATAGAAAGTTACGAAGAAAAGTATTCCCGATTCATGGATTAAAAAACCAAAAATTCACATATTAGATTTTCATGTATTTGACAAAAGTTCGTGAATTTGGAAAATGTCCGTGAACACGAATGTAGTTCGCTTATATGCAAAATGTTTACAAAATTGGAAAGACAACTCATGCATTTCAAAGATGTAAACATTTTGCAAAAAAAAATTACAAATATGAAAAAAGTTCAAAATCAAATAAAAACTTCATGAATATGAAAAAACTTTTGTGCAAGAAATTCACAGATTTGAAAAAAGTTCATCGTTTTTTTAAAAGCACATATTAAATTTTCCCTGTTTTTGAAATAAAGTTCTCAAATTAAAAAAATACTCGTAGGTTTTTCAAAAGTTCACGAATTTGACAGAAAAATTAAATTGGAAAAAATCTCATAAATTTTGAAAATATCAAGAATTTTAGAGACGTTCATGATTTTGGAAAAAGTTTGCAAAAAATGATTATTGATTTGAAATAAATCACGAATTTGACAAAAGTTCACTAACCTAACCAAGTTCATCGATTTGAAAAAAGTTTGTCATTTTCAAAAATATTAATCGATTTGAAAATAAGTTCACAAATTTGAGAGAAAAAGTACACTAATTTGGAAAAAACTCGTGAAAATTTTACAAAGTGCGTCGATTTGAAAAAAAGGTTCATGAATTCGAAAAGGTTCACAGAGTTATAAAAAAGTTCACGATTTTAATAAAATGTTCAGTATTTTGAAAAAGTTCAAAAATGAAAAATGAAAAAAATGCATATAAAACTGAAGGGAACCAGACAGAAAAGACGCACAACAAGAGGTAAGAAAAGTTACTAGCACAGCAACGTTGATTTCTCAGTTGGCTGGATCGTTTGGATTGAATCCCACTTGACGCACCTATTTACGTTGTTCCGGCGGATGACCCACCATACATATAAAAGTGGGTATGATTTGCAAAAGGTCTATATATATTGCCCTTTATATGTTTAGAGTGCTCTTAGTAAAGAGGGTTTTAGAGCATCTCTAGTAGATCCCGCAAACGAACGAGTTGGAAAATTAGTTTATGGGCCCGTAAACAAAATCTACAGGACGACACGCGTGAAGACAGAACAAATCGCGCATCACGATCAAAATCAACACGATTTTGAAAACTAGCAGTTCACGCCATAATTAAAAAGTCATACATAGCTGGAGTTCGCCGGAGTTCCACACATAGTTTATACAACTTAATTAAACATAGTACAACCGGAAATTAAGGAAGTTCATACACGGGGTCTCTTCTAATTAAACATCACCCGGGTTCTACGCGTTGGAGTCGACGTCGTCGCCCTCGTCGTTGGAGTCCTCCTCGTGTGGCGGCTCGTTGCCGCGGAGGGTGTGGTGGATCAGGTTGGAGGAGAGCATCTGCCGGAGTTGGTACTCCTCGCATAGCTCCTGCACGCGCCACGCCGCAACTACATCACCGTCCACCATGGCCTCCTGCACTTGCCACTACACGTTCTCGGCTGTTCGGAGCCGCCGGAGGGACGGGTCGAAGATCCCCCCGAGGCGCTGGAAACTCGCCCACGCGCGTGACCCGGCACTGCGGGACCTCGTGTCGCGGATGTGCGCCGCCTCCTTTTGCGCATCCGTCATGGGAGGGCGGCGGGGGAGCTGTCGGCGTTGTCGGCGGTGCGATGCTTGTGGCCGGCGAACCCGCCGCGCCCGACGGAACCCCCGCCGTGCCGGCCGAAATTGTCGCCGCCGCCACGCCCTGCACCCGCTGCCGCCATCGCTGGAGAGATTTGATGGCCTGAGGCGCAGGAAATCGCTGCTGGAGGGAATATGATTTCTCGCCGTAGGGAGGAGGTTCGCGGCAGAGGAGGGTAGGAATTTGTGGGATGGGAACCCTAAGAAGAGTTGGCGTCCGTATATATAGCGAAAACAGGGGCGGTTTAGGGTCTCCTCTAAAAAAATTATGGGTCGGACCTTTTTTGCGGATCTGATCCGGCCATTTTTTTGTCCTGTCACGTATAACGCAGTTCGCTGGAGTTTTAAGGTACGTGCTAGAGATGCACTTATTCTTCTATCAATGGCATTCTACTAATATTTATACTGATAGAACCTAATCTTATTCAACTCCATTAAACTCTTGCTTAGATCATGATAATTAGCAATAGACGATTTAGCAATGAAAAAAATGACAAGGATGGTGATTTAGACATAAATGTACGCACGTTGCAGTTTCTCTCTCCTCCAAGTACCTTTGCTACTGCCTACTGTGACTATGAGTAGACTCATCATTCCGATAACTACAAACCATTATTTTATTACCACACTACACTTGTTACATAATTGAAACAACTTCATCGCACGGTAAAACACATGTGTGTATCTATATAGGGCTGCTAAATTACTCCAGGGCGTAGAATAAGTTAGTGTACGCGCTGACCGATCGACGTAACCGGCCTCTACACGCTAATTAGCCCGAACCACCTGAGATGTGCGCCTCGGTGAAGAATGCATCGCAATGATTTACGGCCAGATAAATCTGGGGACTCACTGGTCCATGCGCTAATTCCTACAGTTAGTAATCAACCTTTAGGAAGTCAGTAACGAACTTACCATCACTATAATTTTCATTAAAATAATAATTTTACTATTGCATATGGCAGTATTACAATTGTTACTATACTTTTAAGTGTGTTTTACTCACTGTTCAAGAAATCTTCCGATTCACCGATTAATCTTCCGATTTATCGCTAATCAGGGGGTGACCGATAAGATTATGCCTTATCTTTGCCATTTATCTTTTGGACCGATTTATCGTTCTGATAAGCGATTTATCGGGAATCTACCGATAAATCAGACCTACTAGTAACACTATGTTTGTAAAAACTATGTTTATTTATATTTTGTGGACCTTGTTACGTAATCTGTACTATTGTCCTATTTTATTTGCCATTATACAAGGATTCAAAGGCTAGAAATCAAGGTAACACTTCTGTCAAATATTGTTTTGGTGTTGAATATAGCATACTTTAGTGTTGAGAACCTGAGATTTGAAACAAATTATCCGATTAATAGTCGACCGATAAAATCGATTAATCGGCCGATTTCCGATTAATCTCTAATCCTTAGCTGACCGAGACGATAACGATAAGCGATATCCTCAACATTGGTTTTACTATACCAGAGGGATGCACATGTAGTAGTTCATTTTATTTCACTAATTCATCTCAAGTGGTAAAGCATTACCATTTCATCAACCCATTTTACAATTAACAGTTAGCGAGGACTAGCGTATGTGAACTAGTAACACATTACCACTTTCTCAATCCATTTTACTGCCAACAATTCGCGATGGCCACATGGGATGTAGGTGAACAAGTAATACATTACCACTTTCTGAAGCCATTTTACCGCCACAATTAACGATGGTTATACGCGTAAGTGAACCATTTGGGATAGTAACAAAATTAAAAGCGTTACTATTCCTTCTATGTATTTTACCTCCATTTGTTAACCGGTGAGGAGGTCCGAGCGAACCGCCTAATTAATTAAGACTAGCTAAACACCCGTGCGTTGCTACGGGATGAAACAATATTTGAAGAATGATGATGTGTGACCGGTTGTACTCAGTCATCACTGACATCTCGAAGGTGCGGCTAGAGACCTCGATTGTTACCGTTGGATGTACTCGAGCGCCTAGTGCCCTCACCTGTGAACGTATCGACAACCATCAACTTGTGTATGTCATGCAAAGCACGGTCATCATGGCCTTAGTCCATGTTGGTAACGCTGGTTCCTATATCGGTGAGAGCCTGCTGGCCGTCCTTACCCACGAGCACTTTCAAATAGATTCAGCACGTTTCAGCGCATATCTAATTAATTACATGCATGCTAATTAACTTTCCACATAATTAAGTAATTACATCTCTCTCTCACCTTTTCCCCTTAATTTTTCTAACTCCAAAAAAAAAACCTAAACAACTATATTTCATTTTATATGAAACCACCAACGAGTGTGGTTTTTGTGCATTCAGTCACCTCATGCATCCATGATCAAAAACTTAGCAAAACATTAAAAAAATCCAAAACTTTGTGCATGTGATTATGACCAAATGTTTTAGGTGCTTACAAAATTTGGTGGCCAAATGACATCCGAGGAGCTCGGTACCAAAAAAAAGTTGTGTTGAAACATGTGAATAGTAAACTTAGGTTCAGAGCATCATTTGTATTTCGATTTGTATGGTCATCAATTTTTTGGCGAGCAAATTTTGGAACCTCCTAAAACATTTGCGCATAATCATATCCACGAAGTTTTCTTTTTTTCCTTTTTGTGAATTTACTGTTCATTGGGTGCATGCACCGAAGTTGGGTGCATCCATTACTTTCCTACTACCAAATCCGTATGGTTATCATTGTAATACCCAACATTTTCAGTTGAATAATCAAACTTTTGTTACAATAAAAATAACATAGAAAACCAACGGTCAATTACTCCTTTTAATATGTTTTATAACACAAAACAGATAATAAATAATTATACTCCTTTATAATATGTTTTATAACACAAACAGAAAATAACATACAAGTACTTTTTTAATAGCACAATAAACATATTGCGTAAAGAAGCAAATGTAATCGATCTGTTTTGTTCTCTATAGCAAAAACCTACCAGATTTTTTTTTTTTGATAAATCCATCACACCTTCACATCTCAATTTTTTTATAAGATTCATCTCGACTAATATTACAGCCGGTGTTGTGGCATCTTGTCCTTCTTGAATTCTTGTCGGCATCTATCATCTTGTCCTCCCCGAACCCTTGTTGCTAGCGATCGTGGTATTTCATGTAAGTTCTAATTCTTTGTAACGGTGGCGCAGCCGAAAGCCTACCGAACCGTGGGCGTCGTCAACCACGCCGTGCTGTTTATCTCCGTCGACATGCATTTCAGCAAAATTAATAGCACATGCATTTTCACTTATCTCATTCAGATCCATCTGAAACAACATAGACATTAGTCGACAGCGGAACACATGCAACGATTACCACACATAAGCGTATGTAGATGTCCGTCAGTTGCTAATACGTGAATGCAAGGAGCTCACCTTGGCGGGTGCGACGGACGCGATGAGCGGAGCGCAGAAGCAACGGCGGTCGTGGCGCAGCGTCAACGGGAGGACGGTCTTGAGGTGATTTACACCAGTGAGCCCGTCCCGGCTGCCGTCTGGTCGCCGCCGTCCATAGCTTCTCTTCCACACCCGATGAACGTGTCCACAAAGGATCGGCCAGAGAGAGAGAGAAGAAAGAGATATATGCAGGGCCGTCAATGGGGTCGGGAGAGAAGCCTAGAGATTTATTTCCTTCTCTTCCGCTGAACTCGGGAAATCCTTCCTGCATGTGACGCACGGCCTTAACTGCCCTGCAATCTCCACGATTATCTTCCCTACATACACGTGATTGTTTCCTTCTGATTTGTTAACAGAGTGGCTAGCACCATTATCGCATGCAAAAATATCGGGGGCAAGAAAATTGTCCGAGATATCGCGTTTGGAAAGAATGGATTGTCATTCATTATTGCGTTTGGAAAGGAAATATGCTTTATTGCGTTTGAAAAGGAGATATCGCGTTTGATATCGCGTTTGAAAATCGCCCGAGGAAAGGAGATTGATGACCGTCATGAATGAATTGATTGTGTCTGGTTACCTTAAGTTAATTGATTGCGTTTGGAAAGAATTGATTGTCATGCATTATTGTGTTTGGAAAGAATTGATTGTCATGCATTATTGCGTTTGGAAAGAATTGATTGTCATGCATGAATCGGGGACGTAAAGGGGGGAACGGAACCTGACTGCGTGCGGTGAGTGGGGTGAGCTGGGGATGGTGTGACGAAAAAAACCGATTGAAAAAAAACCAGACGAGGTGGGACGAAAAAAAACCTGGAACAAAGACTACCAACTGCTCCATTATGAGTAGAGATTAGGACCAGCGCGTACCATAAAGTATTATGCATGCTCGCGCAATTTAATTAATCCTACGCGATGGTCGCTCCTAAGGGCATGTACAATGGTTTTATCTTAAGAGTGCCACGTAGGATAAATGATGAGGTGGATGAGAGATAAATCATAAGAGAAGGCTTGTCTTCTCTTATTTAAGAAAAGCTAAGAGATGATCTCTTAGCACAATTTGTCTCACCATGTTTTTAGGAACAACTAATTATTGAAGATAAGGCTAAGAGATGACCCATTGTAGACTTCTTTTTTTGTCATATCTAATTTACATGCAAAACTTAAGATAAGACTATCTTATCAAACATTGTACATGCCCTAATTAGGCGGGCGCGTCTCTCCGAATAGTCCTCTCCCCTGCTAACTAACTGACGGTAAAACCATTTGAAGGAAGGGAAACACTTTCTATCTATAGTCTGATACAATGCCATCGTCAGACCATGCGTAGGCCATTGATTTGTGCTTCATCTCACGGCCAAAAGACCACAGCAAATCCTCCTCTATCCACCCATTTTTCACGCACACACCTTCCCATAATCCCTCGCCTCATTATCTTTCTCCCAAATTAATCACAACCGCCGTTCTTCTCTCCTACCTCTGACCCCTCCTGGCCTCCTCTCTGTCGGGGTCAACGTCCATGGCGCGGCCCTTGTACTCTTTGCTAGAGGCGTCCAGGTTGGATCCCTGCCCCGTTCTACTTGTCGATGCAGCTACCGAGATCACCACCCACGCTGTTCTCCACCGCGTCTCCGACGAGCTCACCTCCCCGTCGTTCTCCAATTTTCTTCTTCTCGCGCATTGTGCTTCCTCATGTACATGACACAAATATGTTTCCTCATGTTGGCTGCAATTTTTGTTTTGTATTACTTTTTCTTAAAAAAGACCCTTACTTCCAAGTAATGTTACATATGTACGCAGAGCACTATTTTTATGTTTCTTACGCATTGTGCTTCTACATTGTTATAGATATGCTTCTTCGGACTACAGATTATGCTTCAATTGGTGAGTGGCAACCAGTCGAATAGCACCGGATTAATGCTTCTTGCTAATCATGCTTCCTTTATTTTTACCATATGCTTCTAATGTAGACATGTACTGCTGCAATAACAATGTTTAGAGAAAACTAAATTTGTGCACCCTAATCTTGCCTAGCTAGTATGTAGGTTTCTCAAATCAATTTGTTATGCTTCTAGTGCATGAATATATATCAAATAATTGTTTTTGTGTTAGTCATTCTTCCTACTTTTTGATTTCTCACATAAGGCTCTATGCCGACTAGGGGGCACCCAGAGATCAAGGCTGGTTTCGTATACTTCGGAGACCACAAGTTCAGTTCGCATAGCTATCGTAGTGGCTCAGAAGTTCGGGCTCTCAGGGTATACAGCCTCAAGGACTTAACAATGAAGTAGATCAACTCGGGCAAGGGTATCGCAGCCATTTGAAGGAAGGGAACAGTAATTGATTTAATTTGGTTATCATCGTACGGCGTGGACACGGTAAATTTCCTAGCATACATCGTAAAGGAATTGAATTTGGTTAGGGATGCCATGCACCACTCTCCGCCTTGCCCATGCGTGCTCACAAACTAATCTATAATCCTAGTAATCTTGTTACTACGACACCACCCAACCCAACTTGTTAATGCCACAACCTTCAACCTACTTTGTCGACCCACTATTGGTCTATTACACTGTAACGTATGAATGACCCTCAAATATATGTGTTACTATTTGACCCTTATGCTACTATACGATAAATTGAACCTCTCCTTGTATTGGTAACATAGTTATCTTTGATGTAAATTCAACTAGCTTGAAATGTCGCTAAGTCTTGAAATCCAAAAAAAAACATGATATAATGGATTCTGGCTAAAAATATTCCCATAGTACTTAGTTTTCCAACGTTAAATGTCAAAATAATAATACTCGTTGAGTCTGTCTTGGTCATGCTTATACATAGAGCATGTACGTAACAATTTGAGCGGCCAATTTTTTTGTTGGTAAAGCTCACTAGTTATTACTACGCCTGCAACTAAATATTATTATGTATGTGTAGAAGTAAATTCTGAACCTTCCATCGTGTGCCAGCGAGTACATATTTTTTTTGGCGGGACCCAACATAATATATTACCACAAGAATGCCATGTTTTATCATGGAAGTTTTCCAACATTAAATGTTAAAATAATAATATTCAGTGAATTTGTCTTAGTCATGTTTATACATAGAGCATGGACGTAACAATTTTGAGAGGCCGATTTTTTTATAGGTAATGCTCCCTAGTTATTACTACACCTGCAACTAACTATTACTAGTTGGGTGCCCGTGCGTTGCCACGGGACAACAAACTGAGACAGAAAAAATAAACTTTGACATCAGATATTGATCAAAACATCAAATAATTTGCTGACAAAATAATATTGAACAAAACATCATGTAATTCGCAATGTGTACGCCACACACGGCTCATGAGTATGTTGCGATAGGTATCATCTTATATACCTAAAAATTAAACAAAACCGAGTCGACTCATACTCAAATTTCAGGGTAACATATTTATCGTCACGGTTCATTCAAAAACATGGTATCATTAGTTATGTTCATGACCACATAACTAATATTTCCTCTTCTGAAGATAAATAATTGTGCAACTCCATTATAAATGCTCACACTCACGATACCCTCAGGAGAGGAAATTAAACAAAATCGAGGCGACTCATACTCAAATTTCAGGGTAACATATTTATCGCCATGATTCATTCAAAAACATGGGTATCATTAGTTATGTTCATGACCACATAACTAATATTTCCTCTTCTAAAGATTAATAATTGTGCAACTCCATTATAAATGCTCACACTCATGATACCCTCGGGCCCAGAATTTGTGGGGACCCCGACTTATGAGTCGAGATCACCGAATGCACGTGTACAGTGATCCCAGAGATCAATACTCACTGAACACACAGAAGCTGAATAACAAGAGCCTTACATCCATACATACCGTCTTACACAAATTATGGCCATTATGGCCAAGTCTTACATAGTTAAAGCCTCACGGGCTGAATAGCAAATAAACTCGAATAACGGAAGTCTTCGTAGATAAGTAGAACCCATGCCATCTGCCTTAACCCTACAGGCATTCTGACTGGGAAGGCGTCCTAGTTCGCATGTTCGTGTCCATAGAATTCTTCTTCAAATTTCTGCTCCTCCATGCCTGGCCAATTAAATAACCAGTGGCAAGCCAATGAGTACTTTGAATGTACTCGCAAGCAACCCATGATTTGGTTCCAGGTAACAATGCAAGTTGTACAACAATATGCAACCTAGCTACAAGCTAGATAAGATATTCTACCATTTGTGAGACATGCATCAATGTACTTGGGTAACCTCAAGGACAGGTTACAGATATCAACATAAATAGAGTTCAAATCATTTCTGGTTCTTTCAACATGTCAAGTCATCACCTTGACTCAATACACACACACATTCACCAAGATTGTAAAATTCTGGACATAGTTTAAGTAGCACCTCCCAACTGTCCATGACCGTGGACACGGCTATTGGAATAGTTTTACACTCTGCAGAGGTTGCACACTTTACCCACAAGATCCGGGGAACTTCCGTGTCATCCACGACCCGCGGTACCTCAAGTATCCGGGGTAAGCACCCGATCACTATCTTTCCCTAGACGACACTAACATAGAGTCCACTCGATTGATAGTAGCCCCCGTGCCCAACATTTCACATCTTAAAAATTGTGGAGCCTCGTCTAATGCCCAGTATGAGATTATACCTCCTACGCGTCGAGGCACGACTTAAAGGCATAAGCTCATACTAGAATGATCTCAAGTATGGTATCTTTGCATGACTCATGTAAAAGAGGGATGAAATTACAAAAGAGTAGTTGGCTTACACTCGCCACGTCACACAATGCATTACATAATCAAACATCATCCAAATAACATCAGAGTCCGACTACGGATGAAGATCCAAATGAAAGATACCAAAAAAACGAACAACACAAGGTCCCGATCGCTCCTAGTAGGAACCACTACTGATCGTCGAAAAACGTCACACACATACGGCCAAACTCTTCATCGAGCTCCCAGTGAAGTTCTGAAACATCTCCTGCACTGTTCTCAGCGGTACCTGCATCTGGTGTTGTAGTATCTGTGAGCCACGAGGACTCAGCAATCCCATAACCATGGGTATCAAGACTACCAAAGCTTTATGGGTATGGAAAAGGGTAGTGGTGAGGTTGCAGCAGCGGCTAAGCATAATATGGTGGCTAACTTACGAGTACAAGAATAAGATGAGCATCTACTCAAGCGGTCGCAAATGAGTAATGATCGCTAAAGATCCTGAACTATCAGAGCGAGTCAAACATAACCCCACCGTGTTCTCTTCTCAAAGTGCAAAGAGACAGTCACGGTTACTCACACAGTTGTGTGTTTTACTTCGGATCCTCTGTCAAGTTTTCTACAACCGAACATTAACAAATTCCAATCTGCCACATAACCGCGGGCACGGCTTTTGAAAGATCATAATCCTGCAGGGGTGTCCCAACTTAGCCCATCACAAGCTCTCACGATCAGCTGAAGTAATAATAATTATTACCCCTTATCTTAGGGAAATCCGATCAGGCTCGGCATCCTGGTGCACAAGACATTTCGACAATGGTAAAACAAGTCCAGCAAGACCTCCCGGCGTGCCGACACCCTGATAGTAGCCGCGCGTATCTCGTCACGCCACGTCCGGATGGGTGATGCTACAGGTAAAACCAGCCCTCGAGTTTCCACGAGGTGGCCCCGCAGGCTCCCCGTTTGGGACCAACACCATCAGCACTGCCCCCTGCTATGTAGAAAAGAATCCCAAGGGCGCGACCCCCTATGCAATTTTAATTAATTAATTAAGTTGTTATTATGAGGCAAATTAAAACCAATGTTGGGCCTTGCTGGAGGAGTTTTATTCAAAGATGAACTGTCAAGGGGTCCCCATATACCCAACCGTGTAAGGAACGCAAAATCAAGGAACATAATGCCGGCTTATCGGCGCCTAAGGTGACATGAGTGGAACAAAACACCGAGCAAAAGGCCAAGCCTTCCACCCATGCCCAATATATAGGTGTGTTAATAATAATAATAGATATTGTGATATTCTAACAACAAGTTCCCACCTGAAACGATCTTCATCTTCACCTGCAATTAACAACGCTATAAGAGGGGCTGAGCAAGCGGGTAACAAGCCAAACAATGGTTTTGCTAGGAAGGTGTCAAAGGTTAGAGGTTTCATGGCAACAAGAAGAGGCTGACATAAATGATGGGTAGCGCAACATATAACGATAGCATCGAGAACAACTAAGCATGGCAATGATAGTAAAGGTATCCAAGGGGATGGTCATCTTGTCTGGGATTCCGCAAGGAAGAAGAACAAGTCCAAGAAGTAGTCGAATAGATCCTCACAACTCCGGAACGAAACCGAAGCTAACGAGAAGAAGCATACCGGAAAGAAGCAAACAACACGGTAAACACACAAGAATAAACATGGCATACGATGCACATCCAAGTATGATGCATGTCCGGTTTAAATAAGCATGGCATGGCAAGGTGCACAAACAATACTACAAGTTAAGTGGAGCTCAATATGCAACGAGTTGCATATTGACAAAACACCAAATTATTTAGTTAGTTGACTCTCGTTTATTTACAAGACAAGATTAAATGTTTTATTAAACATGGCAAGAGGTGAAGCAAGTGTAAACTAGCTATCTAGGTATTTTAAATGAGGCCGGAAATAACAACAACAATTCCGGAAAATCCCCATGACCAATTTAGCGATTATTAAAGCAACAACAATTTAACATTCAAAAGTTGTTATCATGATGCGGATGACATGATCAAGTTTTATGCAATTTTTAGTTAAACGTTAACATGAAGAGATATGAAGTATTTGTCACCGTGGTGGAAATAAAGGAGCCACGGCGACGAATTCGAAATGATGCCACGAAACATATCGGTTCCGGTAACTCGTCGAGAGACCGGTGCAAAAGAAAGGTGGCGTGAGCGAGTCAAACAAGAAGAAAGGTGGGGTGATCCCGTCACCGGGTTCCCACGGGTTGGCGACGAGGCAAATGAGGGGCATGACAAGCGACGAATCGGGCATGGTGCACAAAAGTACTTCCTCTCATACATCACACATTTGCATGCATTCACCCACGGGGTCGTCTCGGTGGTATACCTTCAAAGTGTTCGTTTCGGGGCGGTTCGAGGTCGTAGATGAAGTAGTGGTACTCGCGGGTCACGGTACACGTTTTGTAGCCGTTCACGTTATCGTGTCGTGGTACTTGCCGCGTTCCGGACCGAAGGGGTACTTGGCGCATCCACGGGTCTTCGAGGGTAATCGTACATCTCTGAAGAGTAACTTGGGGCAACGTTTGTAGTCGTTCGGTCATGGTACTTGGGTCTTTGGACTTGCCGGTCTCGGGTCTTGGCGACGGTAGTCGAACTTGGCGAGTGATGGTTGGTGTCTCGTGTAGTCGTTCTCAGCGTCCTTGGCAAAAAACGGTTGTCATGGAACTTGGTATCTTGGCGTCCTCTCGGCCTTGACAGAGGTGAAACGGCATGCAACAGCTGTGGCAGAGCTCACTGGCAGCTTGCGTTGACGAGCAGGCAGGATGGCTCGGAGCTTGGCGAGGGCGAGGAGGAGGTCCAGAGGCGCGGCTCGCGTGGAGGCGCCGCTCTGCAACAGTTGCGGTGGCCACCGCGGAGGCCGGGCGCGACTCCCTGGCGAGGCGGCGACACGTTGGAGATGGGGAGGCAGCAGGCTCGCCGGCGTCCTTGAGGAGGCGCGGGGTCGTCCTCGGGGCGGCCGTGCCCGGTGGCAGCGTGCCGAACGGAGGGAGGGGAGGCGCGACGCAGACGAGGCGGGGGCAGCGGAGCGCCATGGATCGAGCAAGGAGGAGGCCGTGATGGCTTCTCACCCCTCATTGGTTACCCCAAGTGGAAGGTTTGAGATGTAGCGTAGCGGCAAATTTCCCTTGGCAAAGATACCAAGGATCGAATCCCGTGAGACTCCAAGGGTTGACAAGAAGGTGTCAATGGCGCCAGAAACTTTTGCTTGACAGGACCTGCACACAGATACAAATAACTTTGCTCCCAACGAGTACAGAGAGGTTGTCAATCCCTCCGGCCTTGTCGTTTACAAAGGATCAAACGCAAGAGATAATAGTGATAGGTATGACTGCAACTAAGAAATAAGAACAGGAAGTAAATAGCGGGTGTGATCAGTAATGGTAATATGGATCGGGGTCCCATGATGTTCACTAGTGATGTCTCTCTCCCAAAAGACGATAAAACAGCTAAGCGAGGTAAACAAATTACAGCTGGGCAATTGACAGGATTATGTGCGCAAACCAATGCTAACTATGCTGCAAAGAAAGGTAGAGGCTCAAAAGAATGGGCGGTACGCCAGGGCAAGTAGACCGAAATCCATCTGCATCTACTACTAATCATCCACCTTGAGATATCTATCCAGAACATCTCGCTGGTATTAAGTTGCGAGTCCCACCCAAAGTGTAAACTCAAAGCAACAGACAACTGCATTAAAAGAACTTTGCGTAAAGTAAACAATCCTTGCACCCGCAAGTACAAGCACCGTTGTTTTCCCCCTTGTGGCAACAGCACATCCCCTAGACTCATGTTTCTGTCACTCAAACTAGTCATCGAGGGGCATGAACCCACAATCAAGCATAACGTTCCCTCTTGGAGTTACTACCTACTACTCGGCCAAAGCAATAAATAGCAACGGAGAACATGCAAGAATTACTCAAGAACATAAATATAAAAGAGGTGAATCAAATATATTACTCACACACAATCTGAACATAATCTCATAATCCATCGGATCCCAGCAAACTCAGCAGAGCA
Source organism: Secale cereale (assembly GCA_902687465.1). Taxonomy (NCBI): domain Eukaryota; kingdom Viridiplantae; phylum Streptophyta; class Magnoliopsida; order Poales; family Poaceae; genus Secale; species Secale cereale. The sequence goes on from LR738710.1 coordinate 571,192,950, forward strand.
ACAACATAAAGATTACATATGTGCCTCGATCATGTAGGGCAGCTCACGAGGGCTAATCCATGAAGAACAAAGAGGGGAGGAGAACATCACATAGCTACTGGTCATGGACCCATGGTCCAAGGGAGACTACTCACAACTCATCCGGGAAGCGTCCATGGTGGTGGAGAAGCTCCCGGTGGTGGTTCTCCCCTCCGGCAGGGTGCCGGGAAGAGTTCTCCTGGTGCTCCCGATCTTGGAAGCGCGGCGGCAGCGGAACAGAGATGAGATCACGAAAAAGGGTTCCGTCCTCGAGGGTTTCGGGACGCGAGCAATATATATGCAAAAGGGGGTCACCAGAGGCGGAGGTGGGGCCCCAGGCGCCCCCCTGGCGCGGCCAGGGGTGGGGCCGCGCCGGGTGGCCGCCTGGGCCACCCCAGGCTCCCCTCTGGCCTTGCTTTGGTTTTTCTGGAAGCTCCCGATACGCTGATTTTTCCTGTATTTTTCCCGGAGTTTTTAGGGCACTTTTAATATGGGGGAAACCTGCAGCAGAAAACAGGAACTGGCACTGGGGTGCACTGAGTTAATAGGTTAGTCCAAATATGATCAAAAGTGTATGGAAGTGCATAAATATCATAGCAATATCACACAAAAGAGGCATGGAGCAAGCAGAAATTATAGATACGTTTTGGACGTATCAACATCCCCAAGCTTAATTCCTGCTCGTCCTTGAGTAGGTAATTGATAACAAGCATAATTTCTGTGGTGACATGCTACCAACCATATAAGAACTTTTAAGTAAAGCAATCAAGGCATGTAATTCAATTCAAGTCATAACAAACAAGAGTCTATATTAGTATTGTAACAAGTAACATAAGAACATAAAGGTGCAAGAGCTCTCGCTGTCCGTGACTCGAATGTCTCCAAATGGTGTTTGCGTGCAAGAAAGGGGATATGGATATATGAGAGAGTAAAACATAGTTTTTGTATTGTTGAGAACTTAATCTACTAAAGTTTCACACTTGGTCTTCTTTGGAATCTTATCTTGACTCATCCCCAGACCGTCAGCCAGGTACAAGTCAAAATGATCCACTCCCTTTCGATATTTTGAGCACTCATGCAATGGATGAGCGTAAGCAAGAAAGTCGACACTTAGGATGGCAAAGAGAGAAAAATGATGAAGGGGGAAGACAAAAAAGGTGTGAAAGGCTCACATCAATGAGGACAATCATCGGCGAGAGAAAGCCAAATGATAGATATGATGTGAGGAGTAGGGATTGCCATGCAACGGATGCACATATGAGCTAAGGTAAGCTCTCCAATGGAACTAGTGGGGGTGCATCCAACTTGCTTGGTCAAGAAGACCTAGAGCTCTTTTGAGGAGGCTCATCATTGGAATATACAAGCCAAGTTCTATAGTGTGAAGGTCCCCACATAGCTATATGCATGAATGATAATCTCTATGGAGCACAAGGTATAAGATGGAGTACGTTTTTATTTTTTTGTGGCCTCAATGGCTCTTTCTATTTATCTCTCATTTGTCCTCTTTGGGATCTTTTGATTTTGTCCTCTTTGGGATCTTTTGATTTGTCCTCTTTGGGATCTTTCCCTCACTTTAGGGGCAACACTCTATGTATTACAAGAAGTATAGAAGATCTTTCACACTTTACAAAAGTACTCAACATAAAGAAAATGAAACTATCATGATGTATGCAAATGTATGGCTCTGCCAGTGTAGCAGGAAATGCAATGATACTAGCACGTCATGTAGCAATGATTAGGGCAAGGCCCAACTAGCATGCGGCTCATCGATCAAGCAAAAAGCATGTATGACATGAAGATCAAGTCATGAGAAGATGGATGTTGCATAGCAATGTATCTCGGAAAGGCTATGGAAATGCCTTAATAGGTAGGTATGGTGGCTGTTTTGAGGAAGGATATAATGAGGCTTATGCTGACAGAGCGTATCGTGCCAAGGATTTGGATGCACCGGCGAAGTATGCGCCAACTCTCAAGGTGAGAAAGGGCAATGCACGGTACCGAAGAGGCTAGAAAAATATGGCTAGGTGGAAGTGTCAACTTTCGAATACTCACATTAGTCCGAAGAACTCATGCACTTATTATCGGTAACTCTCAATCTAATTAGGAGGTTCACAAAGAGACAAGTACCCCGAGGAGGTGTGTATGGGGGTTTGGTTACCCTTGCGCATCCTCGACCCATGGTACGTGAGTGTACTCTAATATTCGATCCCTCCAAAGATTAGTGATCCATTTAGTAGCTAAAGTTCTCAACTATTTTGTAGGTTTTCGAAAATAAACACGGATTGCCCAAAATACGACATCTATCACTAATAGGCTAAAGCTCTTGACACCAAAAGTTCAGACATTACTCATGGCAATACCTCAAAACCATTGCAAGTTACTACTAAAATTAAATAGCAACCTCAATTACCTACTTTAAGTTAAGACACACAACTCAGTGCAACAGACAAACTCTCTTAACAAGATAAACATGAAAACTCAAGAGAATTCAGCAACCAACTAAACAAAAGCTCTTTAAAAAGAAAACATGAAAACTAAGAGCTAAACATGAGAGCAGCTATGGAAAGACAAAGAACACACACAGCAAAGATAAGCATGAAAATCCTATGTTGTGTTCTAGGTTGAAGTGGAGCGTGTTTCTCTCCCACACAAAGAAAGCTAGGTTCTAACTCGTTATGAACAGCAAGCAAAGCTAAAGAAAACTTAAAAAGGAAACTAAAAGCAAGACGCTCCAAGCATAGCACATAACGTATGTAGTGATTAAAATATAGTGGAACGAAAAGACGGACTGATAATTGTTGATGGAGAAGGGGATGCACGGGGGCATCCCCAAGCTTAGACGCTTGAGTCTTCTTGAATATTTCTTGGGGGTGCACGGGGGCATCCCCAAGCTTGAGCGTTTGACCCTCCTGAATTTTCTTTTATCATCTTCCCTCGCACACTTGAAAGCTCCCTTCATACATAACTCATCATAATCTGATTAGCGAGGTTAGTACCCATAATAAAATAATTTTTCCTTGCTGGAAATAAAGATAATCTTGAAGAGCTACTGTTTCTCAAGATTGCCAAAAGGTTTTTGCAAAGAAAAAGCAAGCTTAAGATTTGCAAAACGAAGAAAAGGCAAAACAGGACAGAATCTGTAAAAAACAGACCAGCAGGTAGTAAATAATTTTTTTGGGGCACTTCTGCAACTCAAATCAAAAAACTCAGAACAGACGCCCGAAAGCCAATTGTATAGAGGACGCTGTCAAAAAAAATTCAGATCAAAAAGATGATCTGATGATTTTATACGAACTTTTCTTCCCAAGGACAGAATCTGTTTTCTGGACTGCACGTCACAACTTTTGAACTTTCTTGCAATCGGAGGCTAAACTTGGCACAAAGCTGAGAAATAGAGATACAATGATGTTGCTACAGTAGTAACAAACATTAAGACCACTAAAAACTGAAAGAACAAACTGAAAGCAAAGATAACAAGGGTTGTCTCCCTAGAGCTCTTTCTTTATAGCCATAAAGATAGGCTTAAGACTTTAATGATGCTCTCGTAGGAATAAGAGTTGAAGAACAAAAGAGAGCATCAAGAAGCAAATACCAAACACATTTAAGCCTAACATGCTTCCTATGCATAGGAATATTGCAATAGAATAATTCATTGAAGCACAAAGCAATAAGCATAGGAAGACAAAACAAGTGCAGCTTCAAAACCTTCAACATAAAGAGAGGGAACTTGATATTATTGAAATATCTATAAGCATATGTTCCCTTCTCATAATAATTTTTAGTGGGATCGCGAATAAACTCAACAATATAAGCATCACATAAAGCATTGTTACCATGATCCACATGCAAAAAAGTGTCATTACTCTTCATATAAGCAAAATCTTTCTTATTAGGAATAGTGAGAGTAAGACTATCATAACCATCATGGTAATCATCATATATAGGAGGCATAGTATCATCAAAGTAAATTTTCTCCTCAAAAGTTGGGGGACTAAAAATATCATGTTCATCAAA
>LR738710.1:571197087-571293660 GCA_902687465.1 Secale cereale
CCCCCCCCCCCGAGTTTAGATCTTTCCATGTCATTAGCAATATTGATATTCACAGAAAGCATACTAATAACATCACCACCATCATGATTGTTATGCAAATAATAAAGTTCCATAGGTTTTTTAATTTTCTCTTCAAACACATCATGTCCCAAAGCAAGGTAGAGCTTATAAAGCTCTCTAATTTTTTTGTTGTTCTCCATTAAGCCTGACTAGTGAAGTCACACAACTTGGTGTTCTCGGTGGAACCCATAGCAGCAGCAAGCAAGATAACTATTTTTGTGATTTTTGGTAAGGGACACTAAAGCAAAAACTGAAAGGTAAACTAACAAGACTAAAAAGCAAAGATAAAAGATAGCGTGCAACTCCCCTATCTTGAAGAGTGGAGTCCCCGGCAACGGTGCCAGAAACTTTCTTGATGGCTTCTCGCCCCTCGTTGGTTACCCCAAGTGGAAGGTTTGAGATGTAGCGTAGCGACAAATTTCCCTTGGCAAAGATACCAAGGATCGAATCCCGTGAGACTCCAAGGGTCGACAAGAAGGTGTCAATGGCGCCAGAAACTTTTGCTTGACAGGACCTGCACACGTATACAAATAACTTTGCCCCCAACGAGTACAGAGAGGTTGTCAATCCCTGCGGCCTTGTCGTTTACAAAGGATCAAACGCAAGAGATAATAGTGATAGGTATGACTGCAACTAGGAAATAAGAACATGAAGTAAATAGCGGGTGCGATCGGTAATGGTAATATGGACTGGGGTCCCATGATGGTCACTAGTGATGTCTCTCTCCCAAAAGACGATAAAACAGCTAAGCGAGGTAAACAAATTACAGCTGGGCAATTGACAGGATTATGTGCGCAAACCAATGCTAACTATGATGTAAAGAAAGGTAGAGGCTCAAAAGCATGGGCGGTACGCCAAGGCAAGTAGACCGAAATCCATCTGCATCTACTACTAATCATCCACCTTGAGATATCTATCCAGAACATCTCGCTGGTATTAAGTTGCGAGTCCCACCCAAAGTGTAAACTCAAAGCAACAGACAACTGCATTAAAAGAACTTTGCGTAAAGTAAACAATCCTTGCACCCGCAAGTACAAGCACCGTCGTTTTCCCACTTGTGGCAACAGCACATCCCCTAGACTCATGTTTCTGTCACTCAAACTAGTCATCGAGGGGCATGAACCCACAATCAAGCATAGCGTTCCCTCTTGGAGTTACTACCTACTACTCGGCCAAAGCAATAAATAGCAACGGAGAACATGCAAGAATTACTCAAGAACATAAATATAAAAGAGGTGAATCAAATATATTACTCACACACAATCTAAACATAATCTCATAATCCATCGGATCCCAGCAAACTCAGCAGAGCAACAGCATAAAGATTACATATGTGCCTCGATCATGTAGGGCAACTCACGAGGGCTAATCCATGAAGAACAAAGAGGGGAGGAGAACATCACATAGCTACTGGTCATGGACCCATGGTCCAAGGGAGACTAATCACAACTCATCCGGGAAGCGTCCATGGTGGTGGAGAAGCTCCTGGTGGTGGTTCTCCCCTCCGGCAGGGTGCCGGGAAGAGTTCTCCTGGTGCTCCCGATCTTGGAAGCGCGGCGGCGGCGGAACAGAGATGAGATCGCGAAAAAGGGTTCCGTCCTCGAGGGTTTCCGGACGCGAGCAACATATATGCAAAAGGGGGTCACCAGAGGCGGAGGTGGGGCCCCAGGCGCCCCCCTGACGCGGCCAGGGGTGGGGCCACGCCGGGTGGCCGCCTAGGCCCAGGCTCCCCTCTGGCCCTGCTTTGGTTTTTCTGGAAGCTCCCGATACGCTGATTTTTCCTGTATTTTCCCGGAATTTTTAGGGCACTTTTAATATGGGGGAAACCTAAAATAGAAAAACAGCAGAAAACAGGAACTGGCACCGGGGTGCACTGAGTTAATAGGTTAGTCCAAATATGATCAAAAGTGTATGAAAGTGCATAAATATCATAGCAATATCACACAAAAGAGGCATGGAGCAAGCAGAAATTATAGATACATTTTGGACGTATCAGGCCGCTGGTGGGGAAGAAGGGGGTGGGGGCGCTCGGGGCGCATCTGGCGAGGAGGAGGAAGGTCGGGCGCAGGGGCCGCTCCTCCCTCTGCCTCTCTGCGGAGGAGAAGGAGCTCGGGCGGCGCCATGGATCACGGCGGCGGGGCAAGAGGGTGCCACGAGGTGGAGGCGCGATGCGGGAACGGGATCGGGGCCGAGGGAGAGAGAGCGATGGGGAGGGGGATCGAGAGGAGAGCGGGCGGTCGATCTCTGGTGTGCGGCGCGAGGGAGAGGAACAAGGGACGAGGGAGCAGGGTAGGATGGCTTCGGGGAGCCTCTTGGGCCGGCTAGGTCAGGCCGCAGGCGGGCCTTAAGCAGGCTGCAGGGAGGCTCTGCGGGCTGGGTCCAGGAGCAGGGTGTAGTTGGGCCTAGGTTGGACCCATCCGGCTCGGCTCCTCTCCTACTTTTTAGTAAAATCCTTTTTTTACTGCTTAACAAATAAACATAGGGTCTAATAAAAAATAGAGAGGGGGTGTCTGGAGGAATAATTAGAGCAGAATGCCATTTTTCTTGGACTCATAAAAATATAAGGAATATAACAAAAATGGCCTGAGGCTTTCTAGAGGAAGTAAAATCCAAACATGTTGAATTTAACTCGGCATGTTTGAATTTTGAAACCAATTCAAATGAACTCCAAATGAGTTGAAATTATAGGAGGTGACCCTACACACTAGATGTGATTTATGGGCAGATTTCGAACATTTATGGAGAAGTAAAACTGCAACTCAATTTTACTTAAAAGGTCGAAAAGGAAGGATAGGAAGTAGAGTCGGATAAAAGAAGAGTTGAAGAATAATGCAAATGTTTTATAAGCGATTCCAAGTTAATGGAATATTTATTATAGCTCCCTAATACCGGGAGGATATGTTATAAAGAGAAGTCACTCTTCCCTCGATTTAAATGAATTGAAGATCCACACAATTTATTTAGTTGAGTTGCAGAAATTAAAGACATGATGGCATGATGACATGATGCAATGCAAATTAAATAAAACAAGCACAAATGAAACACACGGGAAGACTCGGAACATCTGGAATCTTCTGGGGCGTCGGTCTTCGGGCGTCACAACTCTCCCACACTAACAGAGGATCTCGACCCGAGATCCTGGAGATGGCACCGGGTAAAAACGGAAGAGGAAGAGGTAAAACAAAGTTGCTTCTTCGACAAACGAGTGAAACCACGAACCTGAGAGGTTGACTAAATTGAAAGAAGAATACAACGGAGATGAACGAATATGAAAATACTCCGTTAGAAAAGAGTAACATGGAGCATTATGAGAACCTTGTAGGTTGAAAGACATGAAACAAGAGCTTATGAACCAAAAGAATATGAAACCACAATGGTATAGCCAAGGAATAAGAATGACATTATTTGGACATCACTCCGTCTAAAAATGGAAAGAATTAACATGAATTCGAGGAGATGAAATGATACTTGATGAAATCAACAACACACTGCCTCTGAAACAATTGAAAGAATGACACAAGGGGTAAGAAAGATTTCAGGCAACACTCCGGTTGAAAATAGAGGAAAAGCTAGATAGATGACGGAACTTGAATGGAGGACACGACACTCCGGTTAAATAGACAAGCAAGGGAAGAATATGATCTTGATAAAAACGAGAAGATGGTTAAAGAGAGCAATATCACAATGCCTTCAGAATGAAAGAATAGAATATAGATCAATGAAAGAAATGAACGGAGAAAAATATGACAACTTCTCTCAAAATTGAATTTGAAAGAGCATCCTTGCAACGATGGATTGAATAGAGTTGTTGGAAAATCAACAACGAAAAGAATAAGCTTGATGTGGCTTATGGAAAACATCTCAAAATTAAGAGGTGACAACCAGCCACTTACGAAAACATTTGATTGGATTGAGATCAACAAGGAGACGATAAACTTATTTCACCGGAATGATAAATGAAGAACTTGGGTCATTTATAAGCACCAAAATTAGAAACAATCCTTAGGGAAAGCTTTTAGGTGAAATACAACCCAAGATTACTCCAACGAATAAATTGAATGGTTGGAAAGATCTCCTGAACAAAGAAAATGATGGGTTTAAATATCTCATTCCTGACAACTTGTGAATCATGAAACATGAAGGGAAATTGTCAAAAATGGCATACCACCATCTCAAACAATAAGGTAGAAAGAATTGCACTTGGAAAGCATGATGAAGAATGCTTGAGCTCCAACAAGAATCTTCATGAAGACTTCAAGGATGAATTAAATGATGATGAACCACCATGAAGAACTCCGGTAATGAAAGCATGAGAAGTGAAAGATGAAAAGAACAAGATTGAAGCCTTGCAATGATTTAGATAGAGCTTCGCGACATGAGTGTTTAGAACTCCGGAAAGGAAAGATGAACAACCAATAATTTGATATCATGAATGAACTTCAGACAGAGGAATTAATAGCCTTGAGGAAAACAGAATAAGAATTATGTCATGCTTATCCTTCACCAATTTAAATTGATGACAACCAATGGATTTGGCATACTACTTATTCTCGTTGCAAAGAATTAAAGAGAGATCTAGCACAACCTTGGATAAATATTCAACAAAGCACTGGTAGGATTATGAAAAGAACAAATGAATTAATACGATAACAAGGAAGAGAAATCTTGAACGAAGCACCGTAAGAATATGGAGGCGAACGAAGACATCAATGAAGAATGTTTGGAGGACGAAGTTGAAAACTGAGAACGAAGAAATATTCTGAAATGACGGCCTTCGGAGGATCACAATGGGAAGAATTCATGAAGAATCTTGAGAGAACGGGCCAAGATTTAAGAGAAACACTTCTCCGGTCTCCAGAAGTTGAGAATGAAGATGAGAAATGCCATGAAGAATTGTTGAGGCACTCCAGAATGAAGAATTAAAATGTTGAACCAACGATGAAAAGAATTTGAAAGCGATCTTGGAGAAGTCATATGACTGATGGAAATCATTCCTACGTCACACTTTGAAAAGAATTTCAGAATAACTCCGAAAAATAGAAGAGTCAGGTAAGATCCTGGAAAAAGACCTGTGGGTTAGGGCCCACTCAAAAGAAATCACCGTTCAAAAAGATTACTTAAGAGATATTGCACCGGTTGAATTAAATGGCTTGAATAAGATAATAATCCTCAAAATAGCTTGATCGGATTAAGAATTGAAACACGAATCTTCTGAGCTATCTTCAGCACTCCGGAGAAGAATTAGAGAGTTGAATAAGCAAGAGAGACTTGGGATACGAAATTTCAACATGTGAAAACATGTGAAGCAAAAAGGAAGAGATATGATCAACACCGAAGCTTGAATTAAATCCACCGGCAGAATTTGAGAACAGAAGAATGATGAACTTGAAGTTTCCTGAGCATCTTCCTGAGAATCACCGGATAATGAAATTGAACGAAACAAATGAAGAAACATCACATTAATAAAATGAATATTTCATTTAAGAATTTCTGGCTCCGAGAATAAGAAGGATGGGAGGATGGGGAAAAACAAAGACAACTTGGGATCGATGAAACAGACAATCGTCAGATTTCTCAACGGCGTCCGTATGGAATAACTTGAAGAGAAGGCACACCGGTTGAAAGGATTAACATGAAAATCTCAATGGTCAAGAAGAATTAGCACTCCCATAGAAATATGAGAACACCGATTAGGAAGGTATGGAATCAACATTTGACATCGAAGCAACTCGAATACCAGAATCGAAACAAAAACAACGGATAGATATGATGCAACATAATCTTCACAATATCATCCGAACAGAGAATTGAACAAATGAATTCCCTAGATTAATGGTACAACACTTGTCGAAAAGCCACTTGGGAGAACAAAGGTAAATAAAAAAACAACAAGGAGCAGATAGAACAAATACAAGATAGAAGCTTCGTTTGACATATTCGTGTTGAAAGCTTATGGAACGTGTTACAAAAGGGTTTTGCAATCCCCGGATCAGCATAGCCAAGGACCCTTTAAGATGCAACTCCCGATCGGAACAAGCCCATAAAACTACTTCACTCAATGTAGAACCCCGAACTCCATATCATGCATTTGTTGGAAGAATGCCTACGAGCTACTAGATGAACCCACCTATTAATTTCTGAAAGTTCCCAGTTATGCAATCAGGTGTTGGTGATACAGGGGAAGCATCGCGCACTCAACTCTAATCCTACATCCAGCTGTATCCATCCTTCAACACATAACCAGTTATTTCCGGAAACCGTTTACCTCGGACCTTCAAAATGCATCTGCTATACAAGCTATGGCAATACTCCCGAACTACCTCCCCAGTACTAGGTGATGTCGGGGTTATCTTGCCACTAACCGCATAGGAGAGTTTTCGATGTCGTCCGTCTTAAGTATTCCAGAACTGCTGCGATATGTTTGTGACGACAACACCTTGGAGCTCAACTCCCCGGGACACTGCCACAACCCCTAATGACAGGAGGCATCGAGAACAATGTTCTCGTCACAAAGACATCGAAACAATCCAAACAATACTCGCGTGATCCTAATTTTTTTTGTGAGATTTTGAGAGTAGAAGAGATCACCTTGACTCAATACACACACACATTCACCAAGATTGTAAAATTCTGGACATAGTTTAAGTAGCACCTCCCAACTGTCCATGACCGTGGACACGGCTATTGGAATAGTTTTACACTCTGCAGAGGTTGCACACTTTACCCACAAGATCCGGGGAACTTCCGTGTCATCCACGACCCGCGGTACCTCAAGTACCCGGGGTAAGCACCCGATCACTATCTTTCCCTAGACGACACTAACATAGAGTCCACTCGATTGGTAGTAGTCCCCGTGCCCAACATTTCACATCTTAAAAATTGTGGAGCCTCGTCTAATGCCCAGTATGAGATTATACCTCCTACGTGTCGAGGCACGACTTAAAGGCATAAGCTCATACTAGAATGATCTCAAGTATGGTATCTTTGCATGACTCATGTAAAAGAGGGATGAAATTGCAAAAGAGTAGTGGGCTTACACTCGCCACGTCACACAATGCATTACATAATCAAACATCATCCAAATAACATCAGAGTCCGACTACGGACGAAGATCCAAATGAAAGATACCAAAAAAATACAACACAAGGTCCCGATCGCCCCTAGTAGGAACCACTACTGATCGTCGAAAAACGTCACACACATACGACCAAACTCTTCATCGAGCTCCCAGTGAAGTTCTGAAACATCTCCTGCACTGTTCTCAGCGGTACCTGCATCTGGTGTTGTAGTATCTGTGTGCCACGAGGACTCAGCAATCCCATAACCATGGGTATCAACACTAGCAAAGCTTTATGGGTATGGAAAAGGGTAGTGGTGAGGTTGCAGCAGTGGCTAATCATAATATGGTGGCTAACTTATGAGTACAAGAATAAGATGAGCATCTACTCAAGCGGTCGCAAACTAGTAATGATCGCTAAAGATCCTGAACTATCAGAGTGAGTCAAACATAACCCCACCGTGTTCTCTTCTCAAAGTGCAAAGAGACAGTCACGGTTACTCATGCAGTTGTGTGTTTTACTTCGGATCCTCTGTCAATTTTTCTACAACCGGACATTAACAAATTCCAATCTGCCACATAACCGCGGGCACGGCTTTCGAAAGATCATAACCCTGCAGGGGTGTCCCAACTTAGCCCATCACAAGCTCTCACGATCAGCTGAAGTAATAATAATTATTACCCCTTCTCTTAGGGAAATCCGATCAGGCTCGGCATCCTGGTGCACAAGACATTTCGACAATGGTAAAACAAGTCCAGCAAGACCTCCCTGCGTGCCGACACCCTGATAGTAGCCGCGCGTATCTCGTCTCAGGCCACGTCCGGATGGGTGATGCTACAGGTAAAACCAGCCCTCGAGTTTCCATGAGGTGGCCCCGCAGGCTCCCCGTTTGGGACCAACACCATCAGCACTGCCCCCTGCTATGTAGAAAAGAATCCCGAGGGCGCAACCCCCTATGAAATTTTAATTAATTAATTAAGTTGTTATTATGAGGCAAATTAAAACCAATGTTGGGCCTTGCTGGAGGAGTTTTATTCAAAGACGAACTGTCAAGGGGTCCCCATATACCCAACCGTGTAAGGAACGCAAAATCAAGGAACATAATGCTGGTTTATCGGCGCCTAAGGTGGCATGAGTGGAACAAAACACCGAGCAAAAGGCCAAGCCTTCCACCCATGCCCAATATATATGTGTGTTAATAATAATAATAGATATTGTGATATTCCAACAACAAGTTCCCACCTGGAACGATCTTCATCTTCACCTGCAACTAACAACGCTATAAGAGGGGCTGAGCAAGCGGGTAACAAGCCAAACAATGGTTTTGCTAGGAATGTGTCAAAGTTTAGAGGTTTCATGGCAACAAGGAGAGGCTGACATAAATGATGGGTAGCGCAACATATAACGATAGCATCGAGAACAACTAAGCATGGCAATGATAGTAAAGGTATCCAAGGGGATGGTCATCTTGACTGGGATTCCGCAAGGAAGAAGAACAAGTCCAAGAAGTAGTCGAACAAATCCTCACAACTCCGGAATGAAACCGAAGCTAACGAGAAGAAGCATACCGGAAAGAAGCAAACAACACGGTAAACACACAAGCATAAACATGGCATACGATGCACATCCAAGTATGATGCATGTCCGGTTTAAATAAGCATGGCATGGCAAGGTGCACAAACAATACTACAAGTTAAGTGGATCTCAATATGCAACGAGTTGCATATTGACAAAACACCACATTATATTTAGTTAGTTGAATCTCGTTTATTTACAAGACAAGATTAAATGTTTTATAAAACATGGCAAGAGGTGAAGCAAGTGTAAACTAGCTATCTAGGCATTTTAAATGAGGCCGGAAATAACAACAACAATTTCGGAAAATCCCCATGACCAATTTAGCGATTATTAAAGAAACAACAATTTAACATTCAAAGGTTGTTATCATCATGCGGATGACATGATCAAGTTTTATGCAATTTTTAGTTAAACGTTAACATGAAGAGATATGAAGTATTTGTCACTGTGGTGGAAAGAAAGGGGCCACGGCGACGAATCTGAAATGATGCCACACAACATATCGGTTCCGGTAACTAGTCGAGAGACCGGTGCAAAAGAAAGGTGGCGTGAGCGAGTCGAACAAGAAGAAAGGTGGGGCGATCCCGTCACCGGGTTCCCACGGGTTGGCGACGAGGCAAACGAGGGGCATGACAAGCGACGAATCGGGCACGGTGCACAAAAGTACTTCCTCTCATACATCACACATTCGCATGCATTCACCCATGGGGTCGTCTCGGTGGTATACCTTCAAATCGTTCGTTTCGGGGTGGTTCGAGGTTGTAGATGAAGTAGAGGTACTCGCGGGTCGTGGTACACGTTTTGTAGCCATTCACGTTATCGTGTCGTGGTACTTGCCGCGTTCCAGACCGAAGGGGTACACCACTAGCACGGGGTACCAACGGTGTGTTCGGTGCCCTGTGAAAACAGTCATGGCCGCCTATCCAAGCACGACCCCGTCCCGAGAGTGACCTCGTGTCACCCCCATCACTAGTAATGCGAGCACCATGCTAGTATCGGCCTAGGTAATCAATAATGCCCTTTCCCATATAAGGGTAGAGTGGTTGCGCATGTTTGGTTGGGTCGGTAATCACACATAAATCTAATCCATCATTTTACACACACGCACCAAAAGCTCTCTTTGGTACACCACTTCTTCCTCAAGTGGTGACCTAATTTCAACATCACCCACGGGCATTAGGGGCACCCGATGGTTTTTTTTGAAAGAATGTAATCATGGAGATTTCATGTTGCTCATGCAACATTATGCATCACAGCTAATCTCTTGCATTTATGCACAAGGTAGAGATATGAGTAGGGGGTATGCATCATGTGGTGGTTCACAAGAAGTTTACCACCGTCATGTTTCATTGTCATGCAATCGGGAAAAGGGTACCGATGAACAAGAGGGGTGTCATGGTCAAAGGGCTGCTTGCCTGGATTGGCTTGGTTTTCAAGGTCTTCAAATCCTTCTCCTTCTCCTTCTTCAGCAACTTCGTCAAATACGGTATATAATCGTCGCAAGAAAATACGGAGAAATAAGACAATAATAAAAACAGAAAAATTAAAGTGCTAAGAAAAAAGTCGACTTATTTTTATAAAATACTAGAAGGAAAACTAAGAGGGCAAAAATTCTTAGTTTTGGATTTGGAGTGACAAAATGGGGAGAATGGATTTTTGAACAGAGGTTTTATTGTTCAAATTTTAGTTTTAATTTGAACAGTACAGAAAAAGCTTAGGAACATGTGTGAAAGTTACATCATTAAATAGGTTGGAATATTACAAGATTTTAGGAGTTGGAATAAATTAATTTGGATAATTATTTTATCCTGTAGATTTATTTGAATGTCTACAGAAAAGAAAAAGAAAAAGGGCCACTGTGCAACTAGGCCAGAATAGCCTCAGTGCACAGGCCCAGAGGGTTTTCGGCCCGGGTGAGCTGAGCGGTGCGCGCGCGCCAGGTTTAAACCTGACGGGCGGGGCCTAGCGGCCAGTGGGAGAGAGGGGAGGCGAGAGGGATGGGAGGCTGATAGGCGGGGCCCGCCTGTCATCCCTAACCCCCGTCCAGATGGCTGGCGAGCTCACCGGCGGCAATGCAGGGCACGGCAGGGCGAGCTGAGGGCAGGGATGGAGTCAGCGTGAAGTCGCTTTTCAGGTGGTGGTGGAGGCAGTCGCCGGAGCGGTCGGGTTTGCCGGCGACGAGGTTGCACGGCGGTGAGGCGTCGAGTGGTGGTTGCTCCGGCCGTTTCCAAATGCAACAGAGAGGGGAAAGGGAGGGGAAAGGGTCAGTGAGGCTTGGTGGTTCCAGATCGAGGCTCAGGGATAGCGGGGACGGCTCGTACCGAGCGGACGACGGTGAGCCGCCGCGGCGGAGCTCGAGCTCGAGAGCTTTTGGGAGAGAGCTGGGAGTGTAGGGGGTGTTTGAGCTTGTCCAAAGGCGAGTGATGGAGGGGAGAGGGCTCGGGGATGCCTTTATATAGGCGGGCGGCGGTCCACCGAGGAGGTGTGCGCCGGCGAGCTTGTTGTGGTCGCTACAGGCCACGGGGGCTCGTTTGGGCGTGTCTGGGGTGCTCGTGGGCGTGGTTCACGTCCAGAGAAGGGAAGGGAAGGTGCGGGGGAAGGCTCCAGAGGCTCGCGCGTGTGAGGCCGGAGATTGGAGCTTGCAGACAGTCAGTGCGCATGCGAGGGAAGCCATAGGAGGGAGGGGGAGGAGGAGGACAGGGCCATGGCGTGTTGCGGACGTCGAGGCGCCTCGGCTGGCGCGAGGGAGAGGCTCGAGGTGGTCGGAGGCGTCGGGTCAGGAGCGGCTACAGTGCCAGAGCGCACTGTAGCGTGCTCCAGAGCGTGCATATGGCCGGCATGGCATTCTTTATGCCCTGTGGCCGCGGCCACCAGTGTCTAGAGGATAAGGGAGGCAATAAACAACCAGGAATTTGCATTGGATGCTTTGGAGGGCTTCTAGAAGGAGAAAGGGTTGAGAGAGAAGGGTGAAAGTGGTTGTCCAGAGATGTAAAATGGGGTTTTACCCCCCTCAATCATTGAGCTGCGATGCAGCCATTGCTGCTGGAGGTAGAGGAGTTCTTGGGGGTGTTGTGGTAAGAACCTGAGGCAAGGGGAAATACTGGAAGGGGTTTGAACAAAGGTTTTGGTAAAATAGCATAAGGTGTTTGATGGTGGTTTGGGCAAGCAAATGGGTTTCATTTGGCATGAGACTCCACATGATGAAATGGCACATATAATTATGCACTTTCACCAAATTAGAGCTCATTTGGGCAAAGTTGCCAATGCAACTTTTGTAAACCCTAGAAATCAACAGAAATGGATTTTCCAAGATTTAGTCAAGCAAATCATCCCTTCTTGATGCACCCCTTGGTGTAGTGTCATCATTTGGGGTTGTGGGCTTGTCCACCAAATTTGGGGTCACAAGTAAAAAATTTGGTAATGTAAAGTTGTTCAAATTTGAATTTGAACAGAAAGGATTTTGGGGCACTCCGATCAAGTTACCCTTTTCCAAAACTTGTGCTATTTGGTCTAGATGCATAATTAGACCATTGTAGCATGTGAGCATTTGGACAAGTTTGGCAATGTAAAGTTGCTCAAACTTCAAAATGGACAGGTATTGAGGGGATTGGATGATGTTTTCTTGCTCCCCAAGGCATGAGGCTTGGCAAGATCATCAAATATGTCATATCTGACATGATAGAATTTCCATGGAATTTTTAGAGAATATTTCCTTTGTAAATATTTCAAAAGCTTGAAATATCCAGAAAGGGTTTCTGAGGGATTTGCCCAATATTTTGAACATGACCATGTGTTGAAACTCTTATATATGGACAATATATGTCCTAAGAGTCTCTCAGAATTTTGGCAAATATTTTTGAAATAGTTAAATAATTATTACCTATTAAAGACCATTTCTGGCCTAAAGAAAAAGCCTTTACATAAAATAGGAAAATTACTTTAAAATTATACTTTTGTGGTTTTTGGGAGTCCTATACCTAATAGGATTCAAATATACCTTTTGAAAGATTTTTATCACCCTAAATCAAGTACTTGCAGTGCAAATCTCAATTCAGGGGTTTTTGGAAAGCTAATTTTTAAAAATACTATTTGGCCAAAATATTTTTATAGGAATATACTATACAGTCCTATACACATGGTATGATCATTGGGTAGAAGTTTGAGGTAAGGAGATGAAGCATAGAAGGTGAGGTTTGTTGGAAATATGCCCTAGAGGAAATAATAAAATGGTTATTATTATATTTTCTTGTTCATGATAATTGTCTGTTATTCATGCTTGAATTGTATTATACGGAAAAAATGATACATGTGTGAATACATAGACCACAATGTGTCCCTGGTAAAGCCTCTAGTTACTAGCTCGTTGATCAACAGATGGTCACGGTTTCCTGACCATGGACATTGGATGTCATTGATAACGGGATCACATCATTAGGAGAATGATGTGATGGACAAGACCCAATCCTAAGCCTAGCACAAGATCATGTAGTTCGTAATGCTAAAGCTTTTCCAATGTAAGTATCTTTTCATAGGGCCACGAGCTTGTGCAACTCCCGGATACCGTAGGAATACTTTGGGTGTGCCAAACGTCACAACGTAACTGGGTGGCTATAAAGGTACGCAACGAGTATCTTCGAAAGTATCTGTTGAGTTGGCATGAACCAAGACTGGGATTTGTCACTCCGTATGATAGAGAGGTATCTCTGGGCCCACTCGGTAAGACATCATCATAATGAGCTCAATGTGATTAAGTAGTTGGTCACGGGATGATGTATTACGGAACAAGTAAAGAGACTTGCCATGACAAGATTGAACAAGGTATCGGTATACCGATGATCGAATCTCGGGCAAGTATTGTACCGATAGACAAAAGGAATTGCATATGGTAATGAGTGAATCCTTGACATCGTGGTTCATCCGATGAGATCATCGAGGAACATGTAGGAACCAACATGGGTATCCGAATCCCGCTGTTGGTTAATGACCGGAGAGTCGTCTCGGTCATGTCTACATGTCTCCCGAACCCATAGGGTCTACACACTTAAGGTTCGGTGACGCTAGGGTTGTAGAGATATATGCACACGGTAACCCGAATGTTGTTTGGAGTCCCGGATGAGATCCCGGATGTCACGAGGAGTTCTGGAATGGTCCGGAGGTAAAGAATTATATAAAGGAAGTCCAGTTTCGGCCATCGGGAGAGTTTCGGGGGTCACCGGTAGTGTACCGGGAGCACCGGAAGGGTCCGGGGGGTCCACCGGGTGGGGCCACCTATCCCGGAGGGCTTCATGGGCCATAGGTGGAGGGGAACCAGCCCATAGTGGGCTGGCGCACCCCCTTCGGCCTCCCCCGTGCGCCTAGGGTTGGAAACCCTAGGGGTGGGGGCGCCCCACATGCCTTGGGGGGCAAGCCTCCCCCCTTGGCCGGCGCCCCCTAGGAGATTGCATCTCCTAGGGCCGGTGCCCCCTGGCCCCTATATATAGTGGGGGGGAGGGAGGACAGCCGCACCCTTGCTCCTGACACCTCCCTCTCCCTCCCGTTACACCTCTCCCTCCTCCCGCGGTGCTTGGCGAAGCCCTGCAGAATTTCCGTTACATCCACCACCACGCCGTCGTGCTGGTGGATCTCCATCAAACTCTCCTTCCGCCTTGCTGGATCAAGAAGGAGGAGACATCACTGCGCCATACGTGTGTTGAACACGGAGGTGCCGTCCATTCGGCGCTGGGATCATCGGTGATTTGGATCACGACGAGTACGACTCCATCATCCACGTTCTCTTGAACGCTTCCGCTCGCGACCTGCAAGGGTATGTAGATGCACTCCTTTCCCCTCGTTGCTAGATGACTCCTTAGATTGATCTTGGTGAAGCGTAGAATTTTTTTGAATTCTGCTACGTTCCCCAACAGTGGTATCAGAGCCAGATTTTTGCGTAGCATCTTGCACGAGTAGAACACAAAGCAGTTGTGGGCGTAGATTTGTTCAATTCTCTTGCCGCTACTAGTCCAATCTTGATTCGGCGGCATCGTGAGATGAAGCGGCCCGGACCGACCTTACACGTACGCTTACGTGAGAGGTTCCACCTACTGACATGCACTAGTTGCATAAGGTGGCTAGCGGGTGTCTGTCTCTCCCACTTTAGTCGGATCGGATTCGATGAAAAGGGTCCTTATGAAGGGTAAATAGAAATTGACATATCACGTTGTGGTTTTGGCGTAGGTAAGAAACGTTCTTGCTAGAAACCTATAGCAGCCACGTAAAAACTTGCAACAACAATTAGAGGACGTCTAACTTGTTCTTGCAGCATGTGCTATGTGATGTGATATGGGCAAAAGATGTGATGAATGATATATGTGATGTATGAGATCGATCATGTTCTTGTATTAGGAATCACGACTCGCATGTCGATGAGTATGACAACCGATAGGAGCCATAGGAGTTGTCTTATTTTTTGTATGACCTGCGTGTCACTGAATAACGCCATGTAATTACTTTACTTTATTGCTAAACGTTAGCCATAGTAGTAGAAGTAATATTTGGCGAGACGACTTCATGAAGACACGATGATGGAGATCATGATGGTGGAGATCATGGTGTCATGCCGGTGACAAAGATGATCATGGTGCCCCAAAGATGAAGATCAAAGGAGCAAAATGATATTGGCCATATCATGTCACTTTATTTGATTGTATGTGATGTTTATCATGTTTATTACATCTTATTTGCTTAGAACGAAGGTAGTAAATAAGATGATCTCTCACTAAAATTTCCAGAATTGTGTTCCCCCTAACTGTGCACCGTTGCTAAGGATCGTTGTTCCGAAGCACCACGTGATGATCGGGTGTGATAGGCTCTAACGTTCTCATACAACGGGTGTAAGACAGATTTACACACGCAATACACTTAGGATTCACTTGACGAGCCTAGCATGTACAGACATGGCCTCGGAACACGGAAGACCGAAAGGTCGAACATGAGTCGTATAGAAGATATGATCAACATGAAGATGTTCATCGTTGATGACTAGTCCGTCTCACGTGATGATCGGACACGGCTTAGTCTATTCGGATCATGTTTCACTTAGATGACTAGAGAGATGTCTATCTGAGTGGGAGTTCATTAAATTAGTTTAGATGAACTTAATTGTCATGAACTTAGTCTAAATTATTTACAATATGTCTTGTAGATCAAATGGCCCACGCTCATGTCACCCTCAACTTCAACGCGTTCCTAGAGAAAACCAAGCTGAAAGACAATGGTAGCAACTATACGGATTGGGTCCGTAACTTGAGGATCATCCTCATAGCTGCCAAGAAAACATATGTCCTAGAAGCACCGCTAGGTGACGCTCCCGCCCCGGGAAACCAAGATGTTATGAACACTTGGCAGTCGCGTTGTGATGATTACTCCCTGGTTCAGTGCGGCATGCTCTACAGCTTAGAATCGGGACTCCAAAAGCGTTTTGAGCACCACAGAGCATATGAGATGTTCCAAGAGCTAAAAATAGTTTTCCAAGCTCATGCCCGAGTCGAGAGATATGATGTCTCCGACGCATTCTACAGTTGTAAGATGGAGGAGAATAGTTATGTCAGCAAGCACATACTCAAATTGTCTGGGTTGCACAATCGCTTGTCTCAGTTGGGAATTAATCTCCCAGACGAAGCGGTCGTTGACAGAATCCTTCAGTCGCTCCCACCTAGCTACAAGAGATTCGTGATGAATTTCAATATTCAAGGGATGGAGAAGTCCATTCCCGAAGTATATTCAATGCTGAAATCAGCGGAGGTGGAGATCAAGAAAGAGCATCAAGTGTTGATGGTGAATAAAACCACTAAGTTGAAGAAGGGCAAGGGTAAGAAGAACTTCAAGAAAGACGGCAAAGGAGTTGCCGTGCCCGGTAAGCCAGTTGCCAGGAAGAAGCCAAAGAATGGACCCAAGCCTGAGACTGAGTGCTTTTATTGCAAGGGAACGGGTCACTGGAAGCGGAACTGCCCCAAATACTTAGCAGATAAGAAGGCCGGCAACGTCAAAGGTATATATGATATACATGTTATTGATGTGTACCTTACTAGTGCTCGTAGTAGCTCCTGGGTATTTGATACCGGTGCAGTTGCTCACATTTGTAACTCAAAGCAGGAGCTGCGGAATAAGTGGAGACTGGCGAAGGACGAGGTGATGATGCGCGTCGGGAATGGTTCCAAGGTCGATGTGATCACCATCGGCACGTTACTCTACATCTACCCTCAGGATTAGTTTTAAACCTTAATAATTGTTATTTAGTACCAGCTTTGAGCATGAACATTGTATCTGGATCTCGTTTAATGCGAGATGGCTACTCATTTAAATCCGAGAATAATGGTTGTTCTATTTATATGAGAGATATGTTTTATGGTCATGCCCCGCTGGTCAATGGTTTATTCTTGATGAATCTCGAACGTGATGTTACACATATTCATAGTGTGAATGCCAAAAGATGTAAAGTTGATAATGATAGTCCCACATACTTGTGGCATTGCCGCCTTGGTCATATTGGTGTCAAACGTATGAAGAAGCTCCATGCAGATGGACTTCTAGAGTCTCTTGATTATGAATCATTTGACACGTGCGAACCATGCCTCTTGGGCAAGATGACCAAGACTCCGTTCTCCGGAACAATGGAGCGAGCGACCAACTTATTGGAAATCATACATACCGATGTGTGCGGTCCAATGAGTGTTGAAGCTCACGGAGGCTATCGTTATGTTCTCACCCTCACAGATGACTTGAGTAGATATGGGTATGTCTACTTGATGAAACTCAAGTCTGAGACCTTTGAAAAGTTCAAGGAATTTCAGAATGAGGTTGAGAATCAACGTGACAGAAAAATAAAGTTCTTACTATCGGATCGTGGGGGTGAATATTTAAGTCACGAATTTGGCACACACCTAAGGAACTGTGGAATTGTTTCCCAATTGACACCGCCCGGAACACCTCAACGTAATGGTGTGTCCAAACGTCATAATTGTACTTTGTTGGACATGGTGCGATCTATGATGTCTCTCACCGACTTACCGCTATCTTTTTGGGGTTATGCTTTAGAGACAGCCGCATACACTTTAAATAGGGCTCCGTCTAAATCCGTTGAGACGACATTGTATGAACTTTGGTTGGGCAAGAAACCTAAGTTGTCGTTTCTGAAAGTTTGGGGTTGCGATGCTTATGTCAAGAAACTTCAACCTGAAAAGCTCGAATCCAAATCAGAAGAAATGCGCCTTCATAGGATACCCAAAGGAAACTATTGGGTACACCTTCTACATCAGATCCGAAGGCAAGGTCTTCGTTGCCAAGAATGGATCCTTTCTGGAGAAAGAGTTTCTCTCGAAAGAAGTGAGTGGGAGGAAAGTGGAACTTGATGAGGTGACAGTCACCCCTTCCGAACCGGAAAGTAGCGCAGCGCAGGAAGTTGTTCCTGAGGTGCCTGCACCGACTAGGGAGGAAGTTAATGATGATGATCATGAAGCTTCAGATCAAGTTACTACTGAACTTCGAAGGTCCACAAGGACACGTTCCGCACCAGAGTGGTACAGTAATCCTGTCATGGAAATCATGTTGTTAGACAACGGTGAACCTTCGAACTATGAAGAAGCGATGGCGGGCCCGGATTCCAACAAATGGCTTGAAGCCATGAAATCCGAGATAGGATCCATGTATGAAAACAAAGTATGGACTTTGGTGGACTTGCCCGATGATCGGGACGGCATAGAAAATAAATGGATATTTAAGAAGAAGACTGACGTGGATGGTAATGTGACCATCTATAAGGCTCGACTTGTCGCTAAAGGTTATCGACAAGTTCAAGGGATTGACTACGATGAGGCTTTCTCTCCCGTAGCAATGCTAAAGTCCGTCCGAATCTTGTTAGCCATTGCCGCATACTATGATTATGAGATATGGCAAATGGACGTCAAAACAGCATTCCTTAATGGCTTCCTCAAGGAAGAACTGTATATGATGCAGCCGGAAGGTTTTGTCGATCCTGAGAATGCTAACAAGGTATGCAAGCTCCAGCGCTCAATCTATGGGCTGGTGCAAGCATCTCGGAGTTGGAATATTCGCTTTAATGATGAGATCAAAGCGTTTGGGTTTATACAGACTTGGGGAGAAGCCTGTATTTACAAGAAAGTGAGTGGGAGCTCTGTTGCATTTCTCATATTATATGTGGATGATATATTGCTGATGGGAAATGATGTAGAATTCTTGGAGAGCATAAAGTCCTACTTGAATAAGAGTTTTTCAATGAAGGACCTTGGAGAAGCTGCTTACATATTAGGCATCAAGATCTATAGAGATAGATCGAGACGCCTCATTGGTCTTTCACAAAGCACATACCTTGATAAGATATTGAAGAAGTTCAATATGGATCAGTCCAAGAAAGGGTTCTTGTCTGTATTGCAAGGTATGAGATTGAGCACAACTCAATCCCCGACCACGGCAGAAGTTAGAGAAAAGATGAGTGTCATCCCCTATGCCTCGGCCATAGGTTCTATTATGTATGCCATTCTGTGTACCAGACCTGATGTGAACCTTGCCATAAGTTTGGTAGGGAGGTACCAAAGTGATCCCGGGATGGAACACTGGACAGCGGTCAAGAACATCCTGAAGTACCTGAAAAGGACTAAGGATATGTTTCTCGTTTATGGAGGTGACGAAGAGCTCGTCGTAAAGGGTTATGTCGATGCTAGCTTCGACACAGATCTGTATGACTCCAAGTCACAAACCGGATACGTGTATATTTTGAATGGTGGGGCAGTCGGCTGGTGCAGTTGCAAGCAGAGCATCGTGGCACATTCTATATGTGAAGCAGAGTACATAGCTGCTTGCGAAGCAGCGCAGGAAGGAGTCTGGATGAAGGAGTTCATCACCAACCTAGGAGTCATTCCAAGCGCGTCGGGCCCGATGACTCTCTTTTGTGACAACACTGGAGCTATTGCCATTGCCAATGAGCCCAGGTTTCACAAGAAGACCAAGCACATCAAGCGCCGTTTCAACTCCATCCGGAATTATGTTCAAGATCGAGATATAGATATTTGTAAAGTGCATACAGATCTGAATGTCGCAGATTCGTTGACTAAACCTCTTCCACGAGCAAAACATGATCAACACCAGAACTCTATGGGTGTTCGATTCATCACAATGTAACTAGATTATTGACTCTAGTGCAAGTGGGAGACTGTTGGAAATATGCCCTAGAGGCAATAATAAAATGTTTATTATTATATTTTCTTGTTCATGATAATTGTCTGTTATTCATGCTTGAATTGTATTATCCGAAAACAATGATACATGTGTGAATACATAGACCACAACGTGTCCCTGGTAAAGCCTCTAGTTACTATCTCGTCGATCAACAGATGGTCATGGTTTCCTGACCATGGACATTGGATGTCATTGATAACGGGATCACATCATTAGGAGAATGATGCAATGGACAAGACCCAATCCTAAGCCTAGCACAAGATCGTGTAGTTCGTAATGCTAAAGCTTTTCCAATATCAAGTATCTATTCCTTAGACCATGAGGTTGTGCAACTCCCGAATACCGTTGGAATACTTTGGGTGTGCCAAACGTCACAACGTAACTGGGTGGCTATAAAGGTACGCAATGGGTATCTCCGGAAGTATCTGTTGAGTTGGCATGAACCAAGACTGGGATTTGTCACTCCGTATGACGGAGAGGTATCTTTGGGCCCACTCGGTAAGACATCATCATAATGAGCTCAATGTGATTAAGGAGTTGGTCACGGGATGATGTATTACGGAATGAGTAAAGAGACTTGCCATGACGAGATTGAACAAGGTATCGGTATACCGACGATCGAATCTCGGGCAAGTACTGTACCGATAGACAAAGGGAATTGCATACGGGATTGAGTGAATCCTTGACATCGTGGTTCATCCGATGAGATCATCGAGGTACTTGTAGGAACCAACATGGGTATCCAGATCTTGCTGTTGGTTATTGACCGGAGAGTCGTCTCGGTCATGTCTACGTGTCTCCCGAACCCGTAGGGTCTACACACTTAAGGTTCGGTGATGCTAGGGTTGTAGAGATATATGCACACGGTAACCTGAATGTTGTTCGGAGTCCAGGATGAGATCCCGGACGTCACGAGGAGTTCCGAAATGGTCCGGAGGTAAAGAATTATATATATGAAGTCCAGTTTCGGCCATCGGGAGAGTTTCGGGGGTAACCGGTAGTGTATCGGGACCACCAGAAGGGTCCCGGGGGTCCACCAGGTGGGGCCACCTATCCCGGAGGGCCCCATGGGCTGTAGGGGAGGGGAACCAGCCCATAGTGGGCTGGCGCACCCCCTTGGGCCTCCCCCCTACGCCTAGGGTTGGAAACCCTAGGGGTGGGGGGCGCCCCACATGCCTTGGGGGGCAAGCCTCCTAGGGCAGGCGCCCCCCTGACCCCTATATATAGTGGGGGGAGGGAGGGCAGTTGCACCCTTGCTCCTGACGCCTCCCTCTCCCTCCCGTTACACCTCTCCCTCCTCCCGTGGTGCTTGGCGAAGCCCTGCAGAATTTCCGTTGCATCCACCACCACGCCGTCGTGCTGCTGGATCTCCATCAACCTCTCCTTCCCCCTTGCTGGATCAAGAAGGAGGAGACGTCGCTGCACCGTACGTGTGTCGAACGTTAAGGTGCCGTCCGTTCGGCGCTAGGATCATCGGTGATTTGGATCACGACGAGTACGACTCCATCATCCACGTTCTCTTGAACGCTTCCGGTCGCGATCTACAAGGGTATGTAGATGCACTCCTTTCCCCTCGTTGCTAGATGACTCCTTAGATTGATCTTGGTGAAGCGTAGAAATTTTTTGAATTCTGCTACGTTCCCCAACAAGGTTATGTTGACTTTTAAAGAGCACTTGAAACCAGAGAGAGAGAAATTCAATTCCGAATAAAAGCCAAATGATGCAAAAAGCTTTTGTTGGTCCAAATTTTCATGCTTTATTAATGCAATCACCATGTTACAAAATGTAGGGTGTGACAGACCTACTCCCCTTACAAGAATCTCATCCCCGAGATTCCTAAACTAGGCTTTAAAAAAGATCAGGAAACTCGGATCTAAGATAGTCTTCACGCTCCTAGGTTGCTTCTGCTTCCGTGTGGTTGCTCCACTTGACCTTGAAGTACTTGATGGTGCGGCTTCGCGTCCCTCGTTCTGCTTCATCCACAATGCAAATGGGCCTCTCGCGGTAGGTCAAATCAGGCTGAAGGTCAATGGTTTGGTGATCGACATCCTTGTAAAGATCTGGCTTGTGCGGAACTTGGAGACACTTCCGGAGTTGTGACACGTGGAATACATTGTGCACATCGGATAGCTCAGGTGGTAGCTCCAACTGGTAAGCCACTTCTCCTCGTCGTGTAGTGATCTCAAAGGGGCCAATAAACCTTGGTGCGAGCTTCCCCTTAACGTGCAAATGCTTGGTTCCCTTAAGAGGAGTTACTCGCAGGTACACATGGTCTCCGACTTGGAAGTTTACTTGTCGGCGTCGAGTGTCAGCATAGCTCTTCTGTCTTGACTTGGCGGTCTTCAGACGCTCTCTGACTAGCTGCACTTGTTCTTCTGCTTCGCGGAGAATATCTGGTCCAAAGACTAGTCCTTCTCCAGTCTCTAACCAATTGAGGGGTGTGCGGCACTTGCGTCCGTACAACATCTCAAATGGTGCCATCTGAAGGCTCGACTGATAACTTTTGTTGTAGGAAAACTCGGCAAAAGGGAGGCAATCTTCCCACTAGGCTCCATATGCCACGACACAGGCTCGAAGCATGTCTTCGAGTATTTGATGCACTCGCTCTGTCTAACCTCCGGCCTGCGGGTGGAAAGCCGTGCTGAAAGACAACTTGGTTCCCAGGAACTCTTGGAATTTCTTCCAGAACCTTGAGGTAAACTGGGTTCCTCGATCTGACACAATCTCCTTAGGAACACCATGGAGGCTTACGATTCTATCGATGTAGAGAGGTGCCAGCTGATTGCCATCATAGGTAGTCTTGACAGGAATGAAATGGGCTACTTTGGTGAAATGGTCGACTATGACCCAGATGGAGTCATGTTCTTTATTCGACCTGGGTAATCCAGTGATGAAATCCATTCCGACTTTATCGCACTTCCACTCAGGAACCTTGAGTGGTTGGAGCAATCCAGCAGGTCGCTGATATTCAGCCTTGACCCTTTGGCACACATCACACTTTGCATAATAGGTGGCAATCTCTCTTTTCATCCCGTGCCACCAAAATCTTTCCTTCAAGTCTTGATACATCTTGGTTCCTCCGGGGTGGATGGAATACAGAGTGTCGTGGGCTTCTTGCGGGATCAAATTCTTCAGCTCCATCTTGTTTGGTACGCAGATGCGGCCTTTGTACCAAACAATCCCGTGCTCGTCTTCGGAGAATCCTGGGGCCTTGCCTAGCTTCATCTTCTTCTTGATACCTTCAATGCTTGCGTGCCCACTTTGTGCTTCCTTGACTTCGTCCATCAGGGTTGGTTTGACTTCCAAATGGTTTAGAAATCCATGGGTAACCGATTCCAAGCTGAATTGTTCCAGCTCTTCAAACAGGGCTGGCTGCCTTCTTTGAATTATGGCATTCAGGGAGCAAGCATTTCTGCTTAAGGCATCGGCTACCACGTTAGCCTTCCCGGGGTGATATTGAACACTGAGTCATAATCCTTGATCAGTTCCAATCATCTTCGTTGCCTCATGTTCAATTCCTTCTGGGTGAAAATATACTTCAGACTTTTATGGTCTGTGTATATCTCACACCGCTTCCCTAGGAGGTAATGTCGCCATGTCTTCAAGGCATGAACCACTGCTGCTAACTCAAGATTGTGAGTAGCGTAGTTCTCTTCATGAGGTCGTAGCTGCCTTGAAATGTAAGCTATGACTCGTCCTTCTTGCATCAGAACGCTTCCCAATCCGGTTCGAGAGGCATCACAATATATCACGAACTCCTTGTGAATGTCAGGTGTTGCCAGAACTGGGGCGGTGGTCAATCTCTTCTGGAGTTCTTGGAAGCTTTCTTTGCATTTTGGCGTCCATTCAAACTTCTTGTCCTTTTTCAGGAGGTGAGTCATCGGCCGGGCAATGCTGGAGAATCCTTCCACAAATTTGCGGTAATAGCCCGCAAGTCCGAGGAAGCTTCTGACTTCCTTGACGGACGTTGGGGACTGCCATTGGGTCACAGCTTCGATCTTCACGGGATCAACCAACAATCCTTCCTCAGTCAAGACATGACCTAAGAATCCAACTTTATGCAGCCAAAACTCGCATTTGGTGAATTTGGCGTATAGTTGCTGAATTTGTCTAGGACCATCTTCAAGTGTTGCTCGTGCTCTTCCTCCGTCTTCGAGAAGACAAGAATGTCATCACTGAAGACAACAACAAACTTGTCCAAATATTCCATGAAGACCTTATTCATGAGATACATGAAGTAAGCTGGGGCATTGCTTAATCCAAAGGACATGCCCATGCACTCATACAGGCCATATCTTGTCACAAATGCCGTCTTCGGGATATCTTGAGGTCTGATCTTCAACTGGTAGTACCCAGATCTGAGGTCGATCTTGGAGAATACCTTGGCTCCGCTGAGTTGATCAAACAGATCTTCAATCTCGGGAAGTGGATACTTGTTCTTGATTGTAACTTCACTGAGGGAACGATAGTCAATGCATAAGCGGATGGTACCGTCCCTTTTTGCCACAAACAGAACAAGTGATCCCCAAGGGGAGGCACTAGGGCGGATAAATCCCTTCCTCAACTGCTCTTCCAGTTGCTTCTTCAACTCGGCTAATTCTTCCGTCCCCATTCTATAAGGCTTCTTATAGATGGGTCCTGCCCCGGGCATGAGCTCGATGACGAACTCAATGTCATGGTCGGGAGGCATTCCCGGTAGCTCATCTGGAAAGACATCGAGATACTCGCATACTACTGGCACTTGCCCGAGTCCAACTTAGATAGACAGTTGACTTGAGCGGTTTGGGCAGAAGAGGAGTTGGGGGCAAACTTAACTTCGACTCCTTGGTCATTGGTCACAATGACAGTCCGGTTGGCACAGTCTAACAAGCCTTGGTGCTTGCTGAGCCAATCCATCCCTAAGATCACATCCAAGCCTTGCGATCTTAAGATGATAAGGTCTGCTAGGAAATCTACCCCATCAATGATGATACTGACTCCCTTACAGCCTATCTTGGCTCTCATCTCTGCTCCGGGGGTTTGTACCACCATGGGATTATTCAGGGGTGTAGGGGTCATGCCACTTTTTAATGCAAATGTTTGAGTGACAAATGAATGCGTGGCTTCGGAATCAAACAAGACAGTTGCAGGTGCTGAGTTGACAAGGAACGTACCCAGCACGATGTCCGGGTCTTCCTAGGCTTCTTCTGCAGTGACGTGATTCACACTCCCCTTTCCATTGTTGGGCGGGTTGCGAGGGGCTTGGTTCCTTGGCGGCATCTCGCGGCCTTGTCCTGGGTTCTGCGCATTGGGGCACGGGGCATCGGGCTTCTTGTTGGGGCACACCTTAGAGATGTGTCCGGACTGACCACATCCAAAGCAAGTGACTTGGTTTGGGTTATTGATCTTGTTGCCACCACTGTTATTGGAGTTGAATGCTGGCCTTGGGTGGGCATACTGCTGAGGCTGATAGTTGGTGCGAGGTGTAGGAGCTCTTGGCTGCTGGTAGGTTGGCCTGACCGGGGCTGGCTGCCACGGGCGAGGCTTCTGGTTGCTGGAACTTCCCTTGCTGATCATCTTGCGCTTGCGAGTGTCTTCCAGAGCATGCCGCTTGTCTTCAAGCATGAGTGCTTTGTTCACCAGGTTAGGAAAGGTGGGGCAGTCACACACGACAAGTGAGTACTGCAGAGTCTGATTGAGGCCTTCCATGAAGTGCTCCCTTTTTGCACCATCTGTGCTGACATCTTCAGGGGCATACCTTGACAGAACACTGAACTTCTGCATGTACTCCTCGACAGTGCCACTTCTTGCTTCAGGGCTCAAAACTCACGCTTCTTGATAGCCATGATTCCGGAAGGAATACGGGCCTTGCGGAATTCTGCCTTGAAGTTATTCCAAGTGATGTCTTGCCCAGCATGCATGACCTTGAATCCATCCCACCAAGCTCTAGCAGTCCCCCCGAGGCAGTGGGCAGCATAAGCCACCTTCTCGCGGTCTTCGGTGTAGCCGACTAGTTCCAGCAGGTCCTCAATGGTGCGGACCCAGTCGTCTGCATCCAGGGGTTCAGCAGTCTCGACGAAGGTTGGTCGTGCGTGCTTCTTGAACTCTGCCAGCATGGAACGTCCATTGCCATTTCCCGTCGGCTGGCGGTTGTTGGTGACAGCTTGAGCAATCATCTGGAGGGCTGCGGTGTTGGCTTGGCGTTCCTCTCGGAAGGCTTGGAGAAGCTGAGCCATATCCATGATCGGGGGAGGTGGTGGTGGAGCTTGGTCGTGGGTTTGGTCTTGGCTGGCCTCTGCTTGGGCGGATGCTCTAGCTTCGGGCTGCTGGGTAGAGGTACCAGTACGAGTTACAACACGCATCCTGTTGGAGCGGTCAAGGTCTTATGATTTGGAATGAAGAGGGAAAGCAATAAAGATGGGTGCCTAGTAAGGGGGTGGGTGTGACACTATTTATTTTCATGCAAGGGCCAAAAGGGCCAAACACATTAATTAAAATTCCAAATGGGTGATGTAGTCGTTTAGACGTTCCCGAAGGGAAGATACGACTTACATCCAAACACAACAAAAGCAAACACTAGATGGCTTCGTATGAACCATACAAGGACTCGACTTCGCATAGGGCTTACACGACCTATCCTACCATAGATGTCACGAGCTGGCATATCCGAGTGGCAAATAATGCCTAAGCGGCGGAATGCTTGGTCGCGTATTCTGGCTCTTCTGGGTCTTCCTCCTTGTCTTCATCTATCCGGGCCCCCCTATCACTTGAGGGTGTGGGGGAGTGGAGGAGTTGGACACGGCGTTGTTTTTCCAGTGGTGCAGGGAAAAGCTTGCGAAATTCCCTCACCATCATACGGCATCGCTGGTGTGGTTCTTCATCCTTGGAAGATACATCTGCTGAGGCCCTTCCGCCTCGATACGTGATGTCGGGTTTCCCGGGAGGCGCACCTTCCTTCTTGATCCTATCCGTCTTTTCTTGTGCTCGTTAAAGAAGTGCCTTGGTCTTGTGGAGTTCTTCTTGGAGCTTCATCGATTCCGAGGCCAACTCTTGTGCCAAGTTGTCGGCACAAAGGCTGAAGTAGGTCTGGAATCGAAGTGGAAGTCCTTCCTTCATTGGAGGGGCTCGTGCGCTGCTCTCATCTTCACCCTCCTTCCGATAAGGCATGAAGCGGGTTGTCATCTTGGCTGCCATCTCCGGAAGAAGTTCTCGGAGGCGGGTTAGTGCCTTGAGTGCAGCTGCCTCGACAGCGAGGAGTAGTGTTGCCATCTGGGGTCCCTCGAAGAACCAACTTGTGGGAGGATCATTTGCCTTCACGATTACTTCCACATGGTACTCCACCTCAGTGTCGCTAACCCAATGCTCATGGTAGGTGAGGATGGGTGCTCGGTGGAACTGGCACTCCTGGAGGCTATCCTCGAGAAGCAAGGGGAACCCAGTGGTCAGGAGCTCTTCAGGTACAGCGGCCATCTACAAAGGTTGAATGGGAGAGGTTAATAAGCTGATGATATCTCAGGTTTGGCAAGATTTAGAAAAGGAGAGAGGTTCAGAAGGTTTATGAAAAGTGTCTCATCCTAACTAACGCCCATGCTAACTAAGACTTCTACAGTCAGGATGGCTCTGATACCATCTCTGTGGGGACCCCGACTTATGAGTCGAGATCACCGAATGCACGTGTACAGTGATCCCAGAGATCAATGCTCACTGAACACACAGAAGCTGAATAACAAGAGTCTTACATCCATACATACCGTCTTACACAAATTATGGCCATTATGGCCAAGTCTTACATAGATAAAGCCTCATGGGCTGAATAGCAAATAAACTCGAATAGCGGAAGTCTTCGTAGATAAGTAGAACCCATGCCATATGCCTTAACCCTACATGCATTCTTACTGGGAAGGCGTCCTAGTTCGCATGTTCGTCTCCGTAGAATTCTTCTTCAAATTCCTGCTCCTCCATGCCTGGCAAATTAAATAACCAGTGGCAAGCCAATGAGTACTTTGAATGTACTCGCAAGCAACCCATGATTTGGTTCGAGGTAACAATGCAAGTTGTACAACAATAATCAACCTAGCTACAAGCTAGATAAGATATTCTACCATTTGTGAGACATGCATCAATGTACTTGGGTAACCTCGAGGACAGGTTACAGATATCAACATAAATAGAGTTCAAATCATTTCTAGTTCTTTCAACGTGTCAAGTCACCACCTTGACTCAATACACACACACACATTCACCAAGATTGTAAAATTCTGGACATAGTTTAAGTAGCACCTCCCAACTGTCCATGACCGTAGACACGGCTATTCGAATAGTTTTACACTCTGTAGAGGTTGCACACTTTACCCACAAGATCCGGGGAACTTCCGTGTCATCCACGACCCGCGGTACCTCGAGTACCCGTGGTAAGCACCCGATCACTATCTTTCCCTAGACGACACTAACATAGAGTCCACTCGATTGGTAGTAACCCCCGTGCCCAACATTTCACATCTTAAAAATTGTGGAGCCTCGCTCCCATATTCATCACATACCACTGGCACGGGGTACCAACGGTGTGTTTGGTGCCCTGTGAAAACAGTCATGGCTGCCTATCCAAGCACGACCCCGTCCCGAGAGTGACCTCGTGTCACCCGCGTCACTAGTAATGCGGGCACCATGCTAGTATCGGCCTAGGTAATCAATAATGCCCTTTCCCCTATAAGGGTAGAGTGGTTGCACATGTTTGGTTCGGTTGGTAATCACACATAAATCTAATCCATCATTTTACACACACGCACCAAAAGCTCTCTTTGGTACACCACTTCTTCCTCAAGTGGTGACCTAATTTCAACATCACCCACGGGCATTAGGGGCACCCGATGGGGTTTTCGAAAGAATGTAATCACGGAGAGTTCATGTTGCTCATGCAACATTATGCATCACAGCTAATCTCTTGCATTTATGCACAAGGTAGAGTTATGAGTAGGGGGTATGCATCATGTGGTGGTTCACAACAAGTTTAGCACCGTCATGTTTCATCGTCATGCAATTGGGAAAAGGGTATCGATGAACAAGAGGGGTGTCATGGTCAAAGGGTTGCTTGCCTGGATTGGCTTGGTCTTCAAGGTCTTCAAATCCTTCTCCTTCTCCTTCTTCAGCAACTTCGTCAAATATGGTATCTAATCGTCGCAAGAAAATATGGAGTAATAAGACAATAATAAAAACAGAAAAATGGCAACTTATTTTTATAAAATACTAGAAGGAAAACTAAGTGGGCGAAAATTCTTAGTTTTGGATTTGGAGTGACAGAATGGGAAGAATGGATTTTTGAACAGAGGTTTTATTGTTCAAATTTGAGTTTTAATTTGAACAGTACAGAAAAAGCTTAGGAATATGTGTGAAAGTTACATCATTAAATAGGTTGGAATATTACAAGATTTTAGGAGTTGGAATAAATTAATTTGGATAATTATTTTATCCTGTAGATTTATTTGAAAATCTACAGAAAATAAAAAGAAAGAGGGCCACTGTGCAACTGGGCCAGAACGGCCTCAGTGCACAGGCCCAGAGGGTTTTCGGCCCGGGCGAGCCAGGTTTAAACCTGACGGGCGGGGGCCAGCGGCCAGTGGGAGAGAGGGGAGGCGAGAGGGATGTGAGGCTAACAGGCAGGGCCCGCCTGTCATCCCTAACCCCCGTCCAGATGGCCGGCGAGCTCACGGGCAGCGATGCAGGGCACGGCAGGGCGAGCTGAGGGCAGGGATGGAGTCAACGTGAAGTCGACGTTCGGGTGGTGGTGGAGGCAGTCGCCGGAGCGGTCGGGTTTGTCGGCGACGAGGTTGCACGGCGGAGAGGCATCGGGTGCTGGTTGCTCCGGCCGTTTCCGACTGCAACACAGAGGGGAAAGAGAGGGGAAAGGGTCAGTGAGGCTTGGCGGTTCCAGATCGAGGCTCAGGGATAGCGGGGACGGCTCGTATCGAGTGGACGACTGCGAGCCGCCACGGCGGAGCTCGAGCTCGAGAGCTTCTGGGAGAGAGCTGGGAGTGTAGGGGGTGTTTGAGCTTGTCCAGAGGCGAGTGATGGAGGGGAGAGGGCTCGAGGATGCCTTTATATAGGCGGGCGGCGGTCCACCGAGGAGGTGTGCGCCGGCGAGCTTGTTGTGGTCGCTACAGGCCATGGGGGCTCGTCGGGGCATGTCTGGGGTGCTCGTGGGCGTGGTTCACGTCCAGAGAAGGGAAGGGAAGGAGCGGGGGAAGGCTCCAGAGGCTCGCGCGTGTGAGGCCGGAGATTGGAGCTTGAGGACGGCTGGCGCGTGTGCGAGGGAAGCCATAGGAATAAGAGGGAGCAGGGGGACAGGGTCGTGGCATGTTGCGGACGTCGAGGCACCTCGGCTGGCGCGAGGGGGAGGCTCGAGGTGGTTGGAGGCGCCGAGTCAGGAGCGGCTACAGTGCCAGAGCGCACTGTAGCATGCTCCAGAGCGTGCATATGGCCGGCATGGCATTATTTATGCCCTGTGGCCGTGGCCACCAGTGTCTAGAGGATAAGGGAGGCAATAAACAACCAGGAATTTGCATTGGATGCTTTGGAGGGCTTCTAGAAGGAGAAAGGGTTGAGAGAGAAGGGTGAAAGTGGTTGTCCAGAGATGTAAAATGGGGTTTTACCCCCCTCAATCATTGAGCTGCGATGCAGCCATTGCTGCTGGAGGTAGAGGAGGTCTTGGGGGTGTTGTGGTAAGAACCTGAGGCAAGGGGAAATACTGGAAGGGGTTTGAACAAAGGTTTTGGTAAAATAGTAGAAGGTGTTTGATGGTGGTTTGGGCAAGCAAATGGGTTTCATTTGGCATGAGAGTCCACAGGATGAAATGGCACATATAATTAGGCCCTTTCACCAAATTAGAGCTCGTTTGGGCAAAGTTGCCAATGCAACTTTTGTAAACCCTAGAAATCAATAGAAATGGATTTTCCAAGATTTAGTCAAGCAAATCATCCCTTCTTGATGCACCACTTGGTGTAGTGTCATCATTTGGGGTTGTGGGCTTGTCCACCAAATTTCGGGTCACAAGTAAAAAGTTGGTAATGTAAAGTTGTTCAAATTTGAATTTGAACAGAAAGGATTTTGGGGCACTATGATCAAGTTACCCTTTTCAAAAACTTGTGCTATTTGGTCCAGATGCATAATTAGACCATTGTAGCATGTGTACCAAGTTTGAGAGCATTTGGACAAGTTTGGCAAAGTAAAGTTGCTCAAACTTCAAAATGGACAGAAATGGTATTGAGGGGATTTGATGATGTTTTCTTGCTCCCCAAGGCATGAGGCTTGGTAAGTTCATCAAATGTGTCATATCTGACCTGATAGAATTTCCCTGGAATTTTTAGAGAATATTTCCTTTGTAAATATTTCAAAAGCTTGAAATATCCTGAAAGGGTTTCTGAGGGATATGCCCAATATTTTGAACATGACCATGTGTTGAAACTCTTATATATGGACAATATATGTCCTAAGAGTCTCTCTGAATTTTGGCAAATATTTCCGAAACAGTTAAATAATTTTTACCTATTAAAGACCATTTTTGGCCTAAAGAAAAGGCCTTTAAATAAAATAGGAAAATAACTTTTAAAATTATATTTTTGTGGTTTTTGGGAGTCCTATACCTAATAGGATTCAAATATACCTTTTCAAATATTTTTATCACCCTAAATCAAGTACTTGCAGTGCAAATCTCAATTCAGGGGTTTTTGGAAAACTAATTTTGAAAATACTATTTGGCCAAAATATTTTTATAGGAATATACTATACTGTCCTATACACATGGTATGATCATTGGGCAGAAGTCTGAGGTTAGGAGATGAAGCATAGAAGGTGAGGTTATGTTGACTTTTAAAGAGCACTTGAAACCAGAGAGAGAAAAATTCAATTCCAAATAAAAGCCAAATTATGCAAAAAGATTTTGTTGGTCCAAATTTTCATGCTTTATTAATGCAATCACCATGTTACAAAATGCAGGGTGTGACAGAATCCTACTGTGATAAAAATGAACATGACCCAGAAGATAAATAAACTTGAACAAATTCACCAATGACCCTGGAAGGGGTTGTGCAGTCAGGGTTGTGCTCTTCGCTCCGCTATGAGAGAATGGCATCACCTTCGCCTCAAGCTCCATATCCAGTTTCTCATGTATGGATGAGTGTTCTCTTTCATTTTCTTCTTCATCAACTTCATCTGAAAAAGAAGAGTGTTTATTAGAGAAAGTGTCATGAGCACATGATATTGTTTTAATAACTTACCTGACATTTCTAGTGTTCCTACTTCACGACCTGAACCTAGATCGTCTATAAGCATGCCCTTATGTAGTGCAAGTTGATCACACAAACAATTTCTGCAGGCAGCGGAGAACTTCCACCGTCTTAGTTCAGCTTCCCACTGCTGAATATTCCATATAGATCTTAATAAGGTCCATATTCTGCTGCGGAAAAATATAACAGTTCAAGTAGGGTGGCATGACAATGTGCATACAAAACTATGCATCTAGTAATTGTTGGGTTGTAACCTTCCTTAGGCGAAACTTGTATAGGGAGAACTCAATCTGCTCCTGAAGATTGCTCACATCTCGCAGAGTCAGCGAACTCAGATCCTCACCCACGTACTACTTCATGATGATCTTAATCATATTGCTCTTGTTCTTCGTCTTTGACATCTCATTGATGATTTTCTTAATGGAAAATAAAAGGAAGATTATATTAGGAAAAATCCAAAGATGTTATTTGGTTTCAACTAAATTGGTGTACCTGCTGGACGTCCATCTCATCAAAGCAAATGATGTGGGCTTTCATATATCTGTCAAACATGCTTACAATCCTGATGAGGCGGATCGAATCAACACCGGGGAGGATGAAGAGAAGATGTGTACGTGCCTTATATCTGTACACTGCTTCAACCACAAAAATTTACTTTGATTCTCTGAATACCAAATCATGAAATCAAACCATCCCGGCCCAGTGAACGAAAGAAGCGATCAGTAGTAACGGCGATCGCTGAAGTAGCTCAACCTTCCCTTCCTCAAGAACATGCTTGCGCACCTCGCCGCGAACTGATGCGTCGTCGTCATCTCAGCGGCCGAGGTTGCTGGGTTGCATGCGCGCGCGTGTGTGTGTGTCCCGTCCCCTGCTCAAGGTGGAGGCCTAGATTCCATGTAGTCGGCACTATCGCGATGCGCAATCTGGATCGACCCGGCGCCGAAGCTGAGGGTGTCATCGCGGAGATGAGCCAGATGATTGAGATCTAGTAACCGACCCCATCGAGATGGACGGAGCCACCAACGTAGGCGAGCGAAAGGGTTGGGTCTTGGGTCGAGGGACTCATCGACCTCGATGAAGCGGCTGACGCCGTCGACTAGTAGCACGAGGGACGACGGTGGCGAATTTTGTCGGGAGCGATATGGGAATTGGGAGGAGCGAGGGGGTTGCTGGATGTGGGATGTGTGTCCCTGTTCCTGGTCCTGGCTGCTTTTTGTTGGGGAACGTAGTATTTCAAAATTTTCCTACGATCACGCAAGATCTATCTAGGAGAAGCATAGCTACGAGCGGGGAGAGTGTGTCCACGTACCCTCGTAGACCGAAAGTGGAAGCGTTTAGTAACGCGGTTGATGTAGTTGAACGTCTTCACGATCCAACCGATCCAAGTACCGAACGTACGACACCTCCGCGATCTGCACACGTTCAGCTCGGTGACGTCCCACGAACTCTTGATCCAGTTGAGGCCGAGGGAGAGTTTCGTCAGCACGACGGCGTGGTAACGGTGTTGATGAAGTTACCGACGCAGGGCTTCGCCTAAGCAACGCGACAATATGACCGAGGTGTGTAACAATGGTGGGGGGCAGCGCACACGGCTAAGAAATCAACTTGTGTGTCCTAGGGTGCCCCCCTGTCCCCGTATACAAAGGAGCAAGGGGAGGCCGGCCGGCCCTATAGGGCGCGCCCAAGGGGGGGGGGCAATCCTACTCCTAGTAGGAGTAGGAACCCCCCTTTCCTAGTCCAACTAGGAGAAGAAGGAAGGGAGGAAGAGCGGAGAAGGAAGGAGGCCCCCCCCCTAGTCCAATTCGTACTAGGCCATGGGGGGCACGCAGCCTGCCCTAGGCAGCCTCCCTCTCTCTCTCCCCCCCTAAAGCCCAATAAGGCCCATTGCTTCTCTGGTGCTTCCAATAACCCTTCTAGCACTCCGATAATTATCCGGTGACCCCCGGAACTCACCCGGTGTCCGAATAATATCGTCCAATATATCATTCTTTATATCTCGACCATTCCGAGACTCCTCATCATGTCCGTGATCTCATCCGGGACTCCGAACAACCTTCGGTACATCAAAACACATAAACTCATAATACCAATCGTCATCGAACGTTAAGCATACGGACCCTACGGGTTCGAGAACTATGTAGACATGACCGAGACTCATCTCCGGTCAATAACCAATAGCGGAACCTGGATGCTCATATTGGTTCCTACATATTCTACGGAGATCTTTATCGGTCAAACCGCATAACAACATACGTTGTTCCCTTTGTCATCGGTATGTTACTTGCCCGAGATTCGATCATCGGTATCATCATACCTAGTTCAATCTCGTCACCGGCAAGTCTCTTTACTCATTTCATAATACATCATCTCGTGACTAACTCATTAGTCGTTTGCTTGCAAGGCTTATTACGATGTGTATTACCGAGAGGGCCCAGAGATACCTCTCCGACACTCGGAGTGACAAATCCTATTCTCGATCTACACCAACGCCATAAAATCTTTTGGAGACACCTGTAGAGCATCTTTATAATCACCCAGTTACGTTGTGACGTTTGATAGCACACAAGGTGTTCCTTCGGTATTCGGGAGTTGCATAATCTCATAGTCATAGGAACATGTATAAGTCACGAAGAAAGCAATAGCAGTAAAACTAAATGATCATAGTGCTAAGCTAACGGATGGGTCTTGTCCATCACATCATTCTCATAATGATATGATCCCATTGATCAAATGACAACACATGTCTATGGTCAGGAAACATAACCATCTTTGATTAACAAGCTAGTCAAGTAGAGGCATACTAGGGACACTCTGTTTTGTCTATGTATTCACACATGTATCAAGTTTCCGGTTAATACAATTCTAGCATGAATAAAAGACATTTATCATGATATACAAGAAAATATAAACAACAACTTTACTATTTCCTCTAGAGCATATTTCCTTCACTTTTTTATTGTGGCTTTTTTTCATTTATCATGGGGGGAGAGAGGGATCGTAGGAGGGTGGGGTAGAGGGGAGCAAGGGGATCATGGATTGTAGGAGGTAGAACCACGAGGGGAGGTCGAACCATCACGACGTTCGATCCCCCTTTGATAGTAGAGACTGTGGATTTTTCCCATAAAAAAACTATTACTATGTATGTGTAGAAGTAAATTCTAAACTTTATATATATTAGTAAGCGTGCACGTGCAACGCACGTCTTCATTAACACATAAATTTTACTCTTTACATGCATGTTTTCTTGCACAAGGCAAGAGTACACATCTAGGGTACAACCTACAACAAATATATTTTAAAACATCCAAAGGACCATGCCAATCGAAGATGAACCATTCACCGAGCCGAGTTTGTGCAAGACAAGACACGGTTAGATAAGTCAGTTGTTTCAACTTGCAAGCAGGTGGTAAAATCAAGAAAATACGAAGGTAATCCTTTTAGGAATTGGAGGTCCTCGTCAAGGATTTCATTGCTTCTCTCCTCATTTTTGTTGCCACCTGGTTATCATAAAGAGTGAAAACGTTACATAAGTGTTAGTGTCATATAATCCTATTCAAGTGTTAATATCATAAAATATTTTTGATGACCTTTAACACTTCCAAAAATACTCACTACGAAACATAAAAGTGTTCAGATGTCTTAACAAATACTTGTAAAACTGAAAAAAATTTTGAACTGAACTTGACATATTTCAAAATCAAAACCTTTATATGGCTGGCAATGAATAATTGTATACAGCAAAATATGACTGTCGAACAAAATACCTCCCATTAGGCACTCCATGAAATTTAACATTCAGAGACCACAACTTGCATGATTATGAAATTTTTATATGTTCAATAACAAATATTGATAAAAATCTTAATAGTTTTATAAAACTTTCAAAATGATTGTGACGGAATACTTTTTTTACCCCTTGTGACGGTATAAAACAATCGCACACCCACATGGCCACATAGTCAAACTGGACACACCTGATAAAAAAGAATTGGACAAAGTCCAATGCTAAATGACCAAAAGCGCTAGGGATAAAAGATAAATTGGACAACATCAGACGCTATATCTGATCTCACTTAGGCGAGCGAGACTCCCGTGCCGCTCCCGCGAGCGGCCCGGGAGAGAAAACCCTAGCCGCCGCCGGGCAGTCCCTCCTCGCCGGCTCCCCTCGCCGCCGCCGGTGAGCGCCGCCGGGCAAAGCCCGTGCAGCGTCGGCGGCGGCGGGGACGCGGGTTCCTCTCGCACAGGTAGATCGGCGCGGGACGGCTCGATCTGGCGGGAGAGCGGGAGCGAGGCGCTGCTGGCCATCGTGCTTGACGGCGTTGGGGCGGAGCCGCGTTCGTGTGGTGCTGGCGCGGTTGCTGGGAGTCAGTCCATGTGGATCTGGGCGCTGCTGCGGTTCTGGTGGCGCCGGAGCCATGGGCGGCTGGAGGAGAGGGCAGACACAGTGGCTAGTGCGGCCGGAGGAGAGGGCAGGTGCAGTGGCCAAGGCGGCCTGCCGGAGGATGCTGTGGCCCCGACGGGGCGGCGTGGAGGGGCGCGTGTGCGCCGGCGCGAGGTGGGCGCGTGGGTAGCAGGGCCAAGTCCGATCTGGGCTTTGGCGGCCCTGTTTGCTTGGCGCGAGGAGGTGCTTCCCCAGTGCGGATCTCCCGGGTGGCTTGCCGGCGACCTTCGGGGCGCGACGCGTGGTGCCAGGCAGGGATCTGGCTATTCTTCGGCCGATCTACTACTTGTGCAGGTGGAGGCTCGGCTGGTGATTGATCTTCCAGCTGGATGTGCGGGGATTCCCGATAGGATGGTGGCCTGCGTTGGTGCAGGTTCGGAACCTTGCTCTGAATCTTGCACCATCGGTGGTGCTCCTGGCCAGTGATCTTCGTGTGATAGGTGCTGGCTCTGGTCTGGTGGTGGTGAGTCGGGGATGTCGTCCCTGGCGTAGGTGCTCATGTCCCCGGACGAATGTCATGCCCGACTTTGGTCGGGGCTGATGGCGAACGATGCCTTTTGGGTGTGGTTTTCCTTGTTGGAGGCGCCATTGCGGGGACCCGACACCTCTCTTGATCAGTTCTTGTCTTCCGGTGAAAACCGTGTGTAATGGTGGCGTCTGTGGCGTCATTACTCTGTTGGGAGCATTGCCTTGGAGTCAAGCCTTGTGAAAGAGCACCGGGGTCAGTGGTGGGGTGGTTGATCAGGAGCAGGCAGCGTTGCGGTGAGCGGGGAGACTTGGTGGTGCATCCATTTGGGATTGGTCACTCACTGATGGTGGTGAGTAGCATGAGCACCCTCAGCATACAAGGAGCACAAGGCAAGTTATGTCTGTAATGCTCGCGGGATCGGGGCGGCATATGTTTCGCTCTATCGGACATATCGTTCCTATCTGGTGCCGTTGAGGTTTGTGGAGATGCTTGTGGCAGCCTGGACTAGTACGACGGTTTTCGGTGTGTACTCTGGTAGCAGCTTAGGCGCTCGAGTACCCGGCCGGGCGTGTAGTCGGGTGTTGGCCTTCCGGCGTTTTGTATGTTTTGTGATGCTTTAGGCCTAGTTTAGCTAGGCGTTGTTTAGGTTTTTGCTCGGTTTTCCTTAATAAACCGTGCAACATCTTTCTATCTTCTTCTTTTTTGGCATTCGTCTTTATACGATGCACTCCTCCTTTGGGGGTATTATTTGTAATACTCCTTTCTAATCAAAGAATTTGGCAGCTCTCCTGCCAACATTCGAAAAAAGGGGCTAAAATACCAACTCAGAAAAAATGACCCCTCAAAATAGAAAAAAGAGCACACTTGTCTCTCCCTCTCAGTCTCAGTTCTCCTCACCTCATCTCACCAAGATGGCCACGAACCTTGTCCCTTCACCATCCCATGGTGGCCACAAGCCCCCAACACACACACACACACACACACACACACTCTCTCTCTCTCTCTCTCTCTCTCTCTCTCTCTCTCTACCTCCTCAGGTCGCCCCTCCTCTTCGTCCCCGGCGCCGGAGCAAGAGGTCTCGCAGGCTCGCACTCTCCCCACTCTTCTTGGCCCCTTCTCGTCGAGTCGCTCGCCAAAGTGCCCAAGGATCCGCTCGAGCTCGGCATGGTCGCTGGGCGCGGGACTCGTCTTCCTCAGCTCGGCGGCAGTGCCAATCGTGCGTCACAACCTCCGCGCCCAGTGCCTCCCTCTCCATCTCGCTCATCGGTGGCTCCCACCACCCTGTGCGTGCGACTGCATCGCGCCCTGTCCTACCCAGGTCCAACATCAGTGCCGCGAGGGCTGGTCCCCTACAAGTGCAAGCCGGTGCCGGTAGACGATCTATTCCCCACTTCGGCTTTCATATCAACTTAATTCTGATTTGAGGTACTCCCAATTACCCACTTTTGCCAATCCCTAATTATTATCCATTCCTGTATAGTACATATGTAGCTCGGTAGTCTAGGTTTAAGCATGAGAGTCATTTTAGAATCGGGGAGAGAAAAATAGAAGTTGGGGTGATCCTATTTCCATACCGTCTAATTTTGGAGTAAGTTGTTCGATTAGGCATTCTTAATTTCGTTGCAGCAGCTGTTAGGAGTGGGGATTCTAGTTAGTTAATATTCTTGAGGCAACCATATTGCGATAAAGTTGATTGACCGGTGGATTTGAATTCCGGGTGGTTAGGGGCACTAGGGACCAAGACGGATGAGGTTGATTACTTGATTTGGCTTGATACCGCCAAAGAAAATTACTTTAAAATAAATAAAAAGCATGTTTTTAGAAGTTCAGGGTTAAGTTTCCAAATGCGAGCTTTACAGCAAATCAATGGGAATCAAGAGAAGCATGTAGGATAATACAGTAGGATATGTATGTATGACTGTAGGATAATACAACTTGAAGAATGAATAATTGATAATGTAGGATAATGATGATGGTATGGCTGTCATATAGAGGACGGTGGTTGGATAAAAGAGTGTATCACCTAAAAATTTCCTTTCTTGGACTAACTTGCCTCATTAGAAGTTCATAAACATCTCTGGCATCTTCAGTAGTACTTACACAGCTGCACAAGTGTTATTCAATGATATAGCACAACCTTTTAGATATATTTCTTGTTGTCCCGAACCCCTGGTTATAATAGAAGTACTTTTGCAGGC
The DNA here is from genome assembly GCA_902687465.1 of Secale cereale. Classification (NCBI taxonomy): domain Eukaryota; kingdom Viridiplantae; phylum Streptophyta; class Magnoliopsida; order Poales; family Poaceae; genus Secale; species Secale cereale. Next base: position 571,236,378 of record LR738710.1, read on the forward strand.
TGACAAGAAATGGATATTGAAGACCATCTAAGAGTCATGAAATTTGGTTTCATATTTTTGTTTATCCTGCAGCCATCTAATGTGCAAATTTGATATTAGAAGATGACCTCATTTATGTACAGAAAAATGCATATGCTTGGACTGGGTTTTCTTGTCCACTCTCTTGGACCAGGTTACAAATAGATCGGTTACAAATAGATCATACTGACTGGGTTTTATTCATTTAGGCATACAAATTTGACTGCTATACTGTTAAAACAATATGATGGAGGGCTCCAGTTTGATGCACTGTTAAAATTCATGTTGAAGTCATAGCTGGTAGATCTGTTATGGTTTGTACAAAAATGGTGCATTGATCAGCACACTGTTCTAAATATGCAAATTTGAGAGTGAAGAACATTGTTATAAAGATGCAAATTTGACACGGATTAGGGAAGCAATGAAGTACACACATATATGTTAAATAGAATTTCCTGTAAATATAATTTGACAGGGATTAGGGATGCAAATTTAGTACTGAATAGAAGTCATCTAGAAACACTATGGTGCAAGTCTCAATCCCTTTACTTTCTGTACTCAGAAACAATGGGTCGTGCTACATCTCAGATTAGGCAATTGATTTTGCTGTAGATAACTCCCTCATATATAGTTCTCATTGTTCTTATTTTTTGTTCGTAATATCAGGTACTTTACATGGACTACATTTCGATGTTTATGTATATATCTGAACAAAAAAGGTAAAGCCAAAGCTTAAAATGCAATGGTGTTAATATTGTCTCCTTTTTGTACTTCTGTCAACAAGAAAGGTGAAGCTAAAGCTTAAATTCTATAGTGAAGTTAGTTTCATTCTTCTTGTATAATGCTGTATTCAGTTGGTTACGTGTGCCTTTACCTCTTTTTGTTCATTGTTGGTTATTTTGTCTTCGGTTTTCTGTTTACACATTACTATTTTATCGATGTCTGTTAGTGTTAGGGATTGAGAATACTTCTTACTTCATGATGAAATTGACACTCCTTTTTCCATCAATATGTTAGATGGATATTTTTAATTTAGTTAGTTCATGTGCGCTTGGTAATGAAACCAAATATATTTGAGACCGAGGGCGATAATCACATATGCACTACAGAGAAAAACAGCCATCATACATTTGCAAAATTTCATTATTTCTGTCAATGATCCCAGCAGCTCAAATTTTGTAATCATGGAATAATGCATGAGGATGTAGTAGTTTGGAACACAATTCATGTAGGTCCATCTCAGAGTGACTTTTTGTGTGTTCATATGAATTGGAACAGAGCATTGATCGATCCATATGTGCGAATATTGAGGCACCTAGGTGAGGTCAGTACAATGCTCAGGTTTAGGTCAGGTACGCACAACAGGGATCATGTTCGCATTTCTGATTATAAGTAAATTTTCCTTGTGTAATTGCTCTTATTTTTCATATGACAGGTTCACAAATGAGCATGCATCTGCGGAGCGGAGGCGTCTTGGCGGCAGCGGCGTGTAAAGCCTTACGAACTTCCGATCAGAGAAGAGCATGCACCTGTGTCGGCGAAGAGCTCGTCGTCGCGGCCGTTTGCAGGGCGTCTCGACGGCTGCACCTGTGTTGGGGAAGAGCTCGTCAGGGTGGCCGGCGCCAGCTGACTCGTCTAGCTCGTCGTCGCGGCCGTTTGCAGGGCGGCGGCTGCACCTGTGTTCGGAAAGAGCTCGTTGGCATGGCCGGCGTCGGGTGAGACGGGGAGCTCCTCGCCGCGGCCGTCGTCGGGTGCTTCGGCGGCTGCGCAGGGCAGCGACGACGCACGAAAGCTGGACGCCTGGATTGATCCCGATCAATTAGCACATTTCTTTTCGTATATGTCTCTTTCTGTGTAAATTGGCTAGAATTGATCAGCGGTAAATTAGCAAGTATATGTCTCTTTCCGTATATGACTCTTTCCATATACTCCCTCCGTTCCTAAATATAAGTCTTTTTAGACATTACAAATGGACTACAACATAAGGATGCATGTAGCCATATTTTAAAGTGTAGATTCACTCATTTTACTTCGTATGTACTCACTTATTGAAATATCTAGAAAGACTTACATTTAGGAACGGAGGGAGTATGACTTTACTTCTTCTCGGTGCGGGCGTGGGTGCGGGCTTGGGTGTAGGAACGCCAGAGTTTTCGTTCGCCCAAATAATTTGCTAAACACACTTCGGTTGTGGTTTGGTGGAATCATGACGGCTAGATCTAATTAAGCGATTTAATCGTGAGGCTATAATTAATTGGAAATGTCATGTGTAGATTAAGCTGGGTGCGTTTAGCGTTGAATATGTTTTTTTAATAATAGTAGAAGTATAGATTTGACGGAACCCACTACATAATATATTACCACAATACTGCTATGTTTTGTCAAGGAAGTTTGCATGTTTAAGGAGCAACACGCATTACTATAGAGGGCCTATATTTACGGCCGATACTTGGCTAGTAACCCAACATAGCTTTTACCATTGTCTAAGCCTATGATTACGATCAAATTACGGGCAGTGCACTACGCACCGCGTTAAGTGTATCCATTCCGAACGACGCGGGCGGGGAGGCTAGCGTGCAGAATAAGATGATATACGCTTAGGCTTAGTTTAACATGCAACTGTTTTATTAATTATTATCATATATGCCCGTGCGTTGCAACAGGAAAAATTGATGTTTTGTGCAAGCATAATGTCCCACAACACTGAATTCACTATCAAGAACATGCTGCAACGCGACATCCTTCTACAAAATGAACATGATTTTTTTTTTTTTTTTGCAATTTAGCCGTGTTCATATTTTCTTTGCCGGGCATAATCTCCCACAGATTCCATTTAAGTATAATCCTTTTTTATCCCACAATGTTGATTTATTTTGACCCAGTTATTTTTTATGGTGTCTATGAAAGCCCATAAAGGCCCATCAACATACAAGTACCTGGCCCAGATCACTTAGCGTGTGTAAACCAAACGAAAAGGACTAAACCAAGCCAAGAATACCTATTCCCTTTAATAGTAGGTATAGATATAGATTCACAAAACCTTACAAAATAATACATCAGTAAGTTTGAAGCCATCATCATGGCAACATATGTCGCAACTCCTAACCACTTGATGAAGGGGTACCGAAAGTGCAAGATGAATACCAAACAGACCTCGCACGGTAAAACACATGTACATACAGATGTCCCCGTGTGCCAGCCTCTCGAGTCGTCCTCGTGCGGCGGCTGGGAGGCCCCCAGATCTCGTAGGGCACCGCCTCCCCATCTCCTCCTCCTCTTCCATTGCTGCCGCCCGAGGGCGCGGCCAGGCAAAGTCTTGCCATCGTCGGCGGCGCCGGGGACTCGAGGCCCTCCCGCTCATGAGGGGCTGGCGTGGGCCGGGGCCCCCCGGCCAGAGCGTGGCGTGCGGCCGGACGTCACGGTGGGGGTGGCGGCGCTTCGGCGCCCCCATATATCCATGACAGGTGGCTGCAAGATCTGGGGCGTTGCGGTTGTCGGGGACGGCGGCGGCGCGGCCAGGCGCGGGATTGGTCTCCGGGTCACAGTCGGCGTGATGGTGGGTACGACACGTCGACAGCTGGGCAGATTTGCGGGATTTCATCCTTGTCTGCTCCTTGACAGTGTGGGCAACTCCAGAGGAAACCCTAGATCTCCTTGGGATCGAGCGATGGCGATGCTTCTGCGTCGTAGTCCCTCTTCAGGGCATCGTTTTGGAGTTTGCTCCAGTTGGAGGGATCAACGACGCTGGCGGCGCACACCCAGTGGCGCAACTGCCAATGAAAATTGCGCCGACTACGATCATGGTGAACGATGGCGGCGTCTTTGATGTCGTTTCCTTGTCGAGGCATCGTCGTTGCAGTTTGCGTCATCAGGCTCGGGATGCTCCGGGGGAAACCTAGATCTAGGTCTCCTGGCGTTCCCAGTATCGTTTTCCCTCATGGGGGCATCGTTGTGGAGCAAGTGATGGCTGGAGGTGACAAGAGGAGGAGCGGTGCTACATTGCAACGCCGACGACGAATCACGATAGCATGGCGCTGCGGAGTTTTGGCGTTGTGCGCGTGTGGATGGACACACGCAGATGGTGACGTTAATGTTTTGACGCCATGGTGGCATCGACAGCAGGCCTGGCAAGGATGGTGCGTCAGTATCAGCTCTGGAGATGAATCAGTGGTTGCGGTTGGCGGCGGCCTTTGTGAGTGCGCCAGACCGATGTGTGACCCAGTTCCAACATTGTGGCTTGGTTGGGGCATCCGACTTTGGATGTTAGGATTAGTTGCGATGTTTGTTTGGTAGTAGGCTCGGACATTTAGCACCCTTTCATCTAGGGTAGAGGAGTAGTGACATGTGTGTTGCCAAGATGGTGGCTTCAGACATACTGACGTATTATTTTGTTAGGTGTTTGTGAATTATATCAATAAAATGGATGCATGCATCGTCCAGGTGCAAAGACCAAGGGTATATCCTTTTTTTTAAAGTGTATAGATGTACGGTACATTACCCATAAGTTCACGATTTTAAGAAAATGTTCATAAATTTTAATAAATATCCAGGATTTCGAAATGTTCATGATTTTATATTGTTTCCATGAATTTAAGAATATAGAAAAAGAGAAAGAGAAAAAGAAAAAAGCGCATAAAACTGAAGAAAACCAGACAAAGAAGACGCACAAGAACATGCAAAAAAAAGTTAGTAGCACAACAAGGTTGATTTCCCAGTTGGTTGGATCCTTTGGAAGTGCACCAAGAGGTCGAGTTCGAATCATCACTTGACTCATCTATTTGAGTAAAGTCTGTTTTAAACCTTCAATTCATATGGCTCGTCAAAATTAAACCTCAACCTCTAAATCCCTGAAATCAACCCCCTGTACTCACTGATCCCGGTCTATCTCAACCCTAAACCTATCCGGACTAGTTTGTCACGCTAGGAAAATAATGATCCCGGTCGGGATCACTCTGTGCTCTCACTGACTGCTCGGGTCCGCATGTCATATCCATCTTCTTCCCATATTGTTTATCTCTCTCGCTAAGAACTGCGGTGTTCATTCAGAACGGTGAGGTTTAGGCAGTGGAGCGATGGGAAGGCCGATAGAATGGGCGCATGGGCGCTTGTCTTGTCGCCGTCCACGCGGCATGGTGAGCGGCATGCATGCGTTCGGGCTGTCGTGCACCGGCGCAGAGCAGCGGCCTAGAATGAGCAGTGGAGGCAGAAATAGGGGGGAGTGATTGGAGCTTATCCAGTGACGTGGTACGGTGAATGAGAATCGCGGGAATCCACATGGGCGGCCGGAGCGAGCTTGGAGGCGAGGTGAACTGTAGGGGTGTGCATGCACACCAATTGTTCGACAGAATGCTAGTGGCTACGGGAGGAGCAAACGGCCAAGCTGGGGAGCAGGGAAGGAGACAAGTATGCACTATAATTTTTAGTGAATATAAGGAAGAGCGAAGACGAAAGATGTTTTTTTAGGACCTCATCCTGAAGCGGTTCAAGCAGGGACGAACTGCTGCGTGCATCCGCGGAGATGCTCGGCAATGGCGGCCACAGCACGACGTACAAGGCGGTGCTCTCGTGTCTGAGGCTTCACACGCAAGCATGCACTGCAGACACACTCATTGTCCATCCGGCAGATGGTGAGTTGACGATGTAATGCAAGAGCCTGCTAGAGCATGTTGTTACGTACTCGTGCGCCTGGAACGGCTCAAGTGATCGATTTTGATACTCAAGGCATGCACTTGCAACAGCCAACCAGTACGTACTCGTGGAAAGGACGCTCGACGGATCCCGTGAGGCGCTGCTCGAAAACTACGGGCTGGTGTAGCCGGACATGTCGTCGTCGGTGGCAAGCTCAGCTCAGCGAGTACTGCGCGTCCGAGGACATGCATCGCTCTCTGCCTCCAAGCTGCGCCTGAGGAACGTGATTTTTTATGGGCGCACAAAGGCTACAAACTGGAGGACCTGCGCACGGCCATGGATCGTTGTCATGGCTGGTCGGTGGATGAAAATAAATATGACAGCCCGGACATGATGTCAGTGAGAATAGCCCCCAATCCTGGTCGAAATTGAATTTTTCCTGGTGCGCCAAACAGATTTGGGGTCGATTTTGACCGGGATTGACGAGTATAGGGTGCCGTATTCAGGGATTGGGAGGTCAAGGTTTAATTCTGACAAGGTGTATGAGTTTAAGGTTTTTTTCAGACTTCACCCCATCTATTTACGCCGTTTCGGTAAATGACCCACCATACATATCGCCCTTTGTACTTTAGGGGGCTCTTAATAAAGAAGGTTTTTATTCTTCCATCAATGGCATTGCTAATCTTTATGCTGGTAGACCTAGTCTTAATCAACTCCATTAAATCTTGCTTAGATCATGATAATTAGCAATAGACGATTGAGCAATGACTAACATGACAAGGATGGTGATTTAGACATCACGTTGCAGTTTCTCTCTCCTCCAAGCACCTTTGCTACTGCTATGATGAGTGGTCACATCATTTCGGTGACTATACAAACCATTATTTTATTACCACATTACACTTGTTATATGAGTCGCCACATCATTTCGGTGACTATACAAACCATTATTTTATTACCACATTACACTTGTTATACATGATTGAAACAACTTAACCGCACGGTAAAACACATATACGTACAGATGTACTGCATATTACCCATACAAGATAGCGCGCGAGATACATAGTACGCGTAGAGGTTGCAACTGATATCCGTATATACTCCTATACAGATCGTATGAGTAGTTGCATTTTTTGTATTGCATCATCACAGTAGAGAAGCTCCTATCCCGCGTAGCCCACCGGGAAGACGGGGGTGGCCCGGAGCAGCAGTGGCGAGCGGCGGCGCACACCGAGTCCCGGTGCCTCCCCCATGTCAAGCTCGTTGACGCCCTCTGGGAGAGACCAGTCGAAGTGGTAGAGGAGGGAGACGAGGGTGAGCTCCATGCTGGCGAGGCCGTAGCTAATGCCGGGGCACATCCTCCGGCCGGCGCCGAACGGGGTGAACTCGTAGTGACTGCCCATGAAGTCAATGTCGCCTTTCTCGAACCGCTCCGGCTTGAACTCCTCCGGAGCGTCCCAATACTTGGGGTCCTGGCCGATCGCCCACACATTTACAAGGACGCGCGACTTGGCCGGGATCATGTACCCGTCCACCTCGCATGCCTCAATGCTCTCCCGGCCCACCAGCAGCGGGGCCGGTGGGTGCAGCCGGAGCGCCTCTTTCATCACCAGCTTTAGGTACCGGATGTTAGCTGCCTGCATGTCCCCCTCCGTCACCACTGCTTTCCCCCTGAACGCCTTCCGGATCTGCTCCTGGAGCTTCGCCATAACTTTTGGATTCTGAATCAGCTCCGACATGGTCCACTCCATCGCCGACCCCGACGTCCCCGTCCCAGCCGCCAGCGTGTCCTGCATGCTAAAGTTAGCCAACTCGGAACTAGAAGCACGAAAAATAAAAAGTACAACGTAGCACTTACCAGAAGAAAGGCCTTGATTCTGGGTTTATCGATACGGAAGACGGAGTCACCTTTCTCCTGCATGCCGATGAGCACGTCCACGAGGTTCTCATCGACGTTCTCTACGCCAGCCTTGACATTCTCAGCACGGGCACACGTCCTCTCTTCGATGACCTCCTCAAACACGGAGTCAATCGTTTTGTGGAGGCTCTCGAGGGTTCGCTTCATGCCCGTGACCGCGGCGAGCACCGACCTCCACTTCGGGAAGAGGTCTGGGAGATTGAAGCCACTGGACAGGGCTATGCCGGTCCTCACACCAGCCAGGAGTTCTGGCATGTTCTTGATCCGTGTCTTCCCCCATGCTGCCCGCAACAGCATGGCGGTGGTCAACTCGTGCAATATCAGGCTCAAGTTAACCGGCGTTAATGGCCCTGCCTTGCGGATCTGCTCTACTTGCACCATCACCTGCGAGCACACAGAGTAATGATGTTTAGTACTCGTACATGCATATGCTCTCATGGGGAAATAACCCAGTCACCATACCTCCTCCTCCCTGACGTGACGGAAGGAGAGCACGCGCCTGGTGCAGAGGAGCTCCGTGGTGTAGAGCTTCCGGGTCCTGGTACAGGAGTCGCCTGAGGGACTATAGATGAGGTTGTTAGAATTGTAGCCAACGATCTCGCCGACGAGTGGCTTGGGCCGGCTACCCAAGTTACTGTCGTGCGTCTTGAGCACCTCCCGTGCCATCTCCTTGGAGGACGCCACGACTAGTGGCGTCTCGCCGAGCTGCAGCATCATGAGGGGACCGTGAACGTTGGCCAGGTCCCGCAGCGCACGGTGTGGCAGCACGTTCATGACGCGGTGCATGCTGCCGATGATCGGCAGCTTCCACGGCCCCGGCGGCATCCTCAGGCTAGGCTTCTTGGCCAGCTTCAGCAGCTGCTGGAGCGCCACAGCCACCAGCGAGACAAGTAGCAACTGGAAGAAGATGCCCTCCATCTCCAGGTGTGTCTAGGCTAGCTATGCTTGGTGTGGTACCATCGTGGTGGTAGTGGGGTTTATATAACGCAAGCGAGCCAATCAGCTAGGGCAAAGGCTGGCCCATCCTCTGCGTCACGCTGGTGACTTTAGGGGCTTATATACTGGCGCTGTATTAAGCGAGTGTGCAGAATAGTTAATCCTACGCACTGGTCGCTCCTAATAGTCCTTTCCCCTGCTAATTAACTTTTCTTTAACATAGTACAGACATAAGCGCTTTATATACACGCACATACACTCATCTCTATGAATGCACATACGCACACCCCACCCTTATGAGCACCTACGAAAGACTGAGTCGGCATATCATCTTAAAATTTACGAAGTCACCGTAGGCACCTGGTCGTCGACGGAAACGTCTCCTCCCACTAAATGCGCATCACCGGAAATCCTGAAATAATACAAGAATAAATGCGAGCACCAGGATTTGAACCCTGGTGGGCATCTCCAAGGGTTGTAAGATAGTTGTTGGTAGACTTTGCCACGTAGGATTTTTTATGATGTGTCATACAATAAATAAGGGAAGAGAGGAAGGTTGTATGTACATGAACCAACACACTTTGCACAAGTTCCAATATAGAATGAGAGAGCACCTTATTTATTATCTCACATCCTATTAGACAAACTCGATACAATCCAGTGAAGTTGTTGTATGTTAAGGTGCTGGTTGATGACATGTCATATTTTACCAACAAGCTAACATACAAACTGTTGGAGATGCCCTAACTATCCAACCACAAGTTGATTCGCACCCTGCTAATTAATTGATGGTAAAAATATTTGAAGGAAACAATAACTGATTTAATTTAGTTACCATCGTACCACGCAATCCACTATGCCCATATTTCGCTAATCATGGTAATTTTCCTAGCATACATGGTAAAGGAATTAAATTTGGTTACGAGATGCCTCGCACCCCTCTCCGCCTTGTCCATGCATGCTCGTAAACCAATCTATGGTCCTAGTAATCTTGTTACTGGCTGCCGAGCACGACTCCACCCAACCCTGTTTGATAGCTCAGTATTTTCTATGCATCTTGAGAATACTACAGCTTTCCTAATTACTGCAGTTTTAATTACAGTGGGTTGTTTGGCTATAACTAAAAACTGTATCATTAATACTCCCTTCATTCCCTTATACAAGGCCACTATGAAAAATATAATTTACATCTATACAAGGCCACTAACTATAATCGAGGCAAAAATTAATGATGTTTTCTCGTGTTACCAACCATTTTAATACTTGCATGCATATAGTCATAATGACACTGTGTTACTTCCTTCTATTTCCTTCTTTGCATGCATGTGGACATATTAATGATTTCGGTTAACGAAAAGAAAAATGGACTTGCAAAGCAGTCATTAAATTTTACCTTGGTACCTGTAATTTGAGTTTGTGGCCTTGTATAAGGAAATGGAGGGAGTACTACAGTTTTTGCAAAACCGCAGTATTTCCTCTGTAAAAAAAAAGAACCCCTGACCTCTTTTTAGAAAACCGAGCAGGTGAGAAACAACCATCTCGTTATCTTCTTCCTCGCTCATAAGCTACCGCTGCTCTCTCGTCCCTGGAATTCGTCTCCGTCCGCTGGGAGCTAGTCATATGTTCGAATAAATGCCTCAGAGAAGCCAGCGCCTGCCAGATCTGATGCAAGACATTGAGCTTGGCCATGTACTTCTAGTTGACGCGCTGCTTATGGTGCCCCTCGACGTTGACGCCAAAGAAGGTCAAGCCGTTCCGCCACGCGCAGCTCCGCCATGTGATGCGCAGGCGGCTTGTTCCGGAGTGTCAGGTTCTAGCTCCACATGCAGCTCCTGGTTTCCCTCAATGGTATCACGGAAAAGGCCGAGGAGTTCGTCGTGTTGCAGTAGTTTGGCTGCCTCACCGTGCTTTGTGCATGGCCGTTTTAGTTTAGCCGTGGCCTTTGTGCATGGCCGTTGAGTTTGCAACGGTTCGCTAGCTAAGGATAAAACTGCTACTCCCTCTGTCTCATAATATAAGAACGTTTTTCACACTATACTAGTATGAACAACGTTTTTATATTATGGGACGGGGGGAGTAGCTAACAAATGTACTTTGCTTTATACAGCAGTAGCCAAACACCTTAAAGTATTCGTGATACTTCAAAATCACGGGATATATTAAAACTGTGGTATTTTGGACCTATTGGCTAAAATACTGTAGTTTTTCAATACTTTGGTTTTTTAATACTTTGCTATCAAACATAGCCTGTTAATGCCACAACCTTCAACCTGCTTTGCCGACCCACTAGTGGTCTATTTACACTGTAACGTATGAATGACCCTCAAATAAATGTGTTACTATTTGACCTTGATGCTACTATACGATAAATTGAACCTCTCCTTGTACTGGTAACATAGTTATCTTCGATTTAAATTGAATTAGCTTGAAATGCCGCTAAGTTTTGAAATCCAAAAAAACATGATATAATGAATTCTGGCTAAAACAATAACATGAAAAATTCCCATAGTACGTAGTTTTCCAACGTTAAGGCTATGTTTGGTAGCAAAGTATTAGAAAAACTGAAGTATTGAAAACCACAATATTTTTGTCAGTTGGTACAAGATACCACAGTTTTGACATATCAAAGTATGTTGAAGTATTGAGATTACTGTGACCTGTTTGATTGTTTCCGCAAAACACAGTATTGATACGTTCAAACACTCAGCTACCTAGCCGTTAACAGTGCAAGCACACGCCTGCTGGCCGGAGCTGATCAACATGCTCAGCTAGCTAACATACGGGCCATCCCATCAGGAGCCCGAAGGAAGAAACAACCAGCTCATATGTCCCCCTCACTCCTTCCCGCCGGCTGAGCCGAGCTGAGCCACCATTCCATGCACTCGCCTCTAGCCCCCACCCCGTGCTGAAAGTACCAGGTGTAGTTTGTTATGGTATGATTTGAACAGGGATACCTGAATCTGAATGTCTGAATGAAAAACAACAAAATCGCTATGGTATGGCTGTTAGATTTCAGACAAATCATGCGGGGTGTAGCGGCCGACGACAACAGAGCAGCCGTCTCTTTGCTTCCCCATGGCCGCCAAGGAAGATTTCTCCAAAGACGACAGGGCGGCGGCGGCGGCGTGGGAACAAGGCCAGAGCAAAGTAGCGAGTTGTTGAGCAGAGTGCGGAAGGATAACGACCCCAGCCCTTCTTTTTGCCTTCTCTGTTTTTTAAAAACAGGTCTGGGGTTCTTTTTATTATATAGAGAAAAAACTGCAGTTTGTCGAATACTACAATATTAAAACAACAGTTTTAGTGGTAATCAAACAACTCATTGTAAATAAAACTATGATAATCTCAAAAACTACAGTATTTTCAAAATGCTTAGAAAATACTTTGCTATCAAACGGGGCCTAAATGTCAAAATAATAATACTCGTTAAGTCTGTCTTGGTCATGCTTATACATAGAGCATGTACGTAACAATTTGAGAGGCCAAACTTTTTAATGGTAAAGCTCACTAGTTATTACTATGCCCGCAACTAAATATTACTCCCTCCGTCCGGAAATACTTGTCATCAAAATGAATAAAAGAGGATGTATCTAAATATATTTTAGTTCTAGATATACCCATTTTTGTTCGTTTTGATGACAAGCATTTTCGGACGGAGGGAGTACTATGTATGTGCAGAAGTAAATTTCTGGACTTTACCATCGTGTGCGAGCCAGTACATACTTTATTTTGGCGGGACCCAGCACATAACATATCACCACGGACATGCCATGTTTTACCATGGAAGTTTTCCAACGTTAAATGTCAAAATAATAATATTCAGTGAGTTTGTCTTGGTCATGTTTATACATAGAGCATGTACATAACAATTTTGAGAGGCCGATTTCATAGGTAATACTCACTAGTTATTACTACATCTGTAACTAATTATCACTATGTATTTTCTCGCAAAAAAAACTATTACTATGTATGTGTAGAAGTAAATTTTGAACTTTATATATTTTTCAGGGGACCCAGCACAGAATATATTACCACAGCACTGCCATGTTTTACCAAGGAAGGTTGCATGTTTAAGGAGCAACACCCATTACTATAGAGGGACTATAATTTATGACCCATACTTGGCAATTCAAACTGGTAACCCAACATAGCTTTTACCATTGTCTAAGCCTATGATTATAATCAAATTAGTAGACAGTGCACTACGCACCGCATTAAGTGCATCCATTCCCAACGACATGGGCGGGGAGGCTAGCGCGTAGAATAAGAAAATATACACTCGAGCTTAGTTTAGCGTGCCTATATATATAGGTAAATTATCTGGGCCACCTAGGTGCCTGAGCACCTTGATCGGGTCCAAACCCGATAATGCATTTCCTTCTTATAAATAATCGCTGCTGCCCTTCCAAATAATTTGCTTTCCTTTTCTGTGTGCATGCGCTTGTACCATACATGATCATTGTTTTCCACATGGTTTATTCTTGGTACTAAAACCTATACCTGTAAAATTTGAAAAAACATTAGATATGTGGTAGAAGCGGATTTTCACCAGCTTTCCAACACCATCTTATTTGCTCGATTCCGACAAACCATTTCAAAATTAAGTCCAAAATACGATTCATGTTTTTGGTTTTGGAAAAAATGGTTTTTCCAAAACTGCTCTTAAACCATAATGATTTTACAAAAACGTTCAATATACTTGGAATATACTCCCTCCGTCCGAAAATACTTGTCATCAAAATGGACAAAAAAGAGTGTATCTAGAACTAAAATACATCTAGATACATCCCCTTTTATTCATTTTCATGACAAGTATTTCTGGACGGAGGGAGTAGATGTCAAGAGCCTTCCAGCGATATATTACACATCCGTTCCGACAAAAATAAATTGCAATTTTTTATGGAACTAAATAAGACGATTTTCAACGGAAACGAAAGTATCAGTTGAGCCGCTCAAATTCATCTATTCAGCCGCGCAAATTCATCTGATCAATAATAGTAACAAATAATATTCTGTTACGTGAAACAGAATAGCCCAGATGTGTATAGGACAGCCGTTTGGGACACCTAGGTGCCCGGGCTCCTTGTTTGTCCATCACTAAATTGCATTTAGATGTGTGCTGTTGTAGTATATTTGTTAACGGGTTAATCCGTTATAAATTGCTGGTCAAAGTAACTATGACATAATTACTAATTCAATGCCATAAATATGGCCCCGTGCACCATGCATCGCATGACACCTTTGCTGGGAAATAAAAAAGAAGCATGCATGGAATCGTTTCATGTTGATAGACAAAATAGGAGAGAGAAATCAAGAATTAATGCGTCAATATTAATTGTCTCATATGTCTTGCCTTGTTTCATAGATGGAAGGTATATGATACCCATTAGAAATAGAGAAAAGCATGTGATAATTAGGACCGTATGCACATTTCGTATTTTGATTACGAACACATACACGTTGGTATCTTGAGTATATATGTGTATATTTTTATTAGGTATAATACCTGAGTATGTGTATATTTTGATTAGATATTACACCAACACATAAATATTTTCATTAGGTATAATACCCAACAACTACATACCCGAAATATTTATGAATATGTGAAATTGAAAGTACTCGGTATATTGCTAGGTACGTGCATACTCATTATATTTCTCTACAACTACATACCTCGAGGTGAAATTAATATGTACATGCCCCTAAAACATGTAGGTACCATAGCTATTTATTTTTTAAGTACGTAGTTACAAATAATTGGGTATGATACCCAATTGATTTATAAGTATAAGTCCACACAAATATGTGGGCACGATACCTTTTTGTATATTGTCGCAAGTACGTGATCTAAAATTTGTGCGTGAAAAGGTTTGAGAGATAGAAAGCAATAAAAAAATTGTATTGAATTGGATAATGTGAATTATGTCCTGTTGTTTCACACATGGAAAGTCTTGCATGCAAATAGAAGGATACAAATCAAAAGATATACTAACGGGCTGGACCCGATCAAGGCGCCCAAAACAATTTACCTATATATATATATATATATATATATATATATATATATATATATATATATATATATATATATATATATATATATATATATATATATATATATATATATATATATATATATATATATATATATAATTCATTTTCTAAATGGAAAAGGTCTCGTAAAACATAAAATGAAGATCAAATCTTAGGTCATGTCGAAATGCCTAGTCAAATCAAGATCCACAAATCGACGGCTAGAACTTCTTGCTAACATGTTCTAAAAAGGGGAATTCGTGCTCACATCTATTTTAGCTTTTTTTATTAATGTCAGAAAACAATTTTATATAAGTAATGCCGGCCCCATATACGAGGCTTCAATTATTAGTACTCACATGCACATGTCAAATATGCATATAAGTAGCCATTTCTATTTAGCACTGGAGTTCAACTGTATAACATGTGATGATGCATGCCAAGCTAAATTAGCAGTCAAGGATGTGCGGCATTAGGGGCTTTCGCACCGCAAGAGTGATTAACAAACCCGTAGCCAGAATTGCTGATGTTTCTGATGTTGAAAGAAGGACATGGACTGGGTAGAATAAATAAAATCGGATAGCATCAAACCCCTGTAGCACCGCATACAGTGTGAACCACATGTTTTCTTATCAATTAATAAATCTAGTATGGGCAAGATAAAATGCAGACTAGCAACATGTGAAATCATTGATCAGAAGAAGAGTTGTTTTTTAAAGCAAGTGTGCACCATTATTCTTGCTTCTAACAGTAGGTCAGCAGGACGCAGCTGTTCTGTCGAGCTCACATGAGCTCGGGTTAATAGTAAAATAAATAAAATTGATTTTTTGTGTGTGAAACTTTGAGCTTCAAAATTTCATCGCCACATGACATTATTGGAAGATGTGGCAAAAAATAATCTATGCTCTAAAACTTTATTTTCAAACGCATTTTGGAGCATAGATTTTGTTGTTTTTGCCACATTTTACACAAACGTCATTTGGTGATGAAAATTTGCAAGCCATGAAAACATTAGTGAAAGTTTCACACAAAAAAAAAATCAGATTTTTTGAATATTTATTATTTTACTGTTCACCCGAGCTCATGTGAGCTCGGGATTACAACATCACTTCCGCATGCCAACACCTCTTGCACACTAACCAGACTTGTAGCATCCAATTTAAAAAATATGATTAAATTAAAACATTCTTGATTACCAACCATTCACTACCACAAAATAGGTCATATGTTCGAGGGTCCAAAAAGCCATATGTCATGTGGGCCATGTGTGACGGCCGAGGGTTCTGGTTACATATGTATGCAACTCATATTCAACTAAAAATATGTGTGCAACTCATATGTGACAAGCCTATTTATGGCATCGTATGTGGGATGGATTGTATTAAGACTTATATGAACAATTATTATAATGACATTTGAACCTATGCATTGTAATATTGCACATGCATCTTTGTTGTGATAATTCGTATAGATATGGCTGCATACTTGTTGCATACTAGAAATGTATGTTGAACATTCCCTGACTGGTTTCTTCTCTCTAGTTTATTGAGTTACATAAAGTTAATTACCTTAAATGAAGATTGACACAATTTTTTGTGGAAGGAAGATTAACAGAATATAAATATAATTAAGGTTGATTGCTTACAAGAGTGTGTGTCAGCCCTTCCATCATGGAATCGTGAACCATTCTTGTCCTTCTGGTACCCAAGCCTCCCACTACCTCGTCGCCCTTAGGGTGATACGAATTTCTCTTGGCACTTACCCAAGTAGGGAAGACTGGAAGAGTCTTGTCTTGAGCCTCACATGCCCTTTCATTGGTCTCTACAAGGAGAGAGAGAGCCGAGGGCATATCTAAAGCAAACCCTCAAACCTCCCGCAAGTATCTAGACCACACACTTTGT
Organism: Secale cereale; assembly: GCA_902687465.1. Classification (NCBI taxonomy): domain Eukaryota; kingdom Viridiplantae; phylum Streptophyta; class Magnoliopsida; order Poales; family Poaceae; genus Secale; species Secale cereale. The sequence goes on from LR738710.1 coordinate 571,252,815, forward strand.
CATCTAACACAGTCTCGCATCGATCCGTTGATGTGCCCGGATGTCCAATTTCATGCAAACCAAAACCAAACAAAGGTTTTTTCACTTAAGTCTAGACATCCGCTTGACGAATTCAGATCCACCATGTGCCCCTCTTCTCGTTGTACGCACATGATTTGGCGGATGTCTAAAATGATTAGCACATGTATTTGGCGAAAGTCTGTTCAACAAAGTCTAATTATTTGATGGAAAGATGTAACATGGAGTAGTTTTGGCAGAAACATGCTAGTGTTTTGACGAAAACCACCTATGGAAGCCAATCAAATGTGCTAATTAGTACTTTCTGTATTCCATAGTGGAGTGCGCCCGCACCTTCCAAGATCTAAGTCCGACCATAACTTTAACCAATAATACCGACTGCGGCAGACGCAGTCGGTATTATTGGTTAAATTTATAGTCAAAGCAGTCGGTCTTACTAATTAAATTTATAATTAAACTTAGATCTTGAGAAGTGCGGCGCACTGCATTATGAAATGGAGGGAGTATATATAGATGCTAAACAGTGTGGTTGGGAGAAGCCAACAAAACGTGCTAACTAGTATATGTTTAACTAGTAGTTATTATATAATAATTGTATGGTGTGCTTAACTAGTTATTATATAACTATATGAGGTCATTTGGCGGAAGACTGCGGACAGCGGAAGACAATTTTTTGAATGTTAATAGATGCGAACATTTGCAGCTAGTTTAGATGATCGACTCTCGTATCAGTGTCCGGACACCAGTTCAGACCAATATGCGGACAATGCGATGTTTGTTTTAGGGGTCTGCGTTGGAGATGCCCTTATCCACCATCTGGAATGACAGTCCTGCATCCTAATTTCATTCACATTATGGAATGCAGTGGACTTGTCATGCATGAAGCTCCACATGGATCATCATCTTGCTTAGAACATCTAGAGTCGGACGCCTCATACAACCCTCAAACGACTGGGCGAACGGCCCGGTCATTGAGCGGTAAAAAAAGCGCCCAGACATGTGCCTTACACTGACCTCAAACGTCTAGGTTGGACGACACCCCTCATATCGAGCCCAAATCTGGGGCGGCGGGATCCCACATGAAAACTCATGAAAACCCAAAGCCTTCACCATGGCCCGGCAGAAGAAGACCACTTATGCTATGGTAACGCCGGAGCGCCACTTCCAGATGCTGGAGAAGATCGGGGCGAGGCGCACAACCAGTATCACAGTTGTCCTGCCTCCAGACTTGACGGAGCCAGAGGTGGAGGAGGAGGAGGAGAAAGAAGAGGGGGGGGGGGGCAGCAGCTGGAGGCAGAGCAGCAATCTGTGCCCATGGAGGTGACAATTTCGAAGGAGAAGGATGCAGAAGAGTCGGAGGATGGGTCGCCACCTGTTGCGGGCTTCGCCATGGCGGAGTTCGAGGTCACCCGAGCGGCAAAGATGGTGGGACAACATGCCATCCTAGAGTCCATCCAGTATGATGCCAACTGGGGCTTCATCCGACATGAACGGGCGGAGGTCGACACAATTTTTGATGAGCCGGATGTGGAGGCCGACACGGAGGAGGAGCCGAAGTTGGTTCTGCCCCCATGTACCTGGAGCCCGGCATGGAGATTATGGACATTTCCGACGACAACGTAGTATGTAGAAGTTTTCTTGCATATGTTTGGACCGCACTCTCCGGATCGCGGAAGCCATCCGGCGCGGTGGGGATGCCCGGACGCGATTTCTCCCACAAATCAGAGACAAACATGGGGGGCTTTGAGGGAGTCTGGATAGCAGACGCGTAGGACACCGACACCTCCGTCCTACCCAAAATCCTTCCAGGACCCTATGCCTCCTCCCTCCTAGTTTCTCTCCTATCTTCTTTCTCTTTTGTCTTCACCGCCGCTCCACCACCCCGGCTATCTTGTCACACCCGTGCTAGAACTCTACATCTCCGTCACCTCTAGCATTCCAGTCAGGATCCATCACACTTCTTCACCATCGCTGTTTAACCCCTCTCCTCCGACCGCCCCACTAGGTAACATCTGCTATGCTATACTCACCATGCCAGACACTTTGATGATGAGGACATCACTAACAAAGTTACACGCACAACCCCTCACTACAGGAATCAGCTAATTTGCCATCTGCCATAGTAGACATCAAAGCCTGGCCACCGACGGCAAACTGCTTTGCTGTCTGCCATGGACAGCATGCACTTCTAGCACAAAAAGTCATGGTAATGACCTTGTTTGCCATTGGCATAAAGAGAGCGGACGACAAAGAAGTTTGCCATCTGCTTTCCTGGTCAAGCTGATGACAAAGATCATGGACAACAAAGCATAGCTGTTAGCCACGTTAGGTGGCTAATGGCATACTTTGCCGTCTGCCTACTAACAGCAAATATGCACTTACCATTGTCGTCTGCCTTGTGACGTCAGCAAACCCATGGCTTACCATCACTCCTTCACAGTCTTTTCTGTCTGCCTGCTATGTATTTGTCGTCTGTCTATTATGTCTTTGTTATCTTCCTGCTATGTCTTCCTAATGCTCCTAGGTTTCACAGGTTGTTGCCACATGGCCCCTTTGCCGTCCGCCTACCTACGACAAAGTGCCTGTATTGCCACTGTTTCGTTTGTTTTCTCTTATTTCCCTTCATTTTCACAACACATATATGATATATATTGAACAAGAGAAGAAGCTAAAGCATAGGGCATGTATCCAACATCATCGTCAAATATTGAATAAGAAAACACTTAGGCTATTAAAAAACCAATGCACACATAGTTTCACACTTTTCATCCATATCAGCATACATAGTTTCACATTGTTCATCAATACAATAAAAACAAAAATTAAACACAAGCAGTCAATCAATGCCAGCTTCCATGGAGTGAATCAAATCTGCAAAAATTGGAGTAAGAAAGTTAGAAGAAGAAGGAGAAGAAGAAGACTAGGAGAAGAAGAAGAAGAAGAAGAAGAAGAGAAAACTATCTCTCTTCTATCTTTTTATCCTTTTACTACTCATTCTTCTTATTTTATTCTTTCTTTTTCTTCTCTTTCTTCTTCTCTTTCTTCTTCTATTCTTTTTTTTCTCCTCTTCCTTGTTGAAACCACAAGTGCTCCCTGGGTGATTTTGGTAATTAATGTCGACATATCTCTTGTTGGACTAATGCTTTTATCTAGTGTATTTCAGATAAGTTCAACAGTGGCGTGGAATGGACAAGAGGATGTGGAACCCCTTCAAGGTGTCAAGGACATGCATTGGAAAAAATCTCAAGACTCTTCATTTATATTTTACCGTCCATAGAAAAGCCAATACTATTAAAAGGGGATGAGGTGTTGCTTAATGGTCTACTTGCTCAAGTGCTTGGTGATATTGCTCCAAAACTCTCAGCCACTTTCTCATTTCCAAATATGTCCAAAACCCTAAGTCAAACTCGACTTAACCGATTATTTCTATCCGGCGCCACCGAGTCACATGACAAGTAGTGATCATACTTAGTGCAAAATGAAGGCTAGCAACAGATTAGGAAGCGACCAACCAAGAAATGAATAATCTCATAAGCAGGCATCAAGCATAATTAACACCGAATAATGCACCATAACTCCATAAGTAGGATGTAATTTCATCGCATGACTATTGACTTCTGTGCTTGCATAGGGAAATCACAAACCTTAACACCAATATTCTTACTAAAGCACAATTACTCATCAACATGACTCACATATCACATCATCATATCTCAATACTATTACAAGGAATCAAATTTATTTTGTCCAATGATCTTCATGAAAGTTTTTATTATATCCTTCTTGGATATCTATCACTTTGGGACTAATTTTCATGTGTTGCTTTTGATAAGCTCAAACAAATATAAGTGAAGAACATGAGCATAATATTTTCTTCTCTCAAATTAATATAAGTGAAGCAAGAGAGAATTTCTACAAAAATACTAAAGCACACCGTGCTAAAAAAGATATAAGTGAAGCACTAGAGCGACGGCGCCAAAAAAGAGCTTCGTTGACGGGATGTGAATGCCGCTTACCTAGCCTCCCTGGCAACTATTTGGGTGCTCTATTTTATTTAAAAACTTTTAGATCTAAGTATTTTTATTAAAACAGCAAGCAAAATGGAAATGAAATGACATTCTAAGAATATCACAACTCATGTGAAGAAGCAAAAACTTAGGCTCAACCGATACAAACCGATAATTATTGAAGAAGAAAGGTGGGATGCCTACCAGGGCATCCCCAAGCTTAGATGCTTGAGACTTCTTAAAATTTTATCTTGGGATGCCTTCGGAATCCCCAAGCTTGAGCTTTTGTGTCTCCTTAATTCTTCTCATATCACGGTTTTCCTAAATCTCAAAAGCTTCATCAACACAAATCTCAACAAGAACTCGTGCGATAAGTTAGTATAAACCAATGCAAAAAACCTTACCATTCTCTACTGTAGAAAATCACTAAAATTATTATTCAACATTTCATACTAAATGCCTCTGCATATTCAACACTCCTATCCTCAAATAGAATCATTAAACACGCAAACATATGCGAACAATGCAGTCATAACAACAATCTGTTAAAACAGTACAATCTGTAAAGAATGCAAGAGGATCCATACTTCCCTTACTCAATTTTTTTTTTTGAAAATTTAAAATGATGTAGGAAATTTATCATAGCTTTCTGTGCAAAAAGTTTCAACCTTTTATCACATTCTGACTTTTCTCGGGAATTTTTACAACAACGACAAACTTTCTGTTTTCAAACAACAACATGTAGACTTGCAAAATAAGCATGGTAAAGGCCACCCTTGACACTTTTATTGAAATAAAAGCTACAAAAAATTGTTGTAAATACCAGCAAGCAATTTCTGACAAAATAAAATGACGTTCCAAGCAAAAATTATATCATGTGACGAATAAAAATATAGCTTCAAGTGAGGTTACCGATAATGTTGGAAACAAAAGAGGGGATGCCTTCCGGGGCATCCCCAAGCTTAGTTGTTTGGGTATTCCTTGAATATTTCCTTGGGGTGCCTTGGGCATCCCCAAGCTCAGGGTCTTGACGCTCCTTATTCTCCTCATATCGATATCTCACCCAAAACTTGAAAACTTCAATCACATAAAACTTAACAAAACTTCATGAGATGGGTTAGTATGATAAAACAAATCATTCACTTTGGGTACTATCAAAGACAAGATTCATAATTGTTCTCACACAATTCCTAATGTACCAAATCATTTCTACAATTTATATTGATCAATATAATCCATAGAAACTAGAAAACAAGCACACTATGCATTGAAAACAGAATCTGTCAAAAAACAGAACAGTCTGTAATGATTTGGACAACCACCATACTTATTCAACTCTAAAAATTCTGAAAAATTAGGACAACGTAGGAAATTTGTATATAAATCATGTGTAAAAATTTAAGCTAATTATCACGTTCTAGTGATTTATTGAATTTTCTGCACTGGACGCAAAACTTTTTGTTTTTGCACATAATCAAATCAACTATCATCCACACTATCCCAAAGGCTTTACTTGGCACTTTATTGAAACAAAACATGTAAAACATGATTACTACAATAGCTTAACCATGTGAAAACACAAAAATAGTAGGTATAAGTGTTGGGTTGTCTCCTAACATGCGCTTTTCTTTAATGCCTTTTAGCTAGGCATGATGATTTCAATGATGCTCACATGAAAGATATGAATTGAAACACAAAGAGAGCATCATGAAGCATATCACTAGCACATTTAATTCTAACCCACTTCCTATGCATAGGGATTTTGTGAGCAAACAATTTATGGGAGCAAGAATCAACTAGCATAGGAAGGAAAAACAAGCAAAACTTCAAGATTTTCAACACATAGAGAGGAAACTTGATATTATTGAAATACCTAGAAGCATATGTTCCTCTCTCATAGTAATTTTTATTAGCATCGTGAATGAATTCAACAATATAGGCATCACATAAATCATTATTTTCATGATGCAAAAGCATATAAATTTTGCTACTCTCCACATAAGCAAATTTATTCTCATGAATAGTGGTGAGAGCAAACTCAACAAAATAACTATCATAAGATTGAAAATTAAAGTCATGATGACAAGTTTCATGGTTATCATTATTCAATATAGCATACATGTCATCACCATAATCATCATAGATAGCAACTTTGTTATCATAGTCAATTGAAACATCCTCCAAAGTAGTGGATTCATCACTAAATAAAGTCATTTCCTCTCCAAATCCACTTTTATCAATATAATCATCATAAATAGGAGGCATGCTACCATTATAACAAATTTCCACATCAAATCTTGGGGGGCTAAAAATATCATTTTCATCAAACATAGCATCCCCAAGCTTATGGCTTTGCATATCATTAGCATCATGGATATTTAAAGAATTCATACTAACAACATTGCAATCATGCTCATCATTTATGCCAAACATTTTATAGCATTCTTCTTCTAACAATTGAGCACAATTTTCCTTTCCATCATTTTCACGAAAGACATTATAAAGATGAACAATATGATGCATCCTCAATTCCATTTTTTGGTAGTTTTATTTTACAAAACCAAACTAGTGATAAAACAAGAAACTAAAAGATTCAATTGCAAGATCTAAAGATATACCTTCAAGCACTCACCTCCCCGGCAACGGCGCCAGAAAAGAGCTTCATGTCTACTACACAACTTGTTCTTGTAGACTCGTGTTGGGCCTCCAAGCACAGGGTTTTGTAGGATAGTAGCAATTTTCCCTCAAGTGGATGACCTAAGGTTTATCAATCCGTGGGAGGTTTAGGATGAAGATGGTCTCTCTCTAACAACCCTACAACCAAATAACAAAGAGTCTCTTATGTCCCCAACACACCCAATACAATGGCAAATTGTATAGGTGCACTAGTTCGGCGAAGAGATGGTGATACAAGTGTAATATGGATAGTAGATATTGATTTTTGTGATAGTAACAATAAAAAACAGCAAGGTAGCAAGTGATAAAATGGAGCACAAACAATATTGCAATGCTTTAAAATGAGGCATAGGGTCCGTACTTTCGCTAGTGCAGTCTCTCAACAATGCTAATATAATTGGATCACATAACCATCTCTCAACGTGTGATGAAGAATCACGCCAAAGTTCCTATCTAGCGGAGAACATTAGAAGAAATTGTTTGTAGCTATTCTTTCCGATCGATCTATCCAAGAGTTCGTACTAGAATAACACAAGTTATTCTTTCCGATCGATCTCTTAAGAGTTCGTACTAGAATAACACAACTTATTCTTTTCGATCGATCTATCAAGAGTTCGTACTAAAATAACACCAAAACAAATTCAGATTTATAACACTCAATCCAACACAAAGTACATCAAAGAGTGCCCCAAGATTTATACCAGAGAAACAAAGACAAGAACGTGCATCAACCCCTATGCATAGATTACCCCAATGTCACCGCGGGAATCCGCAAGTTGAGTGCCAAAACACATATCAAGTGAATCAACATGATACCCCATTTTCACCACGAGTATTCATAGCAAGACATGCATCAAGTGTTCTCAACTCCATAAAAGTATTCAATCCAAAGAAATCTCAAAGGGAAAACTCAATTCATCACAACAAGATAGAGAGGGGAAAACATCATATGATCCGACTATATTAACAAAGCCTGCGATACATCAAGATTGTGCATCTCAAGATTAAACACATAGCTACTGGTACAAACCCTCAGCCCCGAGGGTGGAGTATTCCCTCCTCATCATGGTGGCCGCCGAGATGATGAAGATGGCCACCAGTGATGATTTCCTCCTCCGGCAGAGTGCCGGAAAGGGCTCTAGATTGGATCTCATGGACTACAGAGCCTTGCGGGGCGGAACTTCTGATCTAGGTTAACCCCGAAGGGTTTCAGAATATTTGGGAATTTATAGGGCGAAGAAGGGGTGCGGGAGGCCACCGAGGTGGGCACAACCCACCTAGGGCGCGCCTGGGCCCCCAAGAGCGCCCTGGTGGATGTGCCCCCGTCGGGGCACCTCCCAGGTGCTGCTCTGGCCCATCGGGAGTCTTCTGGTCCATAAAAAATCCACAAAAAGTTTCGCGATGTTTGGACTCCGTTTGATATTGATTTCGTGCGATGTAAAAACCATGCAAAAACAGCAACTTGCACTTGGCACTATGTCAATAGGTTAGTCCCAAAAAATGATATAAAATTATTATAAAATGATTGTAAAACATCCAAGAATGATAATTTAACAACATGGAACAATAATAAATTATAGATACGTTGGAGACGTATCAAGAACCTCTCGGCTTTGTCAATCCCAAGAACCCTAATCATGTTTACAAACTTCACAAAGCTCTTTATGGTCTTAAACAAGCTCCTAGAGCATGGTATAAATGCTTGACCAAATTTCTTATTGATAAAGGCTTTGAAATTAGGAAGATTGATTCTACACTTTTTACTAAGAGGGTTAATGCTGAATTTTTTGTGTGCCAAATTTATGTTGATGATATCATATTTGGTTCTACTAACCCCCATTTTAATGAAAAGTTTGGAAGTCTAATGTCGGAGAAGTTTGAGATGTCTATTATGAGTGAACTCAAATTTTACCTTGGTTTGAAACCAAGCAAACTAAGGAAGGTACCTTTGTTTCTCAAACAAATTATACCAATGATATCTTTCAAGAAGTTCAACATGCAAGAAAGCAAAGGTATGAAAATACCCATGCCTACTAGGGGTCATCTTGACTTGACTAACGATGGCAAACCGGTTGACCAAAAGGTTTACCTCTATGATTGGCTCATTGTTATATCTATGTGCCTCCCATCCTGATATTACGCTAAGTGTGTGCATGTGTGCATGGTATTAAGCGGCCCCTTAAGAATGTCATCTTAAGGCCGTGAAAAGGATAGTGAGATACTTAATTCATACACCAAATTTTGGCATTTGGTACCCTAAGAGGTCATCTTTTGGTCTTGTTGTCTACTCTGATTCAGACTATGCCGGTGACAAGGTTGATAGAAAGTCCACTTAGGATACTTGTCAATTTTTTGGTAGATCCCCTGTGTCTTGGTCCTCCAAGAAACAAAACTCGGTATCCTTATCCACTGCTGAAGTGGAATACATTGCCACCGGATCATGTTGTGCTCAATTACTTTGGATGACCCAAACCCTTAAGGATTATGGGATACATGTGAAACATGTTCCGTTGCTTTCTGATAATGAATATGCTATTAAGATTGCTCACAATCCCATGCAACATTCTCAAACTAAGCATATTGAAGTTCATCATCACTTCATTCGAGACCATGTTGCTAAAGGAGACATCAATCCTAAACATGTTCGTACCGATAAGTAATTGGCGGATATATTCACCAAACCGCTTGATGAGAAAGTATTTTGCCGTTTGAGAGGTGAATTGAATATCATTGATGCCTCAAACTTGGAGTAGAAACTCCATTTGGATACTTGCAAGGCATGGGCCTTTTATGACTAATCCTTGATATTTGTCTTAGGATGGTGATCATATGTCTTGGATCCATACTTGTACCCTTGCATGTTTTTAACCCTTGTAGGTACTTGGATGAACTCAATCCATGAGATTGCAATTCACTCACTTTTTGAGCGATCTCTACATCACCAAGTTCCTATGTCTTGGAAGTTGATCTCAAGAAGCATGAACGCACTCAACATATCCTTTGACACTTTCAATATACCAATTTTTCAATTGGTTTCAAAATTTTCATAATTTTCATTTTGGATGCACAAGTGTTATTCCTTGCAAGTCTAACCCATGTAGGAAGATGAACTCAAACTACTAGTGGTGCTCTCAACTCTTGATGGACAGCATCAATCTTGAGCATCCAACACAAGTTCGACTACATGATCAAGATCAACACCACAACCCAAGGTATGACATTCCACCTTAGAGAAGCTTTGCTTCAAGTCATGAGCTAAAGTACAAGGTGAGAATACATCAAAATGCTTAAACAAAAAATGGTAACCCCATTTTGAGCTTAAACGATAAGTATGACCTATGATCAAGTGACCTCACTTGACTCCTAAGTCAGAATACTCTAATATAGGTAACTTCGTCACCGACCCTCTCTAGATGAAGTTCTCTAAGTGTTCTTTTACTAAGTTGTTTTCTTTTTATTTGCATGTTTTCCTTGTCTTTATGTCTCCCTCTAAGAAAATACCTTCATCTAGAGCTCTTTTCTTATTTCTGTTTTTCTTTGTAAATTTTGTGTTTAATTCATTGCAAATCCTTGTGAGATTTTATTAGCCAAGTGAGCTGAAATTTACAAAATCTTTACTCTAAGTTGAACTCGGCCCCTCCGATCCAAACCTATAGACTCGACCGAACTACAAGGACTCCTTGTAAAATGGTCATCGGGACAACGACAAGGACTGCTTCCATCTCACCGATCGGAACTGTCTGTGACTTTGGTATCTTGGCGTCACCGACGAAAAACAATCGGCGCCACCTATTTAAACTCTGAGAAATGTTTTGCCATTTATTCTGCCTATTCTTTTTAGCTCCACTCAATGATTCTTCCCTCTATCAACATCATAAACTACATATTGCTTTGAAGTGTTTCTCAAGGACCACACCTACTTGACTCATGTTCCAGAAGAACCCTTCTTGGAAATTGATGTCAAATGGGGCAGGGAGAGAGAGACATCAAAGCATATCTTATGTGAGAGACATCAAAGCTTATCATATGATTCACAGATGCATGTCATCAAAGAGGATAGAAGTCACATGTCTTTAAGAGGGGAAATACATGTCAATGTGTTTAATCTAAGCTATTACTATATTTGCTTTGATCTTTGCTCTCATTTTATCTCACCCTATCTTCTCCCATTATCCAATATCAGATTCACGGGGAGAAAGTGTCCATGTCTAAGGGGAGAACAATCTTTTGAATTCATTGCACATCATTATATCTTTGGGGACATGTCTATATCTTAATGAAGGACTCGGTACTCACCCATTACATGTCATCCCAGTCTTGGTATTCTAGTGGTTCTTTAGCATGCTTTATCAAGAGAGTTCTTGTGTTATCTAACCCTGTTTTCTCAAGTCCACTCTTACAATGTGAGCTCAACATCACAAGGTAAGTATATGCATCACACTCATGTGCATAATGATTTCTTGCTGGTGTACATATTGTTTGCAAGAGGGATTCATGAACATGAAGGTCCATTTCTAAATTATATCATTTTCTCTGATGCATATATCCAAGATACATGTAACTCTCTCCTTGCTCTGTCATGATTATGCATTCACATGTTAGTATATTATCTTCACATGATTGCATACATATAGGGGGAGCTCATGCGTGTTACATGTCTTTCCAAACCATTACATGTTACTCTTCATATATTTTATCTAAAGCTTTGATGTATGTTGTCATCAATTACCAAAAAATGGGAGATTGAAAGCACAAGGGCTCCCTGGGTGATTTTGGTAATTAATGTCAACATATCTCTTGTTGGACTAATGCTTTTATCTAGTGTATTTCGGATAAGTTCAACAGTGGCATGGAATGGACAAGAGGATGTGGAACCCCCTCAAGGTGTCAAGGACATGCATTGGCTAAAGCTCGAGACTCTTTATTTATACTAGCAAAAGCGCCCGTGCGTTGCAATGGAAAAAACACAACACACGCTCTTAAGCCAACAACTATCACTCAAGACCACAATTGGCCCATATCCTTTATTTTGGCGAGATATCATATTTGAGTTGCCGCTTATCCTCCTTCCCACCCTCGCCGGCAGTGGCCTCAGTGTTCACACAAACCAAAACGCGTTTAAATGTGGTTAATCCTAAGCCGTCTCTCTCTTCCTCTCTCTCTCTCTCTCCCGCTTTCTCTCACACTCGTGACGAGAAATATGTTGTTTTCCCCTGCGACGTTTTCAGAGGTATGCATGTGTAGTTATCGATGTTTTATTTTCCCTATATAATTATAGTGGGAGTTTATTTGCAATCCGGATCGCCGTTCGTACGAAAGAAAAACGGATAGTGCGTTATAGATTATAAGTTTGCTTCCAAAACAATATTTAAAAAATATTTAACAGGTAAAATTAACATCATATTCAGATTTCACACATTTGTTTTAATCAAATTTCATATATAACATGTTAAAATCCGAGTTACGGATTAAAAGATACTGATAATTTAGAAAACCATTTGTTTGACTTAAATATCTTCCAAAATAATATTTCAAAATACTTATCAGGAAAAAATAATCTTATATTCATATTCTACATATTTTTCTAATCAAATTTCATATATAACATGTTAAAATCGGAGTTACAGTTCAAAAGATATGAATGATTTAGAAAAGCATTTGTTTGACTTTAATATGATCCGCAGATGAATTACCTAAAAGGTGAGGGGTGTTTTTTTAAAAAATGGTCCCGGTGTGTGTCGGTGTCAAAACCTGCAGATCTCGGGTAGGGGGGCCCAAGCTGCGCATCTGAGGATCAGTGGTAGCAGGGGGAGACAAGGGCATGATGTTTACCCAGGTTCAGGCCCTCTCGATGGAGGTAATACCCTACTTCCTGCTAGATTGATCTTGATGTATATGGAGATTACAAGAGTTGATCTAGCTCGAGATCATAATGGCTAAACCCTAGATGTCTAGCCTATGATTGTTCTGTTAGCCTCTACGGACTAAACCCTCCGACTTATATACACACCGGAGGGGGCCTAGGGTTGTACAGAGATGACTTGAGGAGGAAGGAATAATTACATCCAGACATCTATTTTGCCTTTCTACATAAATAGGAGTCCTACCCGGACACGGGGGATGGTCTTCTGCTTTTCACGGCCCATCAGTCCGGCCCACCTTCAGTAGTCCGGACACCCGAGGACCCCCAAATCCAGGACTCCATCAGTATCCCCCGAACTTGCCTTCAATGACGAGGTAGTATCCGGCTTCATGTCTTTGGCCTCGCAAGGCAGGATCCTTGTTATAGTTTGGAACAATGATAGTTCGGTTCTGACTTTTATACCCCGCCTTGATGATTCCTTCCCGTCGTCGCCTCGACTTCCATGTGTCAGACGAATGCAAACAGTCCATGTTCTTTTTACAAATAACCCCTTGGTCGCGCAAAAATGGCATCTAATTAAAGAGATTGGATCTGAGACGACCTTCCATAGCACGAAGAAACCCTCAGAGAAAATCACGAAAAATCCTCCAAACATGGAAAGCGTTCCCGACTCCTCCTCGCGCCCCATGGCCCGCAAGCAGGCATCTGGGGAAGATGCTCGGTATCCCATTCCCAGCTGAATAGACTGCAGACGGAGGGATATCTTCCTCCCGCAGATCTAGTCTCCGTTCGATCTGGACTAGCTTCAATCGACAGCGAGGCTCTGGCGGAAAACTTTCCCAACCACAACAAAGAGGAGCGGGTGTGCTTCTTATCTTTCCTTCTGAGAGGTGTAGGATTTCCAATTCATCCCTTCCTTAGAGGTCTTTTGGAGTTTTATGGGCTCCAACCTGCACACTTACGCCAGGTTCTATCCTGCATATCGCGGGTTTCGTTGCTCTTTGCGAGTTATTTTTAGGCTGCGAAGCTCATTTTGAACTATGGAAAAAGTTATTTTTCCTCGTCCCTCGCACCCAAAAGGGATCCATATTTGAGGTGGGTGATACGTCCATTTTGGATCATGCTTACAAGTTGATATTTATTGCATTATGGGCTGTTCATACATGTTTTGTCACAATACTTATGCCTTTTCTCTCTTATTTTACAAGGTTTACATGAAGAAGGGGGAATGCCGGCAGCTGGAATTCTGGGCTGGAAAAGCAGCAAACTTTGGAAACCTATTCTGCACAACTCCAAAAGCCCTAAAACTCCACAGAACATTGTTTCAGAAAATATAAAAAATATCCGGCGAAAGAAATCCACGAGAGGGGCCACTGGCTGGCCTCGAGGGTGGGCGGCGCGCCCCCCTTCCCAGGGTGCGCCCCGTGCCTCGAGGGCCAGTCGGTGGGCCCCCGGTGCCCATCTTCTCCTATATGATGCATTTTGACCTGGAAAAAAAATCAAGGGGAGGCTTTCGGGACCAGACGCCGCCGTCTCGAGGCGGAAACCAATCTAGGGCTCCGGCTGAGCTGTTCTGCCGGGGATACTTCCCTCCGGAAGGGGGAAATCGTCACCGCCGTCATCACCAACAACTCTCCCATCTCGGGGAGGGCTATCTTCACCAACATCTTCACCAGCACCATCTCCTCTCAAACCCTAGTTCATCTCTTGTATCCAATCTTTGTACCCAAACCTCAGATCGGTACCTGTGGGTTGCTAGTAGTGTTGGTTACTCCTTGTAGTTGATGCTAGTTGGTTTATTTGGTGGAAGATCATATGTTCAGACCCATTATGCATATTAATACCCCTCTGATCATGAACAATATTATGTCTTGTGAGTAGTTACTTTTGTTCCTGAGGACATGGGAGAAGTCTTGCTGTTAGTAGTCATGTGAATTTGGTCTTCGTTCGATATTTTGATGAGATGTATGTTGTCTCTCCTCTAGTGGTGTCATGTGAACATCGACTACATGACACTTCACCATTATTTGGGCCTAGAGGAAGGCATTGGGAAGTAATAAGTAGATTATGGGTTGCTAGAGTGACAGAAGCTTAAACCCTAGTTTATGCGTTGGTTCGTAAGGGGCTGATTTGGATCCATATGTTTCAGGCTATGGTTAGGTTTACCTTAATACTTCTTTTGTAGTTGTGGATGCTTGCATTAGAGGTTAATCATAAGTGGGAGGCTTGTCCAAGTAAGGGCAGCACCCAAGCACCGGTCCACCCACATACCAAATTATGAAAGTATCGAACGCGAATCAGATGATCGTGATGAAAACTAGCTTGACGATAATTCCCATATGTCCTCGAGAGCGCTTTACCTTGCATAAGAGTTTGTCCAGGCTTGTCCTTTGCTACAAAAAGGATTGGGCCACCTTGCTGCACCTTATTTAATTTTACCGTTTGTCACTTGCTACCAATTATCTTATCACAAAACTATCTGTTACCTAATTTCAGTGCTTGCAGAAAATACCTTACTGAAAACTACCTATCATTTCCTTCTGCTCCTCGTTGGGTTTGACACTATTACTTATCGAAAGGGCTACGATAGACCCCCTACACTTGTGGGTCATAAAGACTCTTTTCTGGCGCCGTTGTCGGGGAGTGAAGCGCCTTTGGTAAGTGGAATTTGGTAAGGAAAAATTTATATAGTGTGCTGAAATTTATTGTCACTTGTTACTATGGCTCAAAATCCTTTGAGAGGCTTGTTCGGGGTATCTTCACCCCGAGCAGAAGAGCAAAGAGTTGCTCCTCAACCTACTGCACCTATTGAGAATGTTTGCTTTGAGATTCCTTCGGGTATGATTGAGAAACTGCTTGAAAATCCTTTTACAGGAGACGGAACACTGCATCCCGACTTACACCTTATCTATGTGGATAAAGTTTGTGGATTGTTTAAGCTTGCAGGTATGCCCGAGGATGTTATCAAGAAGAAGGTCTTCCCTTTATCTTTGAAGGGAGATGCATTGACATGGTTTAGGCTATGCGATGATATGGAGTCATGGAACTATAATCGTCTGAAGTTGGAATTTCATCAGAAGTTCTACCCTATGCACCAGGTTCATCGTGATCGTAATTATATTTATAATTTCTGGCCTCGCGAAGGAGAAAGCATCGCTCAAGCTTGGGGGAGGCTTAAGTCAATGTTATATTCATGCCCTAATCATGGGCTTTCAATAAAGATGATCATCCAAAAAAATATGCTCGGCTTTCTCTCAATAATCGCACCATGCTCGATAATTCTTGTTCTGGATCTTTAATGATGAAGACTATTGAATTCAAATGGGATTTATTGGAAAGAATTAAACGCAACTCCGAAGATTGGGATCTCGACGAAGGTAAGGAGTCAGGTATGACCCCTAAGTTTGATGTGTTAAAGCATTTATGGATACCGATGTTTTCCGTGAGTTTAGCACTAAATATGGACTTGACTCTGAGATAGTAGCTTCTTTCTATGAATTATTTGCTACTCATGTTGATCTCCCTAAGGAGAAGTGGTTTAAATACCATCCCCCCTATTAAAGTAAAAGTAGTTTAACCTATTAAAGTTGAAGAAAAGACTATCACTTATAATGTTGATCCTGTTATACCTACCACTTATATTGAGAAGCCACCTTTCCCTGTTAGGATAAAGGATCATGCTCAAGCTTCAACTGTAGTTCGTAAGAGTAATACTAGAACACCTACACCCTCTGAGCAAATTAAAGTTGAACCTAGTGTTGCTATGGTTAAAGATCTCTTGGTAGAAGATTTAGTTGGACATGTTATTTACCTCCAAGAAGATTCTGCTAGAATAGCCAAACCCAATGCTAGGAATAAACATAAACCTATTGTAGGCTTGCCCGTTATCTCTGTTAAGATAGGGGATCATTGCTATCATGGTTTATGCGACGTAGGTGCTAGTGCGAGTATTATCCCTGTTGATTTGTATAACGAAATTATGCATGATATTGCACCTGTTGAGTTAGAAGGGATTGATGTTACTATTAAGCTTGCTAATAGAGATACTATTTCACCAGTGGGATTGTTAGAGATATTGAAGTCTTGTGTGGGAAGGTTAAATACCCTGCTGATTTTCTTGTTCTTAGTTTCCCACAAGATGCATTCTGTCCCATTATATTTGGCAGACCCTTCTTGAATACTGTTAATGCCAAGATAGACTGCGTGAAAGATATTGTCACTGTCGGATTAGGGGATATGTCTCATGATTTTAACTTTGCTAAATTCCGTAGACAACCCCTTGAAAAGGCACCACCCAGTAAGGATGAACTTATTGGTCTCGCTTCTATTGCCGTGGCACCTAATGATCCTTTAGAACAGTACTTGCTAGACCATGAAAATGATATGCATATGAATGAGAGAAGGGAGATTGATGAAATATTCCTTACACAGGGACCCATATTGAAAAACAACTTGCCTGTTGAAATCCTAGGGGATCCTCCTCCACCCAAGGGTGATCCCGTATTTGAACTTAAACCTTTGCCTGATAATCTTAAGTATGTTTATCTTGATGAAAAGAAGATATATCCTGTTATTATTAGTGCTAACCTTTCAGAGCAAGAAGAAGAAAGGTTATTGAAAACTGTGAAGAAGCACCGAGCTGCTATTGGATATACTCTGGATGATCTTAAGGGCATTAGTCCCACTATATGTCAACACAAGATAAAATTTGAGGAAAATGCTAAACCAGTTATTGATCATCAGCGACGGTTAAATACTAAGATGAAAGAAGTGGTAAGGAAGGAAATTCTAAATCTCCTAGAAGCAGGTATTATTTATCCAGTTGCTGATAGCCAGTAGGTAAGTCATGTCCATTGTGTTCCTAAGAAAGGAGGTATGAATGTTGTCCCTAATGATAAAGATGAATTGATCCCACAAAGAATAGTTACAGGTTATAGGATGGTAA
Organism: Secale cereale; assembly: GCA_902687465.1. Taxonomy (NCBI): domain Eukaryota; kingdom Viridiplantae; phylum Streptophyta; class Magnoliopsida; order Poales; family Poaceae; genus Secale; species Secale cereale. The sequence continues at coordinate 571,270,324 of LR738710.1, forward strand.
TTGATTTCCATAGGTTAAATAAAGCTACTAAGAAAGATCATTACCCCTTGGCATTTATTGATCAAATGCTTTAAAGGTTATCCAAACATACTCATTTCTTCTTTCTAGATGGTTATTCTGGTTTCTCTCAAATACTTGTGTCAAAAGGGGATCAAGAAAAGACCACCTTTACTTGTCCTTTCGGTACCTTTGCTTATAGACGCATGCCTTTTGGTTTATGTAATGCACCTGCTACCTTTCAAAGATGCATGATGGCTATATTCTCTGACTTTTGTGAAAAGATTGTTGAGGTATTCATGGATGATTTCTCCGTTTATGGAACTTCTTTTGGTGATTGCTTAAGCAACCTTGATCGAGTTTTGCAGAGATGTGAAGACACTAACCTTGTCTTGAATTGGGAGAAGTGCCACTTTATGGTTAATGAAGGAATTGTCTTGGGACATAAAATTTCTGAAAGAGGTATTGAAGTTGAAAAAGCTAAAGTTGATGCTATTGAAAAGATGTCATGCCCTAAGGATATCAAAGGTATATGAAGTTTCCTTGGTTATGCTGGGTTTTATAGGAGGTTCATTAAGGACTTCTCCAAAATCTCCAGGCCTCTGACTAATCTTTAACAGAAAGATATTCCGTTTGTCTTTGATGACGATTGTCTAGAAGCATTTGAAATAGTTAAGAAAGCATTGATCTCTGCACCTATTGTCCAGCCTCCTGACTGGAATTTACCCTTTGAGATTATGTGTGATGCTAGTGATTATGCTGTAGGAGCTGTTCTAGGGCAAAGAGTTGATTAGAAATTGAATGTTATCCAGTATGCTAGTGAAACTCTAGATAGTGCCCAAAGAAATTATGCTACCACGGAGAAATAAATTTTAGCAATTGTATTTGCTTGTGATAAGTTTAGACCCTATATCGTTGATTCTAAAGTAACTATTCACACTGATCATGCTGCTACCAGATACCTTATGGAAAAGAAAGATGCCAAACCTAGACTTATTAGATGGGTCCTCTTGCTGCAAGAATTTGACTTGCATATTATTGATAGAAAGGGAGCTGAGAACCCCGTAGCAGATAACTTGTCTAGGTTAGAGAATATACTTGATGACCCACAACCTATTGATGATAGCTTTCCTGATGAACAACTAGCTATCATAAATACTTCTCGTACTGCTCCATGGTATGCTGATTATGCTAATTACATTGTTGCTAAGTTTATACCTCCTAGCTTCACATACCAGCAAAAGAAAAAGTTCTTCTATGATTTGAGGCATTACTTCTGGGATGACCCACATCTTTATAAAGAAGGAGTAGATGGTATTATTAGACGTTGTGTACCTGAGCATGAACAGGAACATATCCTACGCAAGTGCCACTCCGAAGCTTATGGAGGACACCATGCGGGAGACAGAACTGCACATAGGGTATTGCAATCCGGTTTTTATTGGCCTGCTCTCTTCAAGGATGCCCGTAAGTTTATCTTATCATGTGATGAATGTCAAAGAATCGGTAATATTAGTAGACGTCAAGAAATGCCTATGAATTATTCACTTGTTATTGAACCATTTGATGTTTGGGGCTTTGATTATATGGGAGCTTTTCCTGCCTCCAATGGGTACACACATATCCTAGTTTCTGTTGATTACTTTACTAAGTGGGTAGAAGCTATTCCAACTAGTAGTGCTGATCATAACACCTCTATTAAGATGCTTAAAGAAGTTATATTTCAGAGGTTTGGAGTCCCTAGATATCTAATGACTGATGGTGGTTCACACTTGATTCATGGTGCTTTCCGTAAGATGCTTGCTAAGTATGATGTCAACCATAGAATTGCATCACCTTATCACCCACAAACTAGTGATCAAGTAGAACTAAGTAATAGGGAGTTGAAATTAATCTTGCAAAAGACAGTTAATAGGTCTAGAAAGAGTTGGTCCAAGAAACAAGATGATGCATTATGGGCCTATAGAACTGCATACAAAAATCCTATGGGTATGTCTCCATATAAGATGGTATATGGAAAAGCTTGTCACTTACCTCTTGAGCTAGAACATAAGGCATATTGGGCTATCAAAGAGCTCAATTATGATTTCAAACTTGCCGGTGAAAAGAGGTTATTTGACATTAGCTGTCTCGATGAATGGAGAACCCAGGCCTACGAGAATGCCAAGTTATTTAAAGAAAAAGTTAAAAGATGGCATGACAAAAGGATACAAAAGCGTGAGTTTAACGTAGGTGATTATGTTTTGCTATACAACCCTCGTTTAAGATTTTTTGCAGGAAAACTTCTCTCCAAGTGGGAGGGACCTTACGTTATCGAGGAGGTCTATCGTTCCGGTGCCATAAAAATCAACAACTTCGAAGGCACTAAACCGAAGGTGGTGAATGGTCAAAGGATCAAATATTATATCTCAAGTAATCCTATAAATCTTTAAACTAATATTATTGAAACCATAACCCAGGAGGAATACATAAGGGACACTTTCCAGAACGATTCAGCCTCCGAAAAGGAAGAGGTACGTGATACGGTAAGTAAACCGACTCCAAAACAGTTCTAAAGGCAATTTTTCTCCATTTTGAAATATTTAGAAAAATAGAAAAATAAACCGCAGTCCGGAGGAGACATGGGGTCTCCTCGAGGGTAGGGGGCGCACCCCCTACCTTGAGGGCACCTCGTGTGTCCCCTGGACTCCATTTTCTTGTGGGTTACTCCTTTCGTTCGGGAAAAATTCATTATATATACTCCTGAAGGTTTTGACCTCTGTATCACGCAGAAATCCTCTGTTTTCGTTTCGAGCTGCTGTTTTTGACAGATCTAGATCACCATGGCATCCTCCAGCACCCCCAAGGACAAGTTCTTCGAGAAGGTCATCAACCCCTACCTTGCGGAGGTGCTGCACCACCCCAAAACCATGGAGTTGCATGAGGGGGTGCTGCACATCCGTGATGTTGAGGGGCCGAGAAGGACCGGAAGCGTGGAGACAAGACTCGAAGCAATGGAGCAATGAGTTTTCAAGTGCCAAGGTATGGTGGAACGAGGACTCGACGCCAGCCACATGATGATCTCAGAGCATGCCAACAACCTCAAGATGGACTCGAGGATCTTCGGGGAAGCCATCTCTAATCTTCAAGAAAAGATCGATCACCTCCAAGCCTAGATCTATGACCTGCAGAACCAAAACTGTGAGTATGAATATAGATTTAAGAACATGAGTTTGGCTGCAGATTTGAGTATCCCGGAGACTCGATCATCCTTCTACGATGGTGAGCCCATGCCTTGGAAGACGAACAACAAGCCTACTTCATCAACAACTCCATCATCACCACCCCCGAAGAAGGAGACTTAATCATATGGGTATGGGCACTCCCCTTGGCAACTGCCAAGTTTGGGGGAGTGACCCCGGTACCGTATCACCATCAGTCCTATCTTTACCGTTTTACTTAGTTCGATCCTTTTGGTAGTATCTTGATCTATTAGAATAAAGTTAGCATGATCCAGCTGTGAGCTTTTGCTTTGTGAGCTTTATGCTTTGTAGTCGAGTCCGTGAGCTATATAATAAGGATTAGTGTTGAGTCGAGGGCTTGATTTCCTCACTTGGGTCATGATAAAAAGAAAGACAACAAAAAGAGTATCAAAGAGATCATATCGATCTTATGGGAAGTAATGACTTCACATACAAGAGTATGATAAATAAAAGTTGTTGGGAGGTGACAAACATAGTTTTGGTCATCGTTCCAATTAATAGGAAGTTATAAAAGAAGAGAGGCTTCACATACAAATATACTATCTTGGACATCTTTTATGATTGTGAGCACTCATTAAAGTATGACATGCTAAAGAGTTGATGTTGGACAAGGAAGACAACATAATGGGTTATGTCTTCTTATATCTGAAATAAAGTATATTGTCATGGATCTTCCAACATGTTGAGCTTGCCTTTCTCCCTCATGCTAGCCAAAATTCCTCGCACTAAGTAGAGAGACTACTTGTGCTTCCATATACCCTTAACCCCAGTCTTGCCATGAGAGTCCACCATACCTACCTATGGATTGAGAAAGATCCTTACAAGTAAGCTGTCATGTTGCAAATCCGCTAAAATATGTATGATTTATTAGTGTGGGAGAAATTAGCTTTATACGAGCTTGTGATATGGAAGTAATAAAAGTGACGGACTTCATAATAAAGGTCCCTGTCACAAGTGGCAATATAAAGCGAAGTTCCTCTATGCTAAGACTTTATGCATCCAACCATAAAAACACATGACAACCTCTGCTTCCCTTTGCGAAGGGCCTATCTTTTATTCTTGTCTTATAAGTGTCAAGTTGAAATCCACCTTTCCTTTTTACATTTTATCCTTTGGCAAGCACATTGTGTTGGAAAGATCCTGACATATATACCCACTTGGATGTAAGTTTTCATGATCTATTACTCTTGACGTTACCCTCGAGGTAAAAGGTTGGGAGGCAACACTATAAGCCCCTATCTTTCTCTGTGTCCAATTAAAACTCCATAAACATAAGTATTGCGTGAGTGTGAGCAATTGTGAAAGACTATATGATAGTTGAGTATGTAGGCTTGCTTAAAAGCTCTTATATTGACTCTTTCCGATGTTACGATAAATTGCAATTGCTTCAATGATCGAGACCAAAGTTTGTTAGTTTCCAATGAAGTTTATGCTGCATACTTGATATTGTGAATGAATTGTTACTTTAGCATAAGAATCATTTGAATATATTTATATAAGTTGCTGTTATGAGAATGATCATGATGCCCTCATGTCCGTCTTTTGTTTTTATCGACACCTCTATCTCTAAACTTGTGAACATATTTTTCAATGTCGGCTTTCACTTGAGGACAAGCAAGGTCTAAGCTTGGGGGAGTTGATACGTCCATTTTGCATCATGCTTATAAGTTGATGTTTATTGCATTATGGGCTGTTCATACATGTTTTGTCACAATACTTATGCCTTTTCTCTCTTATTTTACAAGGTTTACATGAAGAATGGGGGAATGCCGGCAGCTGGAATTCTGGGCTGGAAAAGGAGAAAACTCTGGAAACCTATTCTGCACAACTCCAAAAGCCCTGAAACTCCATAGAACATTGTTTCGGAAAATATAAAAAATATCTGGCAAAAGAAATCCACGAGAGGGGTCACTGGCTGGCCTCGAGGGTGGGGGGCGCGCCCCCCTTCCCAGGGCGCGCCCCCTGCCTCGAGGGCCAGCCGGTGGGCCCCCGGTGCCCATCTTCTCCTATATGAAGTGTTTTGACCTGGAAAAAAAATCAAAGGGAGGCTTTCGGGACCAGACGCCTCCGTCTCGAGGCGGAAACCAATCTAGGGCTCCGGCTGAGCTGTTCTGCCGGGGATACTTCCCTCCGGGAGGGGGAAATCGTCATCGCCGTCATCACCAACAACTCTTCCATCTTGGGGAGGGCTATCATCATCAACATCTTCACCAGCACCATCTCCTCTCAAACCCTAGTTCATCTCTTGTATCCAATCTTTGTACCCAAACCTCAGATTGGTACCTGTCGGTTGCTAGTAGTGTTGATTACTCCTTGTAGTTGATGCTAGTTGGTTTATTTGGTGGAAGATCATATGTTCAGATCCATTATACATATTAATACCCCTCTGGTCATTAACAATATTATGTCTGGTGAGTAGTTACTTTTGTTCCTGAGGACATGGGAGAAGTCTTGCTATTAGTAGTCATGTGAATTTGGTCTTCGTTCGATATTTTGATGAGATGTATGTTGTCTCTCCTCTAGTGGTGTCATGTGAACGTCGACTACATGACACTTCACCATTATTTGGGCCTAGAGGAAGGCATTGGGAAGTAATAAGTAGATGATGGGTTGCTAGAGTGACAGAAACTTAAACCCTAGTTTATGCGTTGCTTCGTAAGGGGCTGATTTGGATCCATATGTTTCAGGCTATGGTTAGGTTTACCTTAATACTTCTTTTGTAGTTGCGGATGCTTGAATTAGAGGTTAATCATAAGTGGGAGGCTTGTCCAAGTAAGGGCAGCACCCAAGCACCGGTCCACCCACATACCAAATTATCAAAGTATCGAACGCGAATCAGATGATCGTGATGAAAACTAGCTTGACGATAATTCCCATATGTCCTCGGGAGCGCTTTACCTTGCATAAGAGTTTGTCCATGCTTGTCCTTCGCTACAAAAAGGATTGGGCCACCTTGCTGCACCTTATTTACTTTTACCGTTTGTCACTTGCTACCAATTATCTTATCACAAAACTATCTGTTACCTATAATTTCAGTGCTTGGAGAAAATACCTTACTGAAAACTGCCTATCATTTCCTTCTGCTCCTCATTGGGTTCGACACTCTTAGTTATCGAAAGGACTAAGATAGATCCCCTACACTTGTGGGTCATCAGTGGGAGGCGCCGAAGTATTGCGCATAGCAGGAACATGCTACATGTCCGGCACTCCTAAGAAGGGACCCAAAGAGTGGCCCTCGGAGTGGTTTTACATCGAAGATGTAGCCCTTCCGGTCCCAGTTCAGCGCGGTCTTCCCGAATTCTCCAGCGCCCCTTTAAAGAAACACCTCAACTAGCATCCCCGTAGCCCTAAACAAGGGGATAGCGAGGAAGTTAAGAGGCTAGTCAGTAAGATCAGGGTACTTTCCCATTCGAAGCTCTCCATAATTGAAGTTATGGGTATTGCGATAAAGCAATGTGTTTAGGAACTTCAATCCAGGGGGTTTCCCATGTGGCATTACAATAAGTTGGATGACGTGTCTTGCTACATGCGTGAGGGTTCGGATACCCCAAACACCTTGGCTGCCATCTTAGTAGATCTTTACAAGGGGGAGAATGAAGACTTCGTCCGTTTACAATGTCGGGAATGTTTTTCCATGTACAACCCATCGACCTGGTAAGTTTTCTCGATTACTAGCATTATTCACCTCTTTTCAATTAGATGTGCTAATCGAACTATATTTGGCTGTTTCAAAACAGACATGGGGGAAGGTGATCGAGGGGGTTCATTGCCCTACCCCACAACCAGAGGACCGTATTTGCGACAAAGATCCCGGATTCGAAGAAGATTTGGATATATTCATACAACTTGTCGACGGAGTTTTCTATCAGGCGAGCCCCAAGGGTACGGATGTGGCAATTATAGCTGATTACCCTGGTCTTCTTCCTTCCTCCAATGTAAGTACCCAGGAGGCATACTTTCAAAGAGAGCCTTCCCTTCGCGCCTCACCCACCGCACTAAATCTTGCTCAAAAGGGTCGGCTCTCGGCACGCCGCACTGCATCAAGGGCATCTTCTAGGGTGACCGTGCCTACGCAGGGCGAGTCTTTGAAGCAAAAAGAAATGGGGGGCACCGTCGAGCCCCCTCCTTCATAGAAGAGGTATAGTTTTCAGTAAGTGCCCTGATACAAGACCGGATTGTTACATTTTCCCTTCTGTCTTATTTCAGAAGGAGCATACATCAAACTGCGTCCAAGGACCTTATTGGCCGATCACCACCCAATCCGGCACCGGGCTCATCAATAAGGACAAGAGTCGATAAGGATGTAGCACCAGATTGTCCTCCGCAGGAGGATTCGGATAATGTATCAGTCACGAATTCCAAAGTGGAGAGCGCGATGAATCATCGGCAGCGAAAAGAGGCCATGTGCGGCCCAGTCTTTACTGAGGAGATATTCAACGCCCTCAACTCTATAGATGCGTATATCCGAGCTACTCGGGACGGGCTTACCGGAGCCAGTCACTTGCTTTCAAAGGATATGCTGGTAAGAATTTGTGTAAATTTAATAAGCATATGCCAGTAGCCCCAAGACTTGAAGCAGTTGGCCCAACTGATTTAAGGATCGTTATGACCGCAGGTTCTAAAGGAAAAGAATGACGTGTTGTCCAAGGAGCCTAAAGCAAACAGAATCAAGCTGAATGCCGTCACCACCAAGCTAGAAGACCTGCAGAAATCCATGAGGGGATCTAATGGTAAGGACGAATAGTGTTCGAAAAAATACGATTTTGCTGTCAATGATGTTTAAGCATACATTGTTTTATTTTCAGTGCCAGAATCAGCAGATCAACTGGAGGAGAAGTTAAGGGCTGCCCAGGAGGACAAAAAACATGCCGAGGGGCAAGAAGCAGCTGGCCAACGTGTATTAACATGAACCATTGAGCAAAAGAACAAACTCCTGGATGAAAAGATCAAGCAAGCTGAAGAGATAAAGGACCTAAGGGCCCAACTATCGAATGCCTTGAAGGAAAATGAAAAGTTAAAAGGCGGCATATTCAGTATGACCTTTGAACTAGCTTTCATATTATCCAATGATTCAGAGATTCATAAGGCTATTCTTGAAGGTTTGTTAACTGGGCGGCCCAAAGGAGAAGTATCCGGATTTCAAGGCGATGTGCTACAAGAGCTCTCCAAAGTGCATGAGCGGATTCGGAAAGCCATGAAGAACATGGCTAAAGCCTTATGGCCTTTTGATTCTCCTCGAGAAATTATGGAGGATCTGGCAAACTTATTAAAGGGAGCTCGTCGTCGCTCTGAGCTATGGAAGGTGTCAGCATGCCGTGAAGGTGCGCGAGAGGCCCGGGCCATGGTGCAAACGCGTTATACCGGGCTTGATCCGAATCATATGGCCTGAGTTGGACCTCAGGGACCAGACTGAAAATAGATTCCAGTGAGCTTGGTGTATGACCAAGTAATGATAGCCGCAAAGTATTCACAAGAAGACTGTAGTTAGGCAATCTTATAGATGGCATAGATAAAGAATAGGCGTTTGATTCCATGTAGCAATGTACTTTATCATCAAACTTATCTCCGACCGAACTTGTACAAAAAATTTCATGGTAGGCCTTCGGCTTCAACCTCCTGAACCCAAGGGTTGGAGTGTTTCCGGATACTATTCCTATGGTAAACACTCAATATGTTCGAAAACCAGGCAATCCGGTCATTGTGCTTGATTAGACAAAAAAATTTCAGGGAGTTATGTTATATTACTATTTAACGTAAGAAACATCTTCCAGGGAGAATAGTTCCGTTAAGGGTTTCTTTCCCTGGGTCAGCATGCGTATTTATGCATGCCTAGGCTTTGATCCTAAAGATAGGATTACAGGAAGCCTATCCCTTGATATTGAAAGTTTATGTATAAATAAGCAATTCATCGTTTATACGCTGACCAATGATTCCCTTAATAATGCTAGCTTTCGGCTTCACCCGTCTGAGGTACAGGTCCGGATTAGCCGGTTGTAACAATCACAGAGGTGCGCCCTTTACACCCTAGCCGAACAATTGGGAACGTAGGGTATAAACACAGGAGCCAGGCAACCCAGCTTGGCAAACTTAAGTCATAGATGTGCATATAATGGCGAAGAGACTGTATGAAACGAACGACAAAAGTACCGTAAGTGATAAGCTTTAATAGTAAGCTTCGTTATAGAAGCCCCCGGGTATCTTGAGGTATATACATTTAAAGATGTTCACCCCTAACAGTTCGGTATAGCCGGACACTTTCTGGGAAGGAAAGCAAAAAATGAAGAGGAAGAAAAACAAAGGTAGAAACCAAGGCAAAAATAGAAATAAAAGGTGCTACCGGACTATCCGTAGAATCGTCGGAGCCTAGAGGCGCTCCATGGATTCGGCTCAAGGTGATTGTCTGGTGCATTTTGAAGGCAATAGGATCCTCCGGTGAGAATTTCGTCAATGATGAAGGGGCCCTCCCATCTTGGTTTGAGCTTATCCTTTTTCTTGTCCGGGAGGCGCAAAACGAGTTCGCCAACATTGTATGTTATGGCCGGCACTTCTCTGCTCTGGTATCGCCTAGCCTGTTGCTGGTAGAATGCGGAACGAGCTTGCGCGATATCACGCTCCTCTTCAAGGCCATCTAGGTCATCCCGCCGATTGTACTCGGCCTCTCGCTCTTCGTACATACACACTCAAGGTGAGTCGTGAATAATGTCGCAGGGCAAAACAGCCTCTGCGTCGTGCACCATAAATAAAGGTATGTATCCGGTCGTCCGGTTAAGTGTGGTCCGCAGCCCCCAGAGTACGGAGTCAAGCTCCTCAACCTAGTGTTTATTTGACTCCCATAGGGAGCGCACCAGTCGAGGTTTAAAGCAGCTCATTATTAGGACATTGACCCGTTCGACTTGACCATTTATTTGAGGGTGGTACACGAAGGCATAATCAAGTTTAATACCTAGCTTGGGGCACCAGTTTTTCACCTCATCAGCTGTAAAGTTGGAGCCATTATCTGTGATAATGCTATGTGGGACACCATAACGGTCTACCACGCCAGATATAAAATCGATCACTGGCCCTACTTCAACCATTCTTACTGGTTTGGCTTCTATCCACTTAGTGAATTTATCCACCATAACTAGCTAATATTTCTTTTTATGGCTTCCCCCTTTAAGGGGTCCGACCATATCAAGCCCCCAGACCGCAAAATTTCCAAGTAATGGGGTTGGTTCTTGATATGTCTCCAACGTATCTACTTCTCCAAACACTTTTGCCCTTGTTTTGGACTCTAACTTGCATGATTTGAATGGAACTAATCCAGACTGACGTTGTTTTCAGCAAAACTGCCATGGTGTTATTTTTGTGCAGAAATAAAAGTTCTCGGAATGACCTGAAATTCAACGGAGAATTATTTTGGACTATAAAAAATATTTGCGGAAAGAACCAGACTAGGGGGCCCACACCCTGTCCACGAGGGTGGGGGGCGCCCCCTGGGCGCGCCCCCTGCCTCGTGGGCCCCCTGTTGCTCCACCGACGCCTTCCCCGACTCCATATATTCACTTCTGGGTAGAAAAAAATTGGAGAGAAGGAATTATCATGTTTTTCGATACGGAGCCGCCGCCAAGCCCTAATCTCTCACGGGAGGGCTGATCTGGAGTCCGTTTGGGGCTCTGATGAGGGGAGATCGTCGCCATCGTCATCATCAACCTCCCTCCACCAAGTCCATGATGCTCACCGCCGTGCGTGAGTAATCCCATCGTAGGCTTGATGGACGGTGATGGGTTGGATGAGATTTACCATGTAATCGAGTTAGTTTTGTTAGGGTTTGATCCCAAGTATCCACTATGTTCTAAGATTGATGTTGCTATGACTTTGCTATGCTTAATGCTTGTCACTAGGGCCCGAGTGCCATGATTTCAGATCTGAACCTATTATGTTTTCATGAATATATGTGTGCTCTTGATCCTATATTGCAAGTCAATAGTCACCTACTACGTGTTATGATCCGGCAACCCAGAAGTGACAATAATCGGGACCACTCCCGGTGATTACCGTAGTTTGAGGAGTTCATGTATTCACTATGTGCTAATGCTTTGGTCCGGTACTCTATTAAAAGGAGGCCTTAATATCCCTTAGTTTCCATTAGGACCCCACTGCCACGGGGGGGTAGGACAAAAGATGGCATGCAAGTTCTTTTCCATAAGCACGTATGACTATATTCAGAATACATGCCTATATTACATTGATGAAATGGAGCTAGTTCTGTGTCACCCTATGTTATAACTATTACGTGAGGAATCACATCCGACATAATTATCCATCACAGATCCAATGCCTATGAGCTTTTCACATATTTCTTGTTGCTTATTTACTTTTCCGCTGTTACTGTTACAATCACTACAAAACTACTATCGCTACCATTACCGTTACTTCCATATTACCTTGCTACTAAATTATCTTGTTGCGGATAGTAAGTTTCCAGGTGTGGTTGAATAGACAACTCAGCTGCTAATACTTGAGAGTATTCTTTGGCTCCCCTTGTGTCGAATCAATAAATTTGGGTTGAATACTTTATCCTCGAAAACTGTTGCGATCCCCTACACTTGTGGGTTATCAAGACTATTTTCTGGCGCCGTTACCGGGGAGCATAGCTATATTCTATAAGTCACTTGGGATTTATATCTGTTGATCACTATGAAGAACTTGAAAGACTCAAAAACCAAGATCTTTCCCTCAACTATGAGGGGAGGTAAGGAACTGCCATCTAGCTCTGCACTTGATTCACCCTTTGTTATGAGTAAATTTGCGACACCTACTCCTGCTATTGAATAGGATATGTCGCATGTTCTTGATGATGCCACTTCTACTATGTATGATGAAACTACTTCTATGCTTGATAATATTGTGCCACTAGGTGAATTTCTAGGTGAACAAATTGCTAAGGTTAGGGAGAATGCAAATATTGAAACTGATAATTTTGATGAAAGTGATGATGAAGATTCTCCCCCTACATATGAATTGCCTATTATTTCTGAGGGTTATGTTATGGATGAAGAAACTGCTAGAGACTTTCTTGCTTGCAATGATAGATATGATCGCTAAGCTGAAAGAAAAGTCTTTGAATGCTAGAATGAAATATGACCCTGCTTTTGCTACTTCACCTATCTTTGTTACTGATAAGGATTATGATTTCTCTGTTGATCCTGAGTTAATTACTTTGGTTCAATCTGATCCTTTCCATGGCTATGAATCTGAAACTGTTGTGGCACATCTCACTAAGTTGAATGATATAACCACCCTATTCACCAACGAGGAAAAGATTCATTATTACTATATCCTTAAGTTATTTCTGTTCTCGTTACAGGGTGATTCTAAGACATGGTTTAATTCTCTTGATCCTGGTTGTGCGCGTAGTACCCAGGATATGATTTATTACTTCTCTGCAAAATATTTTCCCGCTCGTAAGAAACAAGCTGCCTTACGGGAAATATATAATTTTGTGCAAATTAAAGAAGAGAGTCTCCCACAAGCTTGGGGGAGGCTTTTACAATTACTTAATGCTTTGCTTGATCACCCTCTTTAGAGGAATGCAATACTTGATGTCTTTTATAATGAACTAACCGATGCTTCGAGAGACCACCTGGATAGTTGTGCTGGTTGTGTTTTCAGAGAAAGAATAGTTGATCAAGCTGAATTACAATTGAACAATATGTTAACCAATGAAAATAATTGGACACTTCCTGAACCAGCCCCTAAGCCAACTCCGAAGAAAAGGGGTGTTCTATTTCTCAGTCCTGAAGATATGCAAGAGGTAAAGAAATCTATGAAAGAAAAAGGTATTAAAGCTGAAGATGTTAAGAATTTACCACCTATTTAAGAAATACATGGTCTTGATAACCCGACACAGATAGTAAAGGTAAATTCTCTTTATAGATTTGATAGTGATATCCCTCGTTCTAAGTCTGCTAGCCAATGCTTAGATGAGTTTGACAAATTTATTGTGAAACAAGAAAACTTCAATGCTTATGTTGGTAGACAATTGCAACGTAATGCTTATATGATAGAACGCTTGAGTGATTATATGTCTAGAGTTAAAGGTGAATTAAAAAACTCATTAGTAAACATGCTTCTATGGATACCACTCAAGTAGAACAAGTACTTAAATCACATAATGATTTCCTCAATGAATTAAATAGTAAGAAAAATGATAATGCTATTAGAGTTATGACTAGAGGTGGTAAAATGACTCAGGAACCTCTTTATCCTGAAGGCCACCCTAAGAGAATTGAGCAAGATTCTCAGAGAGCTAATGTAGATGCATCTAGTTCTTCTAAGAAGAAGAAAGAGAAAAATGATAGGACTTTGCATGCTTCTAGTGAACCTGTAGCTGACACACCTGAGAATCCCAATGATATCTATATCTCTGATGCTGAGACACAATCTGGTAATGAACATGAACCTAGTGATAATGTTAATAATGATGTTCATGATGATGCTCAACCTAGCAATGCTAATGATGTAGAGATTGAACCTGCTGTTGATCTTGATAACCCACAATTAAAGAATCAACGTTATGATAAGAGAGACTTTTTTGCTAGGAACCACGGTAAGGAAAGAGAACCATGGGTTCAGAAACCCATGCCTTTTTCTCCTAAACCATCCAAGAAAAAGGATGATGAGGATTTTGAGCGCTTTGCTGAAATGATTAGACCTATCTTTCTTCATATGCGTTTGACTGATATGCTTAAAACAAATCCTTATGCTAAGTTTATGAAATATATTATCACCAATAAAAGAAAGATACCTGAAGTTGAAATTTCTACCACGCTTGCCAATTACACTTTTAAGGGTGGAATACCTAAGAAACTAGGAGATCCAGGAGTACCTACTATACCTTGCTCCATCAAAAGAAACTATGTTAAAACTGCCTTATGTGATCTTGGAGCCGGTGTTAGTGTTATGCCTCTCTCTTTATATCATATACTTGACTTGAGTAAGTTGACACCTATTGAAATATCTTTGCAAATGGCTAATAAATCAACTGCTATACCTGTCGGTATTTGTGAGGATGTGCCTGTTGTGATTGCAAATGTTACTATTCTAATGGACTTCGTTATCCTTGATATTCCCGAGGACGATAGTATGTCTATTATCCTTGGTAGACCCTTTTTGAATACTGCAGGGGCTGTTATTGATTGCAACAAAGGCAATGTCACCTTTTATGTCAATGGTAATGAGCATATGGTACACTTTCCGAGGAAACAACCTCAAGTCCATAGTATCAATTCTATTGGAAAAATTTCAACTATTACTATTGGAGGTTTTGAATTTCCACTTCCTACTGTCAAGAAGAAATATGATATTCTTATTGTTGGGGACATGCATATCCCCATTGAGGTAACCTAGTGTTATTCAAAAATTCTCTCGTTTCATGTTATTCGCAAACAGTTTACTAACAATACCCGATCAACATTGTTAATGGATTCCTTTTGATGAGCATTAGATGGTTGAATTTAGAAAGCACAACTTTCTGTACCCTCCTTTTACTTTCTGTTAATTAGTTTAAATAAAGCAAAAATAGTATTTTCTGTCTGTTCCCAGAGTTATCCGTACAATAAAAAAATACCCCAAAAAAATTCTCCAAATGCCCCGAAAATGAAATATGATTTTTTCCAGAATATTTGAGAATATTTGGCACTGAGAACACAGCAGGGGGAGCCAGCACCTAGCCACAAGGGTGCAGAGCGCGCCTCCCTGTGCGCGCCCCCTGCCTTGTCGGCCCCACGTGCCCCCCTCCACTTATTCCTGCACCCACACACTCCTTCCTCCCAAAAAAATCACTATCCAGCTCAAGCGTGAGTTCTAGCTCATATTGCTGCCATTTTCGATCTCCTTGCTTAAAGCTCATTCACAAAACTATTTGGGGAGATTGTTCCTTGGTATGTGACTCCTCCATTGGTCCAATTAGTTTTTGTTCTAGTGCTTTATTTATTGCAAATTTTTGCTGCTTAGGTGACCCAGTTCTTGAGCTTGCATGTCAAATTTATGTGGTTCCAAGTAGTTCTAATGCATGATATAGTCTCTAGGCACTTGTAGGAGTAGTTGCTATTAATCTTGTTGAGTTTGGTTCAATTTTATTTTGAGTCACTAAAAATTTCAGAAATATTCTAGAAACAAATGCATAGGAAAATCTTTCAAGGTGGTTCCTCAGGGAAGCAAGGACCAAGGCTCGCGATACGCGAGCGAGACGAGGAGTTACCAAGGGAAGCTCAAGTGCGGCCCTGCGAATGGCCGTTAGAAGAGTTTATAATCTGGGCAGGTATCAAGGAAGAATTTTACACGTATGTGCATAATGAGGATATTGAGAACTTCGAGTCAGTTATGTGCCCCCAATACCAGTACTTGACCGATACCTTTGTTAGAAGGTTTAAATTTACATCTTCACGTAACTCTCCCGCTGTCTTGTTTGATCTCTATGATAAATCTTACACCATGGATTTAGAAGATTTTAATGATGCTTGTAAACTCCCACAGTGGGGCAGTGTTGTTGAACCTCGCAAATCTGAGTATAAAGACTTCCTAGCTAGTATTACTGTGGGGGAATCTAGAGAAGTCACCCAAGCTACCATAGGGAGCATTCATTTTCCTGCTATACATTATTTTGCTCTCTTCATTGGTAGATGCATCAACAGTAAAGATGAAGCTTGCCACATGTGTGTACCCGATCTTAGTGTCCTCAAAAGTGCGGTATTAGGTGATAGACAATATAATTTGGGGGCCATTGTTGCACGTAGGTTACATCATAATGGTTTAAATGGCGATCTGTTTGGTGGAATTTATGCAACTCGCTTGGCTAATTATCTTCATGTGCCCATACACGAGAATGATGTGGAGTTGCCTCATGCTTATTTAGATTATAATGCCATGATTCGCCATCAATTCATTGAGAGGGATGAACAGTCCCTCCAGTATCGACTAATCTTTGACAGGCGTCGCGCTGTCCATATTGCTCTCCCTGCTCCTACCTTCTTTGACTTTCAGGCAAAAGGGAAATATACTATAACCAGGGAGGAGGCAATTGAGTATCAGGAGACGACGAGGGCAGCTCGCCTTCAGGATGCAGCTCGTCAGGCGATAGCCGCTGCATCTCAGTACAACCCCAACTACGACTTTGGATATCCATCAGGACAATACTGGCCATAGACCAACTTAGGCCAAAAGCCTAAGCTTGGGAGAGTACGTGTTTCTCACCGACATTACATTCATGTTCACACACTTATTCCAGTAGTCGGTGCTAACACTCTTTCATTGTACTATCCATGCTAGTTTCATTTCTTAGTCTTCTTCTTGTGTGTTAGAAAAACCTTAAGAAAAACAAAAAAATAGTTGCAGATTCCAGCTTAGTCCAATGCACGTGCACTATTATTATTATCCACACCATTCGGTCATGCGAGTGAAAGGCAATAACGACGATATATGATGAACTGATTGAGATGAGAAAAGCTGGTATGAACTCGACCTCTCTTGTTTTTGTAAATATGATAGTTCATCGTTCCTGATTCAGCTTGTTATGAATGAAACATGCTTGCAATGACAATTAGAGATCATAGCTGCTCATGTCGTGCTTAATTAACTAAGAGTTTATAATGGTCTATCTTGCGTGCCAACATGATACTAAAATGGTTGTGATGTGGTATGATAGGGTGGTATCCTCCTTTGAATGATTCAAGTGGTCTGACTTGGCACATGTTCACGCATGTAGTTGAAACAAAATCAACATAGCCTCCACGATATTTATGTTCATGGTGATTTATATCCTACTCATGCTTGCATTCATTGTTGATTAATTTTAATGCATGTTCATGACTGTTGTCGCTCTCTAGCTGGTCGCTTCCCAGTCTCTTTCTAGCCTTCACTTGTACTAAGCGGGAATACCGCTTGTGCATCCACTTCCATAAACCCCAAAGTTATTCCATATGAGTCCACCATACCTTCCTATATGTGGTATCTACCTACCGTTCCAAGTAAATTTGTATGTGACAAACTCTAAACCTTCAAATGAAATTCTATTTTGCATGCTCGAACAGCTCATGTATCGACTAGGGTTGTCTATATCTTCCATGCTAGGTGGGTTATTCTCACGATGAGTGGACTCCGCTCATCATTCATGAGAAAATGGCTGGTAACCGGGATGTCCAGTCCCATGCTAAAATCATAATAATTAAACAAAACTCCCCCAGGGTTGTTGCTGGTTTGGACGGTACCCGTTGTTTCGGGCTAGCCGTGGAGTGTGCTTGTTGGTGGTTGGGGAGTATAAACTTTACCACTCTGTTTGGGGACCGCCTATAATGTGTGTAGCATGGAAGATATCGAGATTCTTGGTTGTTATGTTGACAATGAAAGTATACCGCTCAAAATATTATTCATCTCTATTTCAAAATTGAGCTCTGGCACCTCTACAAATTCCTGTTTCTCTCTGCGAAGGGCCTATCTATTTACTTTTATGTTGAGTCATCATCCTCTTATTAAAGAGCACCAGTTGGAGAGCACCGCTGTCATTTGCATGTATTGCTATTAATTTGCATTGAGTATGATTGTGACCGGATCTCTTTTACCATGAATTACAATGTCTAGTCAGTCCTTGATCTTTAAAGGTGCTCTACATTTATGTTTTGCGGTCTCAGAAAGGGCTAGCGAGATACCATCTTGTTATATCATATTATGATTGTTGTGGGAAAGTGTTGTCATCCGAGGTTTATTATTATTGCCCGCTAGTTGATTATGCCATTGATATGAGTAGACATGAGACCTGAAAGTTATTGTGAATGTGGTTAGTTCATGATCTTTGCTGAAAACTTGAATGCCAGCCTTATATATTTACAACAACAAGAGCAAACAGAGTTTGTCAAAGTTTTTCTTTATCACTTTTAGTTTATCAACTGAATTTCTTGAGGACAAGCAAAGGTATAAGCTTGGGGGAGTTGATACGTCTCCAAGGTATCTACTTTTCCAAACAATTTTACCCTTGTTTTGGGCTCTAACTTGCATGATTTGAATGGAACTAACCCGGACTGACGTTGTTTTCAGCAGAACTGCCATGGTGTTATTTTTGTGCAGAAATAAAAGTTCTCGGAATGACCTTAAATTCAACGAAGAATTATTTTGGAATATATAAAAAATATCTGCAGAAAGAACCAGACCAGGGGGCCCACACCCTGTCCACGAGGGTGGGGGCGCCCCCTGGGCGCGCCCACTACCTCGTGGGCCCCCTGTTGCTCCACCGACGTCTTCCCGGACTCCATATATTCACTTTCGGGGAGGAAAAAATCGGAGAGAAGGAATTATCACATTTTTCGATACGGAGCCACCGCCAAGCCCTAATCTCTCTCGGGAGGGCTGATCTGGAGTCCGTTCGGGGCTCCGGAGAGGGGGGATCGTCATCGTCGTCATCATCAACCTCCCTCCACCACCAATTCCATGATGGTCACCGCCGTGCGTGAGTAATCCCATTGTAGGCTTGCTGGACGGTGATGGGTTGGATGAGATTTACCATGTAATCGAGTTAGTTTTGTTAGGGTTTGATCCCTAGTATCCATTATGTTTTAAGATTGATGTTTTTATGACTTTGCTATGCTTAATGCTTATCACTAGGGACAGAGTGCCATGATTTCATATCTGAACATATTATGTTTTCATGAACATATGTGTGTCCTTGATCCTATCTTGCAAGTCAATAGTCACCTACTATGTGTTATGATCCGGCAACCCCGAAGTGACAATAATCGGGACCACTCCCGGTGATGGTCGTAGTTTGAGGAGTTCATGTATTCACTATTTGTTAATGCTTTGGTCCGATACTCTATTAAAAGGAGGTATTAATATCCCTTAGTTTCCATTAGGACCCCGCTGCCACGGGAGGGTAGGACAAAAGATGTCATGCAAGTTCTTTTCCATAAGCACGTATGACTATATTCAGAATACATGCTTACATTACATTGATGAACTAGAGCTAGTTCTGTGTCACCCTATGTTATAACTATTACATGAGAAATCACATCCGACAAAATTATCCATCACCGATCCAATGCCTACGAGCTTTCCACATATTTCTTGTTGCTTATTTACTTGTCCGCTGTTACTGTTACAATCACTACAAAACTACTATCTCTACTTTTGCTACCGTTACCGTTACTTCCATATTACCTTGCTACTAAATTACCTTGCTGCAGATACTAAGTTTCCAGGTGTGGTTGAATTGACAACTCAGCTGCTAATACTTGAGTATTCTTTGGCTCCCCTTGTGTCGAATCAATAAATTTGGGTTGAATACTTTACCCTTGAAAACTGTTGCGATCCCCTACACTTGTGGGTTATGTGTTCTCAAGGTGGTGGGAGCCATATGACTTTGATTGGCGAAAAGCTGATATCCAACACAATGTTGGACTAGGGCTTGTGCATCTGCTTGGGCTGTTGGCCAGAAAAAACCTGTTCGGAAAGCTTTGCTTACGAGAGCCCGAGCTGCGGCGTAATGGCCGCCCATACCAGCATGTATTTTGGCGAAACGTTGTCGTCCCTCCTCTTCTAAGATGCACCTTTGGAGAACACCAGTAATGGTTTTCTTGTACAGTTCACCTTCGTGAACTTTGTAGGCTTTAGAACGCCGAACTATACGGTAGGCCTCATTTTGATCATCAGGGAGCTCTTGTCTATTAAGGTAAGCCAGGAAGGGTTCGGCCCAAGGAGCGATGACGGCCATGATCTCATGAGCCGAAGGTGTTATTTCCATATCTGGATCCCCGATGACATCTGTATTGAGTTCAGCTGGTAGGGGTGTGATCAGGTCTGAATTAGAGTCTTTGCTCTCATCCTGCCATACCACGGATGGCTTGAACAGCCTTTCTACAAAGGTGTTAGGCGGGACTAGGTCACGCTTGGCGCCCATGCGAGCGGGTATGTCCACTGCCTGATTACTGTCTCGAGCAACGTGATGAAATTTGAGCCCCTCAAACCGAGCCTATATTATTAATATGGCATTTCAATAAGCCACCATTTTTGGATCCTTTGCATCAAATTCTCTATTTACCTGAGATATTGCGAGGTTTGAGTCTCCGCACACTTCTAAGCGTTGTATGCCCATGGATACGACCATGCGGAGACCATGCAGTAGTGCCTCATATTCGGCAGCGTTGTTTGAGTCTATGTACATGATTTGTAGCACGTAGCAGACTGTGTCCCCTCTGGGAGATGTCAAGGTGACGCCAACCCCCAGTTCGGCTAGCATTCTTGAGCCGTCGAAATACATGGTCCAGTGGAAGTATGAGCTATACTCTTTAGGGAGTTTGGCTTCTGTCCACTCTGCGACAAAGTCAGCCAACACCTGAGATTTAATAGCCTGGTGTGGTTTGTATGTTATCTTGAACGGTAAGAGCTCGATGGCCCATTTGGCTATGCGGCCTATGGTGTCCTTGTTGTTTATAATATCATTAAGTGGTACTTCAGATGCCACTATAATCGAGCACTCTTGAAAGTAGTGTCAGAGCTTTCGAGATGCCATGAACACCGCATAGAATTTTTTTTGATAATGGGGGTATCGTGACTTGCACGGCGTAAGAACTTCTGATACGTAGTAGACTGGTTTTTGGATGGGGAATTTATGATCCTCTTCCTCTGGTTCAACTATGAGCACAACACTCACAACCTGGTCAGTTGCTGAGATATAAAGCAACATTGGCTCGCCAACACTTGGGGCAGCTAGGACTGGGTTGCCCGCTAATAGGGTCTTTATTTCTTCCAGTCCGGCTGTGGCCACATTCGTCCATTCGAAGTTGTTCGTGCACCTTAGCAGTCTATAGAGTGGTAATGCTTTGTCTCCTAGTCTGGAGATGAAGCGGCTTAAGGCCGCTACGCACCCTGCTAGCTTTTGGACTTGTTTTAGACCGGTTTGCGTAGCCAGCTGTGACAAAGCTCTGATTTTATCTAGGTTTGCTTCAATTCCTCTACGGGAGATGATAAACCCTAATAGCTTTTCGGACGAAATGCCGAAGACACATTTTCCGGATTGAGCCACATGTCATATGTTCAGAGGTTGTCGAACCTGAGGCAGAGATCGTCCACTAGTGATTCGACGTGTTTAGTCTTGATGACTACATCGTCTATGTATGCCTCCACTATCTTGATGATTTGTTTCTCTAAGCATGTTTGAATCATGTGTTGATACGTGGCACCAATGTTTTTGAGCCCAAAAGGCATAGTTTTGAAGCAGAAAGGCCCGTACGAAGTGATAAACGCCGTTGTGGCCTGGTCGAATTCCTTCATTTTATCTGATGGTATCCGAAGTAAGCGTCGAGGAAGCATAATGAGTCATTTCCTGCTATTGCGTCGATGATCTGATTAATGCGGGGTAGTGGAAAAGGATCCTTAGGGCAAGCCTTGTTTAAGTCTTTAAAGTCGACACAAAGGCGCCAGTATTTATCCTTCTTTGGCACCATGACCAAATTGGCTAGCCTATCCGGGTGTTTAATTTCTCCGATGAATCCGTCTACCAGTAACTTGGCCAGCTCCTCCCCCATAGCTTGTCTCTTGGGTTCAGAAAATCATCGCAGTGATTGCTTGACCGGTTTCAACCCTTTGATGATGTTGAGGCTGTGTTCGGCCAGCCTGCGTGGGATACCGGGCATGTCTGAAGGATGCCAGGAAAATATATCTCAGTTTTCATGTAGGAATGCGTGCAAAGCGGTGTCTACCATCGGGTCCAGCTGTGCTTCGATGTATGCCGTCTTATTAGGGTCCGTTGGATGCACGTGGAATTTGATAATTTCATCTGCTGGCTTAAAGGATGTAGATTTAGATCTTTTATCAAGGACCACGTCATCCTTGTCCACCGTGGATTGTAAGGTGGTTAATTCTTCGGCCGCAAAGGCTTCGGATAGTGCCTCGAGGGCCAAGGATGTAGTTTTGTTTTCGGCATGGTGTGCTCTGTCTGGATCACTTGTGACTGTGATTATTCCATTGGGCCCTAACATTTGAAGCTTCATGTACCCGTAATGGGGTATGGCTTGAAAGCGTGAGAAAGCGTCTCGCCCTAGAAGGGCGTGGTATCCGCTGTTGAAGGGGACAATGTGGAAGAGCAGCTCTTCTGACCTGTAGTTCTCGGGCGTGCCGAATACTACGTCGAATTTGATACTTCGAGAACATCAGGCTTCCTGCCTGGGGATAATTTCTCAAAAGGTTGTATTACTTTGCTCAATGCGGATTTTATCGACCTGCATTTTTTCGATTGTGTCCTCGTATATGAGGTTAAGCCCACTACCGCCGTCCATGAGCACTTTGGTAAGGCGAAAGCCGTCTATAATTGGATTTAATACAAGTGCGGCTGGTGCTCGGACTGATCGGGGCCGTGGTTCGTCGTCAGCGGTGAAGGTAATTGTCGCGTCGTTCCATGGGCTCACTGTGGCTATCTGGTGGATGTCGACGAGTTCATGAAGTGGTCTCTTGCGCTGATTATTTGAAGAGAAGGTCTCGAAGACCGTGAGGACATTAAAATCGTCCTCCTCTGGGGTTGCGGTGGCGAGGACAACTTCGCCGCTTTTAGCTACATTCCGGAGTACCCAACACGCACGAAGGTTGTGCGTTGGGGTCATGCTAGGGATCGCATGTATCGGGCAGGGTTTGTCCAGGAGTTCGTCAAGAACGGACCTGTGCCCGCGGAGGGTTTATTTTTCTTGCCGATGGGCTTATGATCGGATGCCCCACTAGGGTATGTCCCTTTTGCTTTAGCGGAATACTGCCCAAAGACGGACTGTTCCAGATGGGTTTTTTGGGCCTTCCAGGTACTTTCCATTGAGCAGTACTTTCGTACTAAGTGCGAAAACTCCGTGAAACTCTGTACGCGACGGAGGTTGAGGGCGTTCAAGACTCCCTCGTCCGTGCAGTTGCGGTGAAAGACCAGAACCGCGTCGTCGTCACAGTAGTCTTTAATCTTGTTTTCAACAAGTAGGTGATGGCACCACATATGGAACAGTATGAGTAGAAAATTTTATTAGCGATTGGCAAATATAGCATTGGTCAATGATGCAACTCATGAAAGAATTAATAAGGGAAGAGAAGGTTCACA
>LR738710.1:571295368-571382232 GCA_902687465.1 Secale cereale
GGTGAAAGACCAGAACCGCGTCGTCGTCACAGTAGTCTTTAATCTTGTTTTCAACAAGTAGGTGATGGCACCACATATGGAACAGTATGAGTAGAAAATTTTATTAGCGATTGGCAAATATAGCATTGGTCAATGATGCAACTCATGAAAGAATTAATAAGGGAAGAGAAGGTTCACACACACACACACACACACACACACACACACACACACACACACACACACACACATATATATATATATATATATATATATATATATATATATATATATATATATATATATATATATATATATATATTATCCTAGAAATATTTTGTGATTGTGAGCCCCCATCAAAATATTATATGCCAGAATTGTTGATGTTGGACAGGGAAGACAACTTAATGATTTATGTTTGTTCATATTCACATAGAAGTCCTATTGTCATAGATCCTTTAACATGTGGTGCTTGCTCAATATCTTTTCTAGCCAAAAATTCCGCACTAAGTAGAGATACTACTTGTGCATCCAAAAACCCTTAAACCCAAATCTTTTTCAAGAGTCCACCATACCTACCTATGGATTGAGTAAGATACCTTAAGTAAGTTGTCATCGGTGCAAAAAGGTAATAAAAATTTCTTCTAAATGTGTGAGATCATTTAGTGTAAGAGAAAATTAAGCGTTACACGAACTTGTGATGGTGGAGAATAAAAGTGACATACCACATAACAAAGATCGCTGCCATAAGGGGCAATGAAACGTTACGTTCTTTTGCACTAAGGGATTGAGCATACAAACAAATAAGCGCACGGCAACCTCTGCTTCCCTCTGCGAAGGGCCTATCTTTTACTTTTATGTATTTACTTTTATGCAAATAATCAAATTTTCTCTCTATTCTTTTTTATTTTCTCCTTTGGCAAGCATCATGTGGTGAGGAAAGATCTAGTCACATATGCCTAGTTGTATATGGGTGGCATGAGTTATTATTGTTGACATCACCATTGAGGTGAATACGTTGGGAGGCAAAACTATAAGCCCCTATCTTTGTATGTGTCCAGTTGAAACGTTTTGCTCATGTGTATGCGGTCAGTGTTAGCAATCATAGAAGACTATATGATGGTTGAGTATGTGGACTTGCCTAAAGGCTCCGATACGTGACTTGCTACTTCTCAAGCTTGCGTTGAATTCCCTCGAAGAGGAAAGGGTGATGCATCATAGTAGCGTAAGTATTCCACTCAGTTTTTGAGAACCAAGGTATCAATCCAGTAGGAGACCACGCACGAGTCCCTCACACCTGCACAAACAAATAAGAACCTCGCAGCCAATGCGATAAAAGGGGTTGTCAATCCCTTCTCGGTCACTTACAAGAGTGAGATCTGATAGATATGATAAGATAATATTTTTGGTATTTTTGGTATAGAGATTGAAAGTAAATAATGCAAAGTAAAGCAAATAGTTGATGGAAGATTAATATGATGAAGATCGACCCGGGGGCCATAGGTTTCACTGGTGGCTTCTCTCATGAAAGCAGAATTCTACGGCAGGTGAACAAATTACTGTCGAGCAATTGATAGAAAAGCGCATTGTTATGAGAATATCTATGCATGATCATTGTATATAGGCATCACGTCCGTGTCAAGTAGACTGAAACGATTCTGCATCTACTACTATTACTCCACACATCGACCGCTATCCAGCATGCATCTAGAGTATTAAGTTCATAAGAATAGAGTAACCCTTTAAGCAAGATGGCATGATGTAGAGGGATAAACTCAAGCAATATGATATAAACCCCATCTTTTTATCCTCGATGGCAACATTACAAAACGTGCCTTGCTGCCCCTGCTGTCACTAGGAAAGGACATCGCAAGATTGAACCCAAAGCCAAGCACTTCTCCCATTGCAAGAACTACAGATCTAGTAGGACAAACCAAACCAATAATTCGAAGAGACTTGCAAGGATATTATAATCATACATAAAAGATTTCAGAAAAGAATCCAATATTGTTCATAGATAATCTTGATCATAAACCCACAATTTATTGGATCTCGACAAACACACCGCAAAAAGATTACATCGAATAGATCTCCTCGAAGATCGGGGAGAACTTTGTATTGATATCCAAAGAGAGAGAAGAAGCCATCTAGCTAATAACTATGGACCCGAAGGTCTGTGGTCAATTACTCACAACTCATCGGAGAGGCTATGGTTGAAGGAAATATGCCCTAGAGGCAATAATAAAGTTATTATTTATTTCCTTATATCATGATAAATGTCTTTTATTCATGCTAGAATTGTATTTACCGGAAACTTAGTACATGTGTGAATACATAGACAAAACAGAGTGTCCCTAGTATGCCTGTACTAGACTAGCTCATTGATCAAAGATGGTTATGTTTCCTAACCATAGACATGAGTTGTCATTTGATCAACGGGATCACATCATTAGGAGAATGATGTGAAGGACAAGACCCATCCGTTAGCTTAGCACTATGATCATTTAATTTTACTGCTATTGCTTTCTTCATGACTTATACATGTTCCTATGACTATGAGATTATGCAACTCCCGAATACCGGAGGAACACCTTGTGTGCTATCAAACGTCACAACGTAACTGGGTAATTATAAATATGATCTACATGTGTCTCCGAAAGTGTTCGTGGTGTTGGCATAGATCAAGAATAGAATTTGTCACTCCGAGTATCGGAGAGGTATCTCTGGGCCCTCTCAGTAATACACATCATAATAAGCCTTGCATGCAAATGACTAATGAGTTAGTCACGGGATGATGTATTATGTAACAAGTAAAGAGACTTGCTGGTAACGAGATTGAACTAGGTATTGAGATACCGACGATCGAATCTCGGACAAGTAACATACCGATGACAAAGGGAACAACGTATGTTGTTATGCGGTTTGACCGATAAAAGATCTTCGTAGAATATGTAAGAGCCAATATGAGCATCTAGGTTCCGCTATTGGTTATTGATCGGAGATGAGTCTCGGTCATGTCTACATAGTTCTTGAACCCGTAGGGTCCGCACGCTTAAAGTTTGATGACAATCGGTATTATGCGTTTATGTGTTTTGATGTATTGAAGGTAGTTCGGAGTCCTGAATGAGATCGGGGACATGACGAGGAGTCTCGAAATGGTTGAGCCGTAAGTATCGATATATTGGACGACTATATTCGGACATCGGAAAGGTTCCGAGCAATCCTGGTATTTTTCGGAGTACCAGGGGAGTTACGGGAATACGGGAGTACATATGGGGCTTAGTAGGCTTTGAGGGAAAAAGAGGAGAAGCCGTGAGGGCTAGCCGTGCGCCCCATGGGCCTAGTCCGAATTGGACTAGGGGAGGGGCTGCGCCCCCTCTTTCCTTCTCCTCCCCCTCTCCTTCCTTCCCCTCCTAGTAGGACTAGGAAAGGAGGAGTCCTACTCCTACTAGGAGGAGGATTCCTCCTCCCTTTGGCGCGCCTAGAGAGGCCGGCCAGCCTCCCCTCCCTCCTTTATATACGTGGGGAGGGGGCACCCTAAGGACACACAAGTTGATCTATTGATCTCTCCCAACCATGTGCGGTGCCCCCCTCCACAGAAACACACCTCGATCATATCGTTGCATCACTTAGGCGAAGCCCTGTGACGGTAGCTTCATCATCTCCGTCACCACGCCGTCGTGCTGACGAAACTTTCCCGTGAAGCTCAACTGGATCAAGAGCTCGTGGGACGTCATCAAGCTAAACGTGTGCTGATCGCGGAGGTGCCGTACGTTCGGTGCTTGATTGGTTGGATCGTGAACAAGTTCGACTACATCAACCGCGTCAATAGACGCTTCCGCTTTCGGTCTACGAGGGTACGTAGACACACTCTCCCCTCTCGTTGCTATGCATCTGGTAGATAGATCTTGCGTGATCGTAGGATTTTTTTGAAATACTATGTTCCCCAACAGTGGTATCAGAGCCAGGTCTGTGCGTAGATGATATGCACGAGTAGAGCACAATGAGTTATGGACAATGCTAGTCATACTGCTTACCAGGATGTCATACTTTGGTTCGGCGGTATTGTGAGATGAAGCGGCCCGGACCGACATTACGCGTACGCTTACGCGAGGCCGGTTTCACCATTATGAGCACTCATTGCTTAAAGGTGACTGGCGGGTGTCGGTCTCTCTCACTTTGGCTGAATCGAGTGTGGCTACGCCCGGTCCTTGTGAAGGTTAAAACATCACATACTTGACGAAAAATCGTTGTGGTTTTTGTATGCATAGGTAAGAACGGTTCTTGCTAAGCCCGTAGCAGCCACGTAAAACTTGCAACAACAAAGTAGAGGATGTCTAACTTGTTTTTGCAGGGCATGTTGTGATGTGATATGGTCAAGATATGATGAGTTATACATTATTGTATGGGATGATCATGTTTTGTAAAGTTATCGGCGACTGGCAGGAGCCATATGGTTGTCGCTTTGTTGTATGAAATACAGTCGCCATGTAATTGCTTTACTTTATCACTAAGCGGTAGCGATGGTCGTGGAAGCAATAGTTGGCGAGACGACAACGATGCTACGATTGAGATCAAGGTGTCGCACCGGTGACGAAGGTGATCATGACGGTGCTTTGAAGATGGAGATCAAAAGCACAAGATGATGATGGCCATATCATGTCACATATTTTGATTGCATGTGATGTTTATCTTGTTATGCTTCTTATTTTGCTTAGTACGACGGTAGCATTATAAGATGATCCCTTGCAAAATTTCAAGGTATAAGTGTTCTCCCTGAGTATGCACCGTTGCAAAAGTTCGTCGTGCCGAGACACCACGTGATGATTGGGTGTGATAAGCTCTATGTTCAAATAAAATGGGTGTAAGCCAGTTTTGCACATGCAGAATAATCGGGTTAAACTTGACGAGCCTAGCATAGGCAGATATGGCCTCGGAACACTAGACACCAAAAGGTCGAGCGTGAATCATATAGTAGATATGATCAACATAAGATGTTCACCATTGAAACTACTCCATCTCACGTGATGATCGGACATGGTTTAGTTGATTTGGATCACGTGACCATTTAGATGACCGGAGGGATGTCTATCTAAGTGGGAGTTCTTTAAGTAATATGATTAATTGAACTTTAATTTATCATGAACTTAGTCCTGATAGTATTAGCTTATCTATGTTATAGATCAATAGCTCGCGATGTAGCTTCCGGTTTGTTTTTATATGTTACTAGAGAAAACTAAGTTGAAAAATGTTAGTAGCAATGATGCGGACTTGTTCCGTGATCTGAGGATTTTCCTCATTGCTGCACAGAAGAATTATGTCCTTGATGCACCGCTAGGTGACAGACCTATTGCAGGAGCAGATGCAGACGTTATGAACATTTTGACAAAAGCTCGGTATGATGATTACTTGATAGTTTAATGCACCATGCTTTATGGCTTATAACCGGGACTTCAAAAATGTTTTGAACGCCACAGAGCATATGAGATGTTCCAAGAGTTTAAATTAGTATTTCATACTCATGCCCGTGTGGAGAGGCATAAGACCTTCGACAGTACTTTGCCTAGAAGATGGAGGAGAATAGCTCAACCAGTGAGCATGTGCTCAGATTGTCTGGGTACTACAATTGCTTGAATCAAGTGGGAGTTAATCTTCCAGATAAGATAGTAATTGACAAAGTTCTTTAGACACTATCACCAAGTTAGTAGAACTTCGTGATGAACTATAATAAGCAAGTGATGACGAAAGTAATTCCCGAGGTCTTCGCGATGCTGAAATCGGCGAAGGTAAAAATCAAGAAAGAGAATCAAGTGTTGATGGTTAACAAGACCACTTGTTTCAAGTAAAGGGCAAAGGGATAGAAGGGGAACTTCAAGAAGAATGACAAGCAAGTTGTCACTCCCGTGAAGAAACCCAAAGCTAAACTCAAGCCTGAAACTAAGTGCTTCTACTGCAAAGGAAATGATCACTGGAAGTGGAACTGCCCTAGATACTTGGCGGATAGGAAGGATGGCAAAGTGAACAAAGGTATATTTGATATACAGATTACTGATATGTATTTTACTAGTGTTCATAGCAACCCCTGGGTATTTGATACCAAGTTTAGTTGCTAAAATTAGTAACTCGAAACGAGAGTTACAGAACGAACAAAGACTAGTGACGATGTGTGTTGGAAGTGGTTCCAAGATTGATATGATCATCATTGCACACTCCTTATACTTTTGGGATTAGTGTAGAACCTAAATAAATATTATTTGGCATTTGCGTTGAGCATAAATATGATTTGATCATGTTTGTTGCAATAGGTTATTCATTTAAAGTCATAGAATAATTGTTATTCTGTTTACATGAATAAAGCCTTCGATGGTCATACACCCAATAAAATAGTTTGTTGAATCTTGATCATAGTGATACACATATTCATAATATTGAAGCCAAAAGATGCGAGGTTAATAATAATAGTGCAACTTATTTGTGGCACTGCCGTTTAGGTCATATTGGTGTAAAGCGCATGAAGAAACTCCATAGTGATGGACTTTTGGAATCACTTGATTATGAATCACTTGGTGCTTGCGAACCATGCCTCCTGGGTAAGATGATTAAAACTTCGTTCTTCGGAACAATGGAGCGAGCAACAGATTTGTTGGAAATCATACATATTGATGTATGTGGACCGACGAGTGTTAACGCTCGCGGTGGGTATCGTTATTTTCTGACCTTCACTAATGATTTGAGCAGATATGGGTATATCTACTTGATGAAACACAAGTCTGAAACATTTGAAAAGTTCAAAGAATTTCAGAGTGAAGTAGAGAATCATCGTAACAAGAAAATAAAGTTTCTACGATCTGATCGTGGAGGTGAATATTTGAGTTACGAGTTTGGTCTTCATTTGACACAATGTGGAATAGTTTCACAACTCACGCCACCCGGAACATGACAGCGTAATGGTGTGTCCGAACGTCGTAACCGTACTTTATTAGATATGGTGCGGTCTATGATGTCTTTTACCGATTTACCACTATCGTTTTGGGTTATGCATTAGAGACAATTGCATTCACGTTAAATAAGGGCACCATCTAAATCCATTGAGACGACGCCTTATGAATTTTGGTTTGGCAAGAAACCAAAGTTGTCGATTCTTAAAGTTTGGGGCTGCGATGCTTATGTGAAAAAGCTTCAACCTTATAAGCTTGAACCCAAGTCGGAGAAATGTATCTTCATATGATACCCAAAGAGATTGTTGGGTACACCTTCTATCACAGATCCGAAGGCAAGATATTCGTTGCTAAGAATGGATCCTTTCTAGAGAAGGAGTTTCTCTCGAAAGAAGTGAGTGGGAGTAAAGTGGAACTTGATGAGGTAATTGTACCTTCTCCCGAATTGGAAAGTATTACATCACAGAAACTGGTTCTAGTGATTCGTACACCAATTAGTGAGGAAGCTAATGATGATGATCATGAACCTTCGGATCAAGTTACTACTGAACTTCATAGATGAACCAGAGTATGTTCCGCGCCAGAGTGGTACGGCAACCCGGTTATGGAAGTCATGTTACTAGACCATGATGAACCTACGAACTATGAGGAAGCGATGATGAGCCCAGATTCCGCAAAACGGCTTGAGGCCATGAAATCTGAGATGGGATCTATGTATGAGAACAAAGTGTGGACTTTGGTTGACTTGCCCGATGATCGGCAAACCATCGAAAATAATGGATCTTCAAGAGGAAGACCGACACTGACAATAATGTTACTGTTTACAAAGCTTGACTTGTTGCGAAAGGTTTTTGACTAGTTCAAGGAGTTGACTACGATGCGAGTTTTTCTCCCTTAGCGATGCTTAAGTCTGTCCAAATCATGTTAGCAATTGCCGCATTTTATGATTATGAAATCTGGCAAATGGATGTCAAAACTGCATTCCTGAATGGATATCTCAAAGAAGAGTTGTATATGATGCAACCAGAAGGTTTTGTCGATCCTAAAGGTGGCAACAAAGTGTGCAAGCTCCAGCGATCCATCTATGGACTGGTGCAAGCATCTCGGAGTTGGAATATACGCTTTGATGAGGTGATCAAAGCATATGGTTTTATACAGACTTTTGGAGAAGCCTGTATTTACAAGAAAGTGAGTGGGAGCACTACAGCCTTTCTGATAAGTATATGTGAATGACATATTGTCGATCAGAAATGATGTAGAATTTTCTGGAAAGCATAAAGGAGTGTTTGAAAGGAGTTATTCAAAGAAAAACCTCGGTAAAGCTGCTTACATATTGAGCCTCAAGATCTATAGAGATAGATCGATACGCTTGATAAGTTTTTTCAATGAGTACATACCTTGACAAGTTTTTGAAGCAGTTCAAAATGGATCAGTCAGAGAAGGAGTTCTTGCCTGAGTTGTAAGGTATGAAGTTGAGTAAGACTCAAAGCCCGACCTCGACAGAAGATAGAGAAAGAATGAAAGTCATTCCTTATGCGTCAGCCATAGGTTCTATAAAGTATGCCATGCTGTGTACCAAACCTGTTGTGTACCTTACCATGAGTTTGGCAACGAGGTACGAAAGTGATCCAGGAGTAGATCACTGGACAGCGGTCAAAATTATCCTTAGTTATTGGATGACTAAGGAAATGTTTTCTCGATTATGGAGGTGATAAAGAGTTCGTCGTAAAGAGTTACACCGATGCAAGCTGTACACTAATCCAGATGACTGGATGATTATAAAGATGCTCTATAGGTGTCTCCGAAAGTGTTCGTGGTGTTGGCATAGATCAAGAATAGGATTTGTCACTCCGAGTATCGGAGAGGTATCTCTGGGCCCTCTCGGTAATATACATCATAATAAGCCCTGCAAGCAAATGACTAATGAGTTAGTCACATGATGATGTATTACGGAACGAGTAAATCGACATGCCGGTAACGAGATTGAACTAGGTATTGAGATATCGATGGTCGAATCTCGGGCAAGTAACATACCGATGACAAAGGGAACAACGTATGTTGTTATTCGGTTTGACCGACAAAAGATCTTCGTAGAATATGTAGGAGCCAATATGAGCATCCAGGTTCCACTATTGGTTATTGACCGAAGATGAGTCTCGGTCATGTCTACATAGTTCTCGAACCCGTAGGGTCCGCACGCTTAACGTTTGATGACGATCGGTATTATGAGTTGATGTGTTTTGATGTATTGAAGGTAGTTCGGAGTCCCGGATGAGATCGGGGACATGACGAGGAGTCTCGAAATGATCGAGCCGTAAAGGTCGATATATTGGACGACTATATTCAGACATCGGAAAGGTTCCGAGCAATCCGGGTATTTTTCGGAGTACCGGGGGAGTTACGGGAATACGAGAGTACATATGGGCCTTAGTGGGATTTAAGGGAAAAAGAGGAGAAGCCACGAGGACTAGCCGCGCGCCCCATGGGCCTAGTCCGAATTGGACTAGGGGAGGGGCTGCGCCCCCTCTTTCCTTCTCCTCCCCCTCTCCTTCCTTCCCCTCCTAGTAGGACTAGGAAAGGAGGAGTCCTACTCCTATTAGGAGGAGGATTCCTCCTCCCTTTGGTGTGCCTAGAGAGTCCGGCCGGCCTCCCCTCCCTCCTTTATATACGTGGGGAGGGGGCACCCTAAGGACACACAAGTTGATCTGTTGATCTCTCCCAACCGTGTGCGGTGCCCCCCTCCACAGAAACACACCTCGGTCATATCATTGCAGCGCTTAGGCGAAGCCCTGCGATGGTAGCTTCATCATCTCCGTCACCACGCCGTCGTGCTGACGAAATTCTCCCGTGAAGCTCAACTGGATCAAGACCTCATGGGACGTCATCAAGCTGAACGTGTGCTGAACGCGGAGGTGCCGTACATTCGGTGCTTGATCGGTTGGATCGCGAACAAGTTCGACTACATCAACCGCGTTACTAGACGCTTCCGCTTTCGGACTACGAGGGTACGTAGACACACTCTCCCCTCTCGTTGCTATGCATCTCGTAGATAGATCTTGCGTGATCGTAGGAATTGTTTTTGAAATACTACGTTCCCCAACAATGGTCTTGATGTAGAAGCCCTCCGTGATCGATTCCCCCTCCGGCGGAGCTCCGGAACAGGCCCTAAGATGGGATCCCATTGGTATAGAAGGTTGCGGCGGTGGAGTTAGAGTTTCGTGGATGTCCTCGATGTTTTCAGGGTATGGGAGTATATATAGACTGAAGAGGCACGCCAGGGGAGCTAGAGGGGCCCACGAGGGTGGGGGGTGCGCCTACCCTCCTAGGCGCGCCCCTGCCCTCGTGGCCTCCTCTCTTGCCTCCTGGCGTGTAGTCCAAGTCTTCTGTGTTGATATTGTTCCAAAAATAACTCTCCCGAAGGTTTCATTCCGTTTGGACTCCGTTTGATATTCCTTTTCTGCGAAACACTGAAATAGGAAAAAAAAAACAGCAATTTGCATTGGGCCTTGGGTTAGTAGATTAGTCCCGAAAATAATATAAAAGTTTATAATAAATCCCATTAAGCATCCAAAACAGAATATATAATAGCATGGAATAATAAAAATTTATAGATACGTTGGAGACGTATCATTTCCCTTCCTAACAAGATGATGAATTGTAGTTGCAAAGTTGACTGACAACATAGTTTGCTTGTTTCTAATAGAGTTTATGCTTTATGCTTTGATTGTGTGATGAAATGTTACTTATTCATCAAAATTCTATGATAAAAGTTTTATGATAAAAGTCTTATATTTAATTTTTTTGTTGTTATAATAATCTACATGATGCTTCTATGTCCGTATTTTGTTTTTATCGACACCTCTCTCTCAAAGCATGTGGACATGTTTTTCGGTTTCGGTTTTTGCTTGAGGACAAGCGAGGTCTAAGCTTGGGGTAGTTGATACGTCCATTTTGCATCATGTTTTCTTACTGTTATTTATGATGTTTTTATGCATAATAATGCTTTTTGGAGTAATTACAATGTCTTTTATCTCATAATTTGCAAGGTATGCACCAAGAGGGAGAATTCCGGCAGCTGGAAATGTGGACCTGAAAAAGCTACGTCAGTCCACCTATTCTACACAACTCCAAACAAGTTGAAACTTCACGGAGAATATTTATGGAATATTTGAGGATTATTGGAGTAAATAAGTACCAGAGGGGGCCCACCAGGTGGGCAGAACCCACCTGGGCATGCCAGGGAGCCCAGGCGCGCCCTGGTGGGCTGTGCTCACCCATGCCCATCTCCGGTGCCCCCTTCAGGTATATAAGTCATTTTGACCTAGAAAAAATGAGGAGAGGACTATTGGGACGAAGTGCCGCCGTCTTGAGGCGGAACTTGGGAGGAGCACTTTTGCCCTCCGGCGGAGCGATTCCGTCGGGGGAACTTCCCTCCCGGTGGAGGAAATCATCATCATCATCATCACCAACAACTCTCCCATCTTGGTGAGGGCTATCTCCATCAACATCTTCAACAACACCATCTCATTTCAAACCCTACTTCATCTCTTGTGTTCAATCTAGTTACCGAAACTATAGATTGGTGCTTGTGGGTGACTAGTAGTGTTGATTACATCTTGTAGTTGATTACTATATGGTTTATTAGGCGGAAGATTATATGTTCAGATCCATTATTCTGTTCAATACCCCTATGATCTTGAGCATGATTATCATTTGTGAGTAGTTACTTTTGTTCTTGAGGTCACGAGAGAAATCATGTTGCAAGTAATCACGTGAACTTGATGTGTGTTCGATATTTTGATAGTATGTATGTTGTGATTCCCTTAGTGGTGTCATTTGAACGTCGACTACATGACACATCACCATATTTGGTCCTAAGGGAATGCATTGTGTAGTAGTAATTAGATGATGTGTTGCGAGTGTGATAGAAGCTTAAATCCCAGTTTATGCGCTATTCCATAAGGGACCGATTAGATCCAAAAGTTTAATGCTATGGTTAGAATTTATTTTTAATACTTTTCCCATAGTTGCGGATGCTTGCGGGAGGGTTAATCATAAGTAGGAGGTTTTTTCAAGTAAGAACAACACCTAAGCACCGATCCACCCACATATCAAATTATCAAAGTAGCGAACACGAATCGAACCAACATGGTGAAAGTGACTAGATGAAATTCATGTGTACCCTCAGGAACGCTTTGCTTATTATAAGAGACTGTTTTGGCCTGCCCTTTGCCTCAAAAGTATTGGGATACCTTGCTGCACTTTTGTCACTACTACAATTACTTGCTCGTTACAAGATTATCTTGCTATCAAACTACTCTGTTACTTACAATTTCAGCACTTGCAGACATTACCTTGCTGAAAATCACTTGTCATTTCCTTCTGCCCCTCATTGGGTTCGACACTTTTACTTATCGAAAAGAGCTACAATTGATCCCCTATACTTGTGGGTCATCATGGCTATTTTCTGGCGCCATTTCCGGGGAGTAAAGAGCTTTTGGTAAGTGGAAATTGGTAAGGAAACATTCATATAGTGTGATGAAATTTATTGTCACTTGTTACTATGGAGAACAATACTTTGAGGGGTTTGTTCGGGGTATCTTCACCTCAACCATAACCACAATTAGCTACCCCTCAACCTACTACACTTACTTGAAATGAAGCTCCTTCGGATATGATAGAACAACTGCTAGCTAATCCTTATGCATGAGACGGAACCGAACATCCTGATATGGACTTGATATATGTGGAACAAATTTGTGGATTGTTTAAGCTTGCAGGTTTACCCGGAGATGAAGTTATGAAGAAGGTTTTTCCTTTATCTTTGAAGGGAAAAAGCATTAGCATGGTATAGGCTATGCGATGATATTGGAGCTTGGAACTGGAATCGATTGAAATCGGAGTTTCACCAAAAAAAATCCTATGCATCTAGTTCATCGTGATCGGAATTACATATATAATTTTTGGCCTCGTGAAGGAGAAACTATCACTCTAGCTTGGGAGAGGCTTAACTCAATGTTATATTCATGCCCCAATTAAGATCTCTCTAGAGAAATTATTATCCAGAATTTTTATGCTCGACTTTCTCATAATGATCGATCCATGCTTGATATTTCTTGTGTTGGTTCTTTTATGAAGAAGACTATTGAATTCCGGTGGGATCTTTTGGAAAGAATTATACGCAACTCTGAAGATTGGGAAATCGACGAAGGTAAAGAGTTAGGTATTAAGCTTAACTATGATTGTGTTAAATCTTTTATGAATGCCGATGCTTTTCAAAAGTTTAGTACTAAATATGGACTTGACTCTGAGATAGTAGCCTCCTTTTGTGAATCATTTTCTACTCATGTTGATCCCCCTAAAGAGTTGTGGTTTAAATATCACCCACCTAATAAAGAAGAAATTAAAGAACCAGTACTAGCTAAGGAATAAACTATACTTTATAATGTTGATCCAGTTGTTCCTACTCCTTATATTGAAAAATCACCTTTCCCTGTTAGGATACAGGACTAAAGTTTCAACTGTGGTTAACAAAATTTATATTAGAACACCTAAACCAGATGAACAAATTAAAGTAGAACCTAGTATTGCTATGGCTAAGGATCTCTTGGAAGAAAATGTAGACGGACATGTTATTTACTTATGCGAAGAAGCTGCTAGAATTGCCAAACCGGATAAAAATAATAAACACAGACCTGTTGTTGGCATGCCCGTTGTCTCAGTTAAAATAGGGGATCACTGTTATCATGGTTTATGTGACATAGGTGCTAGTGTGAGTGCTATTCCCTACTCCTTATACCAATAAATTATGAATGACATAGAACCCGCAGAGATAGAAGACATAGATGTTACTATTAAACTTGCTAATAGAGATATTATATCACCAATTGGGATTGTTAGAGATGTTGAAGTCTTGTGTGGGAAAATAAAATAACCTACTAATTTTCTTGTTCTTGTATCCCCACATGATAACTTATGTCCCATTATATTTGGTACACCTTTCTTGAACACCGTTAATGCTAGAATAGATTCTAAGAAACAACATGTCGGTGTTAGTTTTGGTGATGAGTCTCATGAATTTAATTTCTCCAAGTTTAGTAGAAAGCTTCATGAAAAATATTTGCCTAGTAAGGATGAAAAATTGGTCTTGCTTCCATTGTTGTGCCTCCTACTAATCCTCTAGAACAATATTTGTTAGACCATGAAAATGATTTACGTATGCATGAAATAAATGAAATAGATGATATTTTCTTTGAACAACGTCCTCTGCTTAAACACAGTTTGCCCGTTGAAATTCTAGGAGGTCCTCCTCCACCTAAAGGTGATCCTGTGTTTGAATGAAAACAATTGCCAGACACTTTGAAATATGCTTATCTTGATGAAAAGAAGATATATCATGTTATTATTAGTGCTAACCTTTCAGAACATGAAGAAGAAATATTATTGAAAGTTCTAAGGAAGCACCGAGCTGCTATTGGATATACTCTTGATGATTTAAAAGGCATTAGTCCCACTCTATGTCTGCACAAGATCAATATGGAACCTGATGCTAAACCCGTTGTTGATCATCAACCTCGGTTAAGTCCAAATATGAAAGAAGTGGTAAGAACGGAAATATTAAAACTTCTGGAAGCAGGTACAATTTATCTTGTAGCTAATAGTAGATGGGTGAGTCATATTCATTGTGTTCCTAAGAAAGGAGGTATTACTGTTGTTCCTAATGATAAGAATGAACTTATTCCACAAAGAATTATTACATGATATAGAATGGTAATTGATTTTATAAAATTAAATAAAGCAACTAGAAAAGATCATTACCCTCTGCCTTTTATTGATCAAATGGTAGAAAGATTATCTAAGCACACACACTTTTGCTTCCTTGATGGATACTCTGGTTTTTCGCAAGTACCCGTTTCTCAACCTGACCAAGAAAAGACCACTTTTACTTGTCCCTTTGGAACTTATGCTTATAGACGTATGCCTTTTGGTTTATGCAATGCACCTGCTACCTTTCAAAGATGTATTACTGCTATATTCTCTGACTTTTGTGAAAAGATTGTAGAGGTTTTCATGGATGACTTCTCTGCTTATGGGAAGTCATTTGATGATTGTTTAAGCAATCTTGATCGAGTTTTGTAGAGATGTGAACAAATGAATCTTGTATTGAATTGGGAGAAGTCCCACTTTATGGTTAATGAAGATATTGTCTTGGGTCATAAGATTTCTGAAAAAAGTATTGAAGTGGACAAAGCTAAGGTTGATGCAATTGAGAAAATGCCATGTCCTAAGGATATCAAAGGTATTCATAGTTTCCTAGGTCATGCTGGTTTCCATAGCAGATTTATCAAAGAGTTTTCTAATATTTCTAGGTCTCTTACAAACCTTTTGCAAAAGGATGTTCCTTTTGTTTTTTATGATGATTGTTTAGAAGCCTTTGAAACACTCAAGAAAGTCTTAATTTCTGTACCTATTGTTCAACCACCTGATTGGAACTTGCCTTTTGAAATTATGTGTGATGCTAGTGATTATGTTGTTGGTGTTGTTCTAGGACAAAGAGTTGATAAGAAACTGAATGTTATTCATTATGCTAGTAAAACTCTAGACAGTGCTCAAAAGAAGTATGCTACTACTAAAAAAGAATTCCTAGCAGTGGTGTTTGCTTGTGACAAATTTAGATCTTACATTTTTTATTCAAAAGTAATTGTTCACACTGACCATGCTTCTATTTAATATCTTATGGAAAAAAAGATGCTAAACCTAGACTTATTCGATGGGTTCTCTTGCTACAAGAATTTGATTTGCATATCACTAGTAGAAAAGGAACTGAGAACCCCGTAGTGATAACTTGTCTAGGCTTGAAAATGTGCTTGATGACCCACTACCTATTGATGATAGTTTTCCTAATGAGCAGGTAGCTGCAATAAATGTTACTCATAATACTCCTTGGTATGCTGAC
The DNA here is from genome assembly GCA_902687465.1 of Secale cereale. Classification (NCBI taxonomy): domain Eukaryota; kingdom Viridiplantae; phylum Streptophyta; class Magnoliopsida; order Poales; family Poaceae; genus Secale; species Secale cereale. Next base: position 571,311,242 of record LR738710.1, read on the forward strand.
TATGCTAATTACATTGTTGCTAAATATTTACCACCTGACTTTACATACAAACAATAGAAAACATTCTTTTGTAATTTAAGACACTACTTTTGGGATGACCCACATCTTTATAAAGAAGGAATAGATGGTATTATTAGACATTGTGTACCTGAGCATGAACAGGGACAAATCCTTCGGAAATGTCACTCCAAAGCATATGGAGGGCATCATGCTGGAGATAGAACTGCTCACAAGGTATTGCAATCTGGATTTTATTGGCCTGCTCTCTTCAAGGATGCCCGTAAGTTCGTCTTATCTTGTGATGAATGTCAAAGAATAGGTAATATCGGTAAGCGTCAAGAAACGCCTATGAATTATTCACTTGCTGTTAAACCATTTGATGTTTGGGGATTTGATTACTTGGGATCTTCTCCTTCCTCTAATGGGTATACACATATTTTGGTTGTTGTTGATTATGTTACTAAATGGGTAGAAACTATTCCAACCAGTAGTGATGATCACAACACCTCTATTAAAATTGTAATGCCCCAGATGTAACACTTTCCAATTATGGCAATATATGAAACTTTGACTTCATCAATTCCATTCTGGGCTCTTCTTTCATTTTGGGTTTATTCGTTTTGTCGTGTGCGTGTGTGCATTTCATCCATGTCATGTTGTCATGTGCATTGCATTGCATTCGTGTTGTCACTTGCACCCTGTTCCACTCGCCTCTTATCGTTGTCCGTTTCGAGTTCCGACACTCACACACGTGCCCGTGGTACCTTCGAGTCCTTCTTTCGTGTGTGGCCATGTAACGTTCCCGGAATGACGTGAGACTTGTCGTGCGATGTTGTTTTGGTACGTGTAGGCCGCCTGTCAAGTTTCATCGCGTTTGGAGTTCGTTTGGTACTCCAACGGTTAACCTAGTTGGCTAAAAGTACCTCTTCTTTAAGGCCCAAGACCCCCTCCACAACAGCCCACTAACCCAGCACAACCACTCACATCCTCTCGGTCGTCGGATCGTGATCGTGTGGCTGAAAACCGCTCCTCATTTGGACATTCCTAGCTCCCTGTGCCTATAAAAATGTCTCCCCCGTCCAAAATTTCGAAGGAAACCCTAGTCTCCTTCCTCCTCCAACCCCGCCTCGAAAACCGTGCCGGGCGGACGTGTCCGTCCGCGCCGGACACATCCGCCGCGCCAGCCGACCCGCCTCCACCGCGCGGGCCCGCGGGGCCCGTAGCCGGCCTCCACCGCGCCCGCTCCCAGCCGCGACCTCCTCCGCGCCTGCTCCGCTCCCGGCCGCCGCAGGCCGCCGCGCCCGCCGGCGCCGGCCACCGCCGGCGCCGGCCACCGCCGCCGCCTTCTGCCCGCCGTCGCCGGAGCGCCCCGCTCCGCCGCCGCGGCCGGCGTCTCGCCGCGTCCCGCCGCCGGCGCACCCCGTCCGCCGCCGCCCCTCGCCGGCGCACCGCCGGACGCCGCCGTCGCTGGCCGTCCCTGCCTCTTCGCGACACCGCCGCCTCGCTGCTCCGGCGAGCCGCCACCTCCTCCAACTCCGGCAGCCCGGTCCCAATCCGGATCCGGGGGTGGATCAGATCCACCACCCCCGTGAACCAAACGTCCCTCCGCGTCCCGATCCGCTCCGTCCCGGGACATCCCTGTCCACGTTTGACTTTTGGAGGTATAAAAAACAACCAAGTCCCAGATCTGCATTAATTTGTTGCCTCCTTTGCATGGTCGTAACTTCGTGCTCGTAGATCCGTTTTGGGCGTGTGATATATCAAAATGATCGTGGTGATGTGCACTACATTTTGTTCCATTGTGGCATGCTTGTTTGATTTCATTTAGAGGTCCTAATCATCGTGACAAGAGTGCTACTTATTCTAAACTGCTGTTACTTGTTAATTTGATGCCATGTTTGAGATATGATAACTTGGTGCATGTTTATCCAAATGGAGCATATGATATGTCAAAATGTTCATCGTGAAGTGCTCTACATGTTGGTTGCCGTAGCATTCATGTTAGATGTCATATTGCCATGTTAATCTCTATTGCAAAAGTGCATGTGGCTGTTATGTGCTGAAACTTGTTATGAGATGCCGTTTTGACATGCTCTTTGCTATTGATGTGTTTGTTTTCATGCCACATGTCAATATGTTTTAGAAGCACCATCATATGGTCTTTGCTGCGGTGCAAACCAATTTCCATGATATGTCTTGAGGTGACTTAAACAAGCTTGTAAACATGCCATGCCAATTTTACTGTTTTATACTTAGTGAAAAAACTGCTAAGTTTGGAATCTGTTTTAACCCGATGCTATGTTTGCTTGATGCCCCACTCAAATCCATGCTTGTTTTGGAGTGGCCAATGATCATTCCTTGTTGTCCATGTTTTTGTCTATCCATTCATGACCTCACTTGCACATACGGCTTGCTGTAGATTATTTATTTCTTGCTCTCAAGTTGCTATAAATTATGCGTGTGAGGTTTTTAACAACATGAACAATTTGGTGTAGCTTGTTGCTATTGATCCATGCCTCCTATGGAGTTGCTCCAATGGAGTTGTTTGCTGTAGGATATGTCTACTTCATGTCAATGCTTCTTGTCATCATATTTGGGTGTTGTAGAGTATATATCTCTTGCTCCAAAGTTGCTATGTGGCTGTTAACTTCAGCTTTGCATTGTACCTTGTTTCGTGTGTATGTGTTGAACCGTTGCTCCGTTTTGAGCGTGCCCTATATGAAACCTGTGTGATTTTGCATGTAGAATCATAATATCATGTTGTTTACATGTTTGGAGTGTGTTTGCTTGATGTTTGGATGCATCTTGCACCGTTGCCTTGTTTGTCTTGTTCTGCTCATATCTTCTAGACCGTAGCTCCGAATTAAACAAACTTTATATGAAAATTGACTAGAATTTCGTGTAGATCATCATGGTGCATGTTAACTTGCTGTTTAACAACTTTAACTTAAGGTTTGTTCAGATCTGGACCATTTTCAAAATATGCATATGAGGACTTACCGGATTTGCTATATGTCGATTCCGGCCTCATTTAAACTTGTTGTTCGGTGTTGTTCTAGTGTGCTTCACCCCTTGACATGAAATGCATCATACTTGCATCATGTTGATTGTGCATTGCACCTTGTTTGATATAGTGCCATGTTGTGTTCTTGTGTTGAGTAGAGCCGGAAGTCGAGTCCGAGAACGAGGTTCCTACCAAGGTTGAATACGAGGAGCCGTCTTACGATCCCATCGACGACTCGACAGGCAAGATAACCTGACGCAGATATCATTACTATCTTTGCATATTGCTAGATGTCTCGCTCTTTAGCTTATTTGCCTCGATGCCCATGTTTGTTTGTCAGCCTCCTATTGTAGCCATGAATCTCTCTAACCACCCAACCTAGCAAACCATTGTTTGGCTACGTAAGCTCTGCTCAGCCCCTCTTATAGCATTGCTAGTTGCAGGAGAAGATTTGAAGATTCTTGCTTCATGTTGAAGTTATGTTGGGATGTCACACTATATAATATGTCAACTAAATCATCTATATATTGGTAATGGGTGGAAGGCTAAGCCTCTTGCTTGGTGTTTTGGTCCACTCATGCCGCCCTAGGAACCGTATAAACCGGTGTTATGTTCCTTGATTATGCATCCCTAACACGGTTGGGGTTTATGGGCCCCCCTTGATAACCCGCTTAGTGCTAAAGCTTTTCCAGCAAGGCCCGACATTGGTTTTCCATTTGCCTAATAACTAAACCTTGCATAGGGCGTTGCAAACCCGAGTTCTTAATAAACAACCCGGGCCAGTGCTCCACATGAGTGTTGGTCCAAATTGGGGGTTATGCGGGGCCGCCTTGGGGAAACCCGAGGTATCTGGTATTACCTGTATGATCACCCATCCGGTCGTGGCCTGAGACTAGATACGCGCGGCTACTGTCAGGGTGTCGGCACGCCGGGAGGTCTTGCTGGATTAGTTTTACCTTAGTCGGAATATCTTGAGCACGGGATTCCGAGAATACTCAGGTCTTCCCACCTTGGAGTTGCGACTCCGCAGATCGTGAGCTTGTGATGGGCTAAGTTGGGACACCCCTGTAGGGTTTGATCTTTCGAAAGCCGTGCCCGTGGTTATGTGGCAGATGGGAATTTGTTAATACCGGTTGTAGAAAACTTGACACCTTGTTCAGAACACACTACCAGCGTGGGTAACCGTGACGGTCATTTTCTGAAAGGGGTTCGGGAAGTGAACACGGTGGGGCTATGATTGACGTGCTTAGATATGATCACTTAGTGATCACTTTGACGCTCGTGGCACTTCTCTTCTCGCTCTAAACATGTAAGCTAGTGCTAGTGCAGCTGCAACCTTTGTTCTTCAGCCTTGTTCCACACCCAATGCTTAGATAGCTTTGCTACCCGGGAACGGGATTGCTGATTCCTCCGTGGCTCATAGTTTCTACACAACACCAGATGCTAGTACCATGGTGAACTACTCAGGTGATGGCACCGAGCTGAACTAGGAGTTCGACGAAGAACGTGGGCAATACTACGTGTATTATCCCGATGATCAGTAGTGGCTTCTACTAGGGGCGATTCGGACCTTGTGGCTTTATGTATTAGGTATATTTCATTTGGATCTTCGTCCGTAGTCGGACGGTGATGTTATTTGGATGATGATTGCTTATGTAATGTATTGTGTGATGTGGCGAGTGTAAGACAACTACTCTTTTGCAATTTCATCCCTCTTTTACATGAGTCGTGCAAAGATAGCATACTTGAGATCATTCTAGTATGAGCTTATACCTTTAAGTCGTGCCTCGACACGTAGGAGGTATAATCTCATACTGGGCATTACAAGTTGGTATTCAGAGCCTTCTCCGACCTAGAAGCCCCCACTGATTGATCGAATCATTGATGGTTGAGTCTAGGCACACACTTGAAAATGTTTTGAGTCCTATATATATATCGGAGAGTAGGATTTCTTTTTGCTCCTCATCCCTTTTCACTCTGGTGAGGACTCCTGACGATTACTTATCTCTTCTACTCTCAAAAATTCACTAATTTCTTTAGGATCATGCGAGTATTGTTTGGATTATTCCGATGTCTTTGTGACGAGAACATTGTTCTCGATGCCTCCTGTCATTTAGGGGTTGTGGCAGTGTCCCGGGGAGTTGAGCTCCGAGGTGTTGTCGTCACAAATATATCACAGCAGTTCTGGAATACTTAAGACGGCCGACATCGAAAACTCTTCTATGTGGTTAGTGGCAAGATAACCCCGACATCACCCAGTACTAGGGAGGTAGTTCGGGAATATTGCCATAGCTTGTATAGCAGATGCGTTTCGAAGGTCCGAGGTAAACGGTTTCCGGAAATATCTGGTTATGTGTTGAAGGATGGATACAGCTGGATGTAGGATTAGAATTGAGTGCGCGATGCTTCCCCTGTATCCCCAACACCTGATTACATAACTGGAAACTTTTGGAAATTAATAGGTGGGTTCATCTAGTAGTTCGTAGGCATTCTTCCAACGAATGCATCATATGGAGTTCAGGGTTCTACATTGAGTGAAGTGGTTTTATGGGCGTTGTTCCGATCGGGAGTTGCATCTTAAAGGGTCCTTGGCTCTGCTAATCCGGGGATTGAAAAACCCTTTTGTAACACGTTCCATAAGCTTTCAGCATGGATATGTCGAACAAAGCTTCTATCTTGTATTTGTTCTATCTGCTCCTTGTTGTTTTTATTTACCTTTTGTTCTCCCAAGTGGCTTCTCAAGAAGATTGTTGTACCATTAAGTTGTGGATTACATTCGTTCATTTTGTTGAAATGCTCTTGTGAAGACTTATGTTGCAATTTCTAGCCGTTGATTCAGCTTATATATTTTTCTCAATCAATGGCTAATAGTTGTCATCTCATTCAGGATGGCTCCTAAAAGGGTTCCCAACGCTAACCCAGAGGGTGAAGAAGTTCCTGATCGTCCTCCTTCCCCTCCTCCTCCGTCTGAGGCCTGGAGAGCAATTATGCAAGCGACAAACCAGAACACCCAGATGCTTATGCAAATGATGCAGAACTTTCAAGCAGATTAAGCAAATCAAGGTGGTCATGGGAACCAAGGCTAAGGCAATTTGTTCAACCAACCTCACTTTGCAACTCTCAACCAATTTCTGGCAAACCAACCAAAGGCATTCAGTTACTATGTGGATCCGCTAGATGTTGAAGACTGGATAACACACATCAAGAAGCACGTTGAATGCAGTAACGTGAGACCTGAGGATTATGTCAAGTTTGCCGCCTTCCAACTCAAGGACCAAGCCGCTGATTGGTGGCAGCAGTATAAAGATTCCAGAGAAGGACGTGAAATCTTGTGGACTGACTTCTCAAGGATTTCCGCTCTCACCACATTCCAACTAGTGTCATCGAAGGTATGCGTGAGCAATTCTGCAACCTGAAGCAAGGTACCATGTCTATTTATCAATACAATGTCAAGTTCCAGAACCTTGCCCGCTATGCCAAGCAAGACATCCCAGATGCTAAGACCAAGATTTATCAGTTCCGTGGTGGTCTGAAGGATGAACTCTAGCTAGCTCTCACCTTGTTTGAGCCGGATGAATTTGATCAATTCTATAACATGGCACTAAAGCAAGAGGCAGCCCAGCTCAAGATGGAAGCTTCCAAAAAGAGAATCAGAGATGCTGTCAACTCCTCCTCTTCTTCCCAAGTGGTCGCAAAGCAGCAGAAGTTTTGGCTTCCACCTCCTCCAGTGCTCCGCCCTCCCAACAACAACAACAAGCATTCTGGTGGTCGTGGTTTCTCCCACCCACCCAACCCAAGCAATCAGTCCAAGAATCACTTTCAACTTCGAAGTCAAGTGGTCCTTATCACCGTCCTCTCTCAGAAGTGACTTGCAACTAGTGTGGGCAGAAAGGTCATTATGCCAACAAGTGTACTCAAAGGCGCCTTCCGCCTCCTCCACCTGTCAGCACTGCTATTGTCAAGCACAATCCCAAGTCAGCAAGAGTGAATCTGATGAATGCAGCTCAAGTAGAGAACTCTTCAGATGTGATACTTGGTAATCTTCCAGTCAACCTTAAACCTGATAAAGTCTTGTTTGATTCGGGTGCATCATGCTCTTTCATGTCTCAACCTTTTGCTTCGAAACACAATGTTGACATCAAAAGTTTGCCAAGGGAATTATCAATTGTTTCTCCGAGAAAACTTATGCATTCTAGTGTGTATGCTCCGGATATATCTATTTATATGGGTGATTACCGCTTTCTGGTTTCTCTGGTTATTCTCGGCAATTCCGACATTGATCTTATTCTTGGGATGGACTGGCTCTCCAAGCATGATGCAAACATTGATTGCGCAAATAAGGAAGTCTAGCTTACTCATACTGACGAAGACGTGATTATCTTCGCCTCTCGAGATAACACAATCAGGCTATTATCTCTCAATGACAAGGGCGAGATTAATGCCATCTCTCAGATTCCGGTGGTCAATGAATATGAAGATGTTTTCCCTGAAGAGCTTCCAGGCATGCCTCCGCATCGTCAAGTTGAATTCGTCATTGAACTCGAGCCCGGTACCGAGCCAGCATGTCGGCGTCCGTACAAGCTTTCCCCTGAAGAGTTGAAGGAGCTGAAGAGACAACTCGATGAGCAAGAGCGTATGGGTCTAATCAGGCCTAGCACTTCTCCTTGGGGCTGTGGTGTTCTATTTGTCAAGAAGAAGGATGGCACGGAGCGCCTTTGCGTTGATTACCGGCCATTGAACAAGAAGACAATAAAGAACAAGTATCCGCTCCCCAATATCAATGAATTGTTCGAGCAGCTCAAAGGAGCAAAAGTGTTCTCAAAGCTCGATCTTCGGATGGGTTACCACCAGATCCGTATCCGTGAAGAAGATATTCACAAGACCGCATTCAGAACAAGCTACGACTCCTATGAATACACGGTCATGTCTTTTGGCCTTGCTAATGCTCCACCCACCTTCTCGAGAATGATGCACTACATATTCAACCCCTACACCAATGAATTTGTTCTCGTCTATCTGGATGACATCTTGGTATTCTCCAAGAATGAGGAAGACCATGCCAAGCACCTCCGTTTGGTACTGGATAGGCTCCGTGAACATAAGTTCTATGCAAAGTTCTCCAAATGCGAATTCTGGCTGGATAAGGTCTTATATCTTGGCCATATCATCTCTGCTGAGGGTATTTCTGTCAACCCCTAGAAAGTTGAAGCTATTGTCAACTGGGAACCCACGCAAAACGTCAAGCAACTCCGAAGCTTCCTTGGCCTCGCTAGCTATTGCAGAAGGTTCGTTGAGAACTTCTCCAAGATTGCCAAGCCTCTCTCAAACTTGCTGCAGAAGAATGTCAAGTACAACTGGTCTCCTGATTGTGATGTGGCATTCAAAACACTCAAAGAAAAGCTCATCTCTGCTCCGGTTCTTGCTCCTCCGGATGAGTCCAAGCCCTATGAAGTATTCTGTGATGCTTCTCTACAAGGACTTGGTGGTGTTCTAATGCAAGACAAGAAAATTGTGGCATACACGTCTCGTCAATTGAAGCCAAATGAGAAGAACTACCCCACACATGATCTCGAGCTAGCAGCAGTGGTACACGCCTTGATCACGTGGAGACACCTTCTATTGGGCAGAAAAGTGGACATCTTCACCGATCACAAGAGCTTGAAGTACATCTTCACACAGCCGAACCTGAACCTTCGCCAGACTCGTTGGGTTGAGATGATCCAAGAGTAGGATCCAAGCATCGAATACACACCTGGCAAGGCCAATGTCATTGCAGATGCCTTAAGCAGAAAAGCATATTGCAACAGTCTCCTTCTCAAGCATTTCCAGCCTGAGCCTTGTGAATCATTCAGGAAGCTCAACCTCTAAGTTGTTCCACAAGGCTTTCTTGCAAATCTTCAAGTTGCTCCTACCTTGGAAGATCAGATCCGTGAAGCCCAACTCAGTGATGCTATGGTGCAGAAAGTGAAACATGGTATTGCAAAGGGTACTCCCAAATACAAGTGCGATCGTGTTGATGAGAAAGACACCTGGTTCTTTGAGGACAGACTTGTGGTTCCCAAGGGTGATCTCAGGAAGCTCATAATGAACGAAGCACATGACTCCCTCCTCTCGATTCATCCCAGAAGTTCCAAGATGTACCAAGACCTCAAGCAATCTTACTGGTGGACTCGCATGAAAAGGGAGATTGCCCAATTCGTGAATGAATGTGATGTCTGCAGAAGAGTGAAGGCAGAGCATCAACGTCCAGCCGGTCTCCTCCAACCTCTTCCTATCCCCGAGTGCAAAATCGACCACATTGAAATGGATTTCGTCACTGGGTTTCCCAAGTCCAAGAAAGGGAATGATGCTATCTTTGTTGTGATTGACAAGCTAACCAAAGTAGCTCACTTCCTTCCAGTCAAAGAATCCATCAATGTAGCTCAGCTAGCAGAGTTGTACACTTCCAGAATTGTGTCGTTACATGGCATTCCTCAAGTTATCTCCTCAGACCGTGGAAGTTTGTTCACATCCAAGTTCTGGGAGTCCTTTCAGTCAGCCAGGGGCACTAAGATCCGTTTCAGCACTGCATTTCACCCTCAGACTAGTGGTCAAGTCGAAAGAGTGAACCAGATCCTCGAAGACATGCTCACAGCTTGTGTCATCTCTTTTGGCATGAAGTGGGAAGATTGTCTCCCGTTTGCTGAGTTCTCTTACAACAACAGTTTCCAAGCAAGTGCTGGCAAAGCTCCTTTTGAAATCCTTTATGGCAGAAAGTGCCGTACCCCTCTCAATTGGCCCGAGACTGGTGAACGTCAACTTCTTGGCAATGACTTGATCTCAGAAGCCGAAGAAATGTGCAAAGTCATACGTGAGAATCTCAAGGCCGCTCAGTCGCGTCAAAAGAGTTACTATGACGACAAGCACCGTGATTTGGCTTTCGACATTGGGGATCATGTCTATCTCCGTGTTTCTCCTATGAAAGGAACCCAAAGATTTGGTATCAAAGGAAAACTTGCTCCTAGATATGTGGGCCCTTTCAAGATTCTTGGCAAAAGAGGCGATCTAGCCTATCAACTTGAGCTCCCTTCCCACTTTGCAAATGTTCATGATGTGTTTCACGTGTCGCAACTCCGCAAGTGCTTCAAGACACCTGAACGCACCATTCCGTTCGAGGAGATTGATCTTCAATAAGACTTGTCTTACCGTGAGCACCCTATTGCTATTCTTGAAGAAACTGAGAGCAAGACCCGCAACAAGTCAATCAAGTTCTTGAAAGTTAAGTGGTCACACCATACCGACCGAGAAGCTACGTGGGAACGAGAAGATCACCTTCGTTCCGAGTACCCGTCCTTCTTCCAGCCCTAGATCTCGGGACGAGATCTTTTCGTAGTAGAGGAGAGTTTGTAATGCCCCACATGCAACACTTTCCAATTATGGCAATATATGAAACTTTGACTTCATCAATTCCATTCTGGGGTCTTCTTTAATTTCGGGTTTATTCATTTTGTCGTGTGCGTGTGTGCATTTCAACCATGTCATGTTGTCTTGTGCATTGCATTGCATTCGTGTTGTCACTTGCACCCGGTTCCACTCGCCTCTTCCCGTTGTCTGTTTCGAGTTCCGACACTCACACACGTGCCCGTGGTACCCCCGAGTCCTTCTTTCGTGTGTGGCCTTGTAACATTCCCGGAATGACGTGAGACTTGTCGTGCGATGTTGTTTTGGTACATGTAGGCCACCTGTCAAGTTTCATCACGTTTGGAGTTCGTTTGGTACTCCAACGGTTAACCTAGTGGGCTAAAAGTACCTCTTCTTTAAGACCCAAGACCCCCTCCACAACAGCCCACTAACCCAGCACAACCACTCCCATCCTCTCGGTCGTCGGATCGTGATCGTGTGGCTGAAAACCGCTCCTCATTTGGACATTCCTAGCTCCCTATGCCTATAAAAATGTCTCCCCCGTCCAAATTTTCGAAGGAAACCCTAGTCCCCTTCCTCCTCCAGCCCCGCCTTGAAAACCATGCCGGGCGGACGTGTCCGTCCGCACCGGACACATCCGCCGCGCCAGCCGACCCGCCTCCACCGCGCGGGCCCGCGGGGCCCGTAGCCGGCCTGCCCGACCTCCACCGCGCCCGCTCCCAGCCGCGACCTCCTCCGCGCCTGCTCCGCTCCCGGCCGCCGTCGGCCGCCGCGCCCGCCGTCGCCGGAGCGCCCCGCTCCGCTGCCGCGGCCGGCGTCTTGCCGCCTCCCGTCGCCGGCGCACCCCGTCCGCCGCCGCCCCTCGCCGGCGCGTCGCCGGACGCCGCCGCCGCGGGCCGTCCCTGCCTCTTCGCACCACCGCCGCCTCGCCGCTTCGGCGAGCCGCCACCTCCTCCAACTCCGGCGGCCCGGTCCCGATCCGGATCCGGGGGTGGATCAGATCCACCACCCCTGCGAACCAAACGTCCCTCCACGTCCCGATCCACTCCGTCCCGGGACATCCCCGTCCACGTTTGACTTTTGGAGGTATAAAAAACCACCAAGTCCCAGATCTGCATTAATTTGTTGCCTCCTTTGCATGGCCGTAACTTCGTGCTCGTAGATCCGTTTTGGGCGTGTGATATATCAAAATGATCGTGGTGATCTGCACTACATTTTGTTCCATTGTGGCATGCTTGTTTGAGTACATTTAGAGGTCCTAATCATCGTGACAAGAGTGCTACTTGTTATAAGCTGCTGTTACTTGTTAATTTGATGCCATGTTTGAGATATGATAACTTGGTGCATGTTTATCCAAATGGAGCATATGATATGTCAAAATGTTCATTGTGATCTGCTCTACATGTTGGTTGCTGTAGCATTCATCTTAGGTGTCATATTGCCATGTTAACCTCTGTTGAAAAAGTGCATGTGGCTGTTAAGTGCTGAAACTTGTTATGAGATGCCGTTTTGACATGCTCTTTGCTATTGATGTGTTTGTTTTCATGCCACATGTCAATATGTTTTCGAAGCACCATCATATGGTCTTTGCTATGGTGCAAACCACTTTCCATGATATGACTTGAGGTGACTTAAACAAGCTTGTAAACATGCCATGCCAATGTTACTGTTTTATACTTAGTGAAAAAACTGCTAAGTCTGGAATCTGTTTTAACCTGATGCTATGTTTGCTTGATGCCCCACTCAAATCCATGCTTGTTTTGGAGTGGCCAATGATCATTCCTTGTTGTCCATGTTTTTGTCTATCCATTCATGCCCTCACTTGCACATATGGCTTGCTGTAGCTTATTTATTTCTTGCTCTCAAGTTGCTATAAATTATGCCTGCCAGGTTTTTAACAACATGATCAATTTGGTGTAGCTTGTTGCTATTGTTCCATGCCTCCTATGGAGTTGCTCCAATGGAGTTGTTTGCTGTAGGATATGTCTACTTCATGTCCATGCTTCTTGTCATCATGTTTGGGTGCTGTAGAGTATATATCTCTTGCTCCAAAGTTGCTATGTGGCTGTTAACTTCAGCTTTGCATTGTACCTTGTTTCGTGTGTATGTGTTGAACCGTTGCTCCGTTTTGAGCCTGCCCTATATGAAACTTGTGTGATTTTGCATGTAGAATCATAATATCATGTTGTTTCCATGTTTGGAGTGTGTTAGCTTGATGTTTGGATGCATCTTGCACCGTTGCCTTGTTTGTCTTGTTTTGCTCATTTCTTCTAGACCGTAGCTCCGAATTAAACAAACTTTATATGAAACTTGACTAGAATTTCGTGTAGATCATCATGGTGCAGGTTAAATTGCTGTTTAACAACTTTAACTTAAGGTTTGTTCAGATCTGGACCATTTTCAAAATATGCATATGAGGACTTACCGGATTTGCTATATGTTGATTCCGGCCTCATTTAAGCTTGTTGTTTTGTGTTGTTCTGGTGTGCTTCATCCCTTTCCATGAAATGCATCATACTTGCATCATGTTGATTGTGCATTGCACCTTTTTTGATATAGTGCCATGTTGTGTTCTTGTGTTGAGTGGAGCCGGAACACGAGTCCGAGAACGAGGTTCCTACCGAGGTTGAGTACGAGGAGCCGTCTTATGATCCCATCGACGACTCGACAGGCAAGATGACCTGACCCAGATAACATTACTATCTTTGCCTATTGCTAGATGTCTCGCTCTTTTGCTTATTTGCCTCGATGCCCATGTTTGTTTGTCAGCCTCCTATTGTAGCCATGAATCTCTCTAACCACCCAATCTAGCAAACCTTTGTTTGGCTACGTAAGCTCCGCTCAGCCCCTCTTATAGCATTGCTAGTTGCAGGAGAAGATTTGAAGATTCTTGCTTCATGTTGAAGTTATTGTTGGGATGTCACACTATATAATATGTCAACTAAATCATCTATATATTGGTAATGGGTGGAAGGCTAAGCCTCTTGCTTGGTGTTTTGTTCCACTCATGCCGCCCTAGGAACCGTATAAACCGGTGTTATGTTCCTTGATTATGTGTCCCTAACACGGTTGGGGTTTATGGGCCCCCCTTGATAACCCGCTTAGCGCTAAAGCTTTTCCAGCAAGGCCCGACATTGGTTTTCCATTTGCCTAATAACTAAAACTTGCATAGGGCGTTGCAAACCCGAGTTCTTAATCAACAACCCGGGCCAGTGCTCCACATGAGTGTTGGTCCAAACTGGGGGTTATGTGGGGCCGCATTGGGGAAACCCGATGTATCTGGTATTACCTGTATGATCACCCATCTGGTCATGGCCTGAGACTGGATACGCGCGGCTACTATCAGGGTGTCGGCACGCGGGAAGGTCTTGCTGGATTAGTTTTACCTTAGTCGGAATATCTTGAGCACGGGATTCCGAGAATACTCGGGTCCTCCCACCTTGGAGTTGCGACTCCGCAAATCGTGATCTTGTGATGGGCTAAGTTGGGACACCCCTGCAGGGTTTGATCTTTCGAAAGCCGTGCTCGCGGTTATGTGGCAGATGGGAATTTGTTAATATCCGGTTGTAGAAAACTTGACACCTTGTTCAGAACACACTACCAGCGTGAGTAACCGTGACGTTCATTTTCTGAAAGGGGTTCGGGAAGTGAACACGGTGGGGTTATGATTGACGTGCTTAGATAGGATCACTTCGTGATCACTTTGACGCTCGTGGCACTTCTCTTCTCGCTCTAAACACGTAAGCTAGTACTAGTGCAGCTGCAACCTTTGTTCTTCAGCCTTGTTACACACCCAATGCTTAGATAGCTTTGCTACCCGGGAACGGGATTTCTGAGTCCTCCGTGGCTCACAGTTTCGACACAACACCAGATGCAGGTACCATGGTGAACTACTCAGGTGATGGCACCGAGCTGAACTGGGAGTTCGATGAAGAACGTGGGCAATACTACGTGTATTATCCCGATGATCAGTAGTGGCTTCTACTAGGGGCGATTCAGACCTTGTGGCTTTATGTATTTGGTATCTTTCATTTGGATCTTCGTCCGTAGTCGGACGGTGATGTTATTTGGATGATGATTGCTTATGTAATGTATTGTGTGATGTGGCAAGTGTAAGCCAACTACTCTTTTGCAATTTCATCCCTCTTTTACATGAGTCGTGCAAAGATACCATACTTGAGATCATTCTAGTATGAGCTTATACCTTTAAGTCGTGCCTCGACACGTAGGAGGTATAATCTCATATTGTGCATTACAAAAATGCTTAAGGAAGTTATTTTCCCAATGTTTGGAGTTCCTAGATATTTAATGACTCATGGTGGTTCACACATTATTCATGGTGCTTTCTGTAAAATGCTTGCCAAGTATGATGTTAACCATAGAATTGCATCACCTTATCATCCTCAGTCTAGTGGTCAAGTTGAGCTTGGCTATAGAGAAATAAAATTAATTTTGCAAAACACTGTTAATAGGTCCAGGAAGAATTGGTCTAAGAAATTAGATGATGCACTTTGGGCTGACAGAACAGCTTATAAAAATCCTATGGGTATGTCTCCTTTTAAAATGGTTTATGGAAAAGCTTGTCATTTGCCTCTTGAATTAGAACATAAGGCATATTGGGCAATCAAGGAACTCAACTATGATTTCAAACTTGCTGGTGAAAAGAGGTTATTTGATATTAGCTCATAGATGAATGGAGAACCCAAGCCTACGAAAATGCCAAGTTATTTAAAGAAAAAGTTAAAAGATGGCATGATAAAAGAATCCAAAAGCGTGAGTTCAAAGTTGGAGAATATGTTCTTTTGTACAACTCTTGTTTCAGATTCTTTGCAGGAAAACTCCTCTCTACATGGGAGGGCCCCTATGTCATCGAGGAGGTTTATCAGCCTGGAGCTATCAGAATAAATAATGCCGAAGGTACTAACCCGAAGGTTATTAATGGGCAACGAATAAAACATTATATCTCAAGTATGCCCATTAATGTTGAAAGGAATATTATCCAAACTTTGACACCAGAAGAACACAGAAAAGAGGCAAATAAGGAGGTACTTGATACGGTAAGTAAACGGACTCCGAAAAATCCGCAAAAATATATTTTTGTCAGTTTTGGAATATTTAGAAAATTAGGAAAATAAGAAACTTCCAGGAAGCGTACCCTGGTGGGCACAAGACACTAGGGTGCGCCTGGCAGCCAGGCGCGCCCAGGTGGGTTGTGCCCACCTGGGGCACCTTCTAGACTCCGTTTTTCTTCTGTTTGCTTGTTTCCCAAGTTAAAATCTTCATATCCCCCCCGAACCACATGGAAGAAGATGCTTGGCTGATGAAGATTGAGCTGAAGAGGGAGGAGCCTACGGACGCCGTCAAGGGGGACAAGGGCAAGGAGACTACTGTAGATCCACCCTCGGTGACAGAACAAGCACTGTCGGCCGAGGAGGAAGAAGAAGATATCCTTAAGCCTTACCTTGCTCATCTTACCCCTACTGAAATTGTAGCCTTTCGGATCATTGAAAAGGTCCATGTGCAGAATAAATACCTCACTCGTGAAAATATTATGCATCAAGAGCACATCATCTTCCTTTGGAGTATCATACGTAGATTGGAAAATCTCTTGATCTTGAAAGACAAGATCTCTACATCATCACCACCATCTTCGTGTTCACCACCAAAAGAAAATTGAGTATCGAGTATGGACACTCCCCTTGGCTTCCGTGAAGCCTGGGGGAGGTGCCCCGGTATCGTATCATCCCCACTATCCTTTTACCTTTACTTATTTTAGTTCGATCTTTTATTTAGAATGAATAAAAGTTTAGTTTGATCCTTTCTTTTTGAGAGTTTGCTTAGTGATCTATCCTTGTAATCATGTGCGAGATATATAATAAAGTTTAGTTTGAGTTTTTGCTTTCTTTACTTTCATGTTGCAATAAAAGAAAGGAAATAAATTAAGAAGATCATATGCTAATCTTTATGGTAGGTGATGGCACCACATAAGGAAAAGTATAAGTAGAAAATTTTATTAGAGATTGACAAATAAAGCATTGGTCAATGATTCAACTCATGAAAGAATTAATAAGGGAAGTGAAGATTCACATATAAATATACAATCCTAGAAATCTTTTGTGATTGTGAGCCCCCATCAAAATATTACATGCCAAAATTATTGACATTGGACAGGGAAGACAACTTAACGATTTATGTTTGTTCATATTCACATAGAAGTCATATTTTCGTAGATCCTTTAATATGTGGTGCTTGCTCAATGTCTTTTCTAGCCAAAAATTCCGCACTAAGTAGAGATACTAGTGCATCTAAAAACCCTTAAACCCAAATATTTTTCAAGAGTCCACCATACCTACCTATGGATTGAGTAATATCCCTCAAGTAAGTCGTCATCGGTGCGAAAAGGCAATAAAAATTGCTTCTAAATGTGTTTAGTGTAAGAGATAATTGAGCGTTGCACGAACTTGTGATGGTGGAGAATAAAAGTGACAGACTGCATAATAAAGGTCGCTATCACAAGGGGCAATGCAACATGCCGTTATTTTGCACTAAGGGGTTGAGCACAAACAAATAAGCGCATGTCAACCTCTGCTTCCCTCTGCGAAGGGCCTATACTTTTATGTATTTACTTTCATGAAAAGAATCAAAGTTTTCTCTCTATTCCTTTTTATTTTCTCCTTTGGCAAGCATCATGTGGTGAGGAAAGATCTTGTCACATATGTCTAGTTGAATATTGGTGGCATGAGTTATTATTGTTGACATCACCTTGCAGGTGAATACGCTGGGAGGCAAAACTATAAGCCCTATCTTTCTATGTGTCCGATTGAAACATTTTGCTCATGTGTATGCGGTGAGTATTAGCAATCATTGGAGACTATATGATGGTTGAGTATGTGGACTTGCCTAAAGGCTCCGATACATGACCCTTGCTGAGAAGATGATGAATTGTAGTTGCAAAGTTGACTGAGAACATAGTTTGTTGGTTTCTAATAGAGTTTATACTTTATACTTCGAACGTGTGATGAACTGTTACTTATTCATGAGAAGTCTATGATAAAAGTCTTATGTTTAAATTTGTTGTTGTTATAATAATCTACATGATGCTTCTATGTCTGTATTATGTTTTTATAGACACCTCTCTCTCAAAGCACGTGAACATGATTTTCGATTTTGGTTTTCGCTTGAGGACATGCGAGGTCTAAGCATTGGGGAGTTGATACGTCCATTTTGCATCATGTTTTCTTACTGTTATTTATGATGTTTTTATGCGTAATAATGCTTTTTGGAGTAATTCTAATGCCTTTCCTCTCATAATTTGCAAGGTATGCACCAAGAGGGAGAATTCGGCAGCTAGAAATCTGGACCTGAAAAAGCTACGCCAGGCCACCTATTCTGCACAACTCCGAACAAGCTAAAACTTCACGGAGAATTTTTATGGAATATTAGAGGATTATTGGAGCAAATAAATACCAGAGGGGTCCACCAGGTGGGCACAACCCACCCGGGCGTGCCAAGGAGCCCAAGCGCGCCAGGGAGCCTAGGCGTGCCCTGGTGGATTGTGCTCACCCAGGCCCACCTCTGATGCCCCCCTTCTGGTATATAAGTCATTTTGACCTAGAAATAATGAAGGGAGGACTTTTGGGATGGAGCGTCATCGTCTCGAGGTGAAACTTGGGTAGGAGCACTTTTGCCCTCCGGCGGAGCGATTCCGTCGAGGGAACTTCCCTCCCGAAGGGGGAAATCATCGTCATCATCATCACCAACAACTCTCCCATCTTGGGGAGGTCTATATCCATCAACATCTTCAACATCACCATCTCATCTCAAACCCTAGTTCATCTCTTGTGTTCAATCTTGTTACTTGTGGGTGACTAGTAGTGTTGATTACATCTTGTAGTTGATTACTATATGGTTTATTTGGTGGAAGATTATATGTTCAGATCCATTATGCTATTCAATACCCCTCTGATATTGAGCATGATTATAATTTATGAGTAGTTAATTTTGTTCTTGAGGTCATGGGAGAAATCATGTTGCAAGTAATCATGTGAACTTGATGTGTGTTCGATATTTTGATAGTATGTAGGTTGTGATTCCCTTGGTGGTGTCATGTGAACGTCGACTACATGACACTTCACCATATTTGGGCCTAAGGGAGTTCATTGTGGAGTAGTAATTAGATGATGGGTTGCGAGAGTGACAGAAGCTTAAACCCTAGTTTATGCGCTATTCCTAAGGGACCGATTGGATCCAAAAGTTTAATGCTATGGTTAGAATTTATTCTTAATACTTTTCCTGTAGTTGCGGATTCTTGCGGGAGGGTTAATCATAAGTAGGAAGTTTGTTCAAGTAAGAACAACACCTAAGCACCGATCCACCCACATATCAAATTATCAAAGTAGCGAACACGAATCGAACCAACATGGTGAAAGTGACTAGATGAAATTCATGTGTACCCTCAAGAACGCTTTGCTTATTATAAGAGAACGTTTTGGCCTATCCTTTGCCTCTATAGGATTGGGATACCTTGCTGCACTTTTGTTACTACTACCATTACTTGCTCGTTACAAGATTATCTTGCTATCAAACTACTATGTTACTTACAATTTCAGCACTTGCAGATATTACCTTGCTGAAAACCACTTGTCATTTCCTTCTGCTCCTTGTTGGGTTCGAAACTTTTACTTATCGAAGAGATCTACAATTGATACCATATACTTGTGGGTCAACACTACACAGCGGAGCTCTCAATGAAAGCACCATTGTCGGTGTCAAAATCGGCAGATCTCGGGTAGGGGGCCCAAGCTGCGTATCTGAGGATCGGTGGTAGCAGGGGAAGACAAGGGCACGATGTTTACCCAGGTTTAGGCCCCCTCGATGGAGGTTATACTCTACTTCCTGCTAGATTGATCTTGATGTACTTGGAGATTACAAGAGTTAATCTATCTCGAGTTCGTAATGGCTAAACCCTAGATGTGTAGCCTATTATTGTTCTATTAGCCTCTATAGACTAAACCATCCAGCTTATATACACAACGAAGGGGGCCTTGGGTTGTACAGAGATGACTTGAGGAGGAAGGAATCATTACATCCAGACATCTATTTTTCCTTTCTACATACATAGGAGTTCTACCCGGACATGGGGGATGGTCTTCTGCGTCTATCTTCACAGCCCATCAGTACGGCCCACCTTCAGTAGTTTGAACACCCGAGGACCCCCAAATCCAGAACTCCCTCAGTGTGACTAAAGTCCGGACTGCGGGTTCATTTTCAAAATACATAGGGGCTTTTTTGCAAAAAATAGTGCGACAGATGGGCAGAAGCACTCTGTGCTTTATTGTTGACCCACAAGTGTAGGGGATCTATCGTAGTCCTTTCGGTAAGTAAGAGTGTCGAACCCAACGAGGAGCGGAAGGAAATGATAGGCAGTTTTCAGTAAGGTATTTTCTGCAAGCACTAAAATTATCGGTAATAGATAGTTTTGTGATAAGGTAATTGGTAGCAAGTGACAAATAGTAAAAGTAAATAAGGTGCAGCAGGATGGACCAATCCTTTTTGTAGCAAAGGACAAGCCTGGACAAACTCTTATTTGAAGGAAAGCGCTCCCGAGGACACATGGGAATTATCGTCAAGCTAGTTTTCATCACGATCATATGATTCACGTTCGGTACTTTGATAATTTGGTATGTGGGTGGACCGGTGCTTGGGTGTTGTCCTTACTTGGACAAGCATCCTGATTAACCTCTATTGCAAGCATCCGGAACTACAAAAGTAGTATTAAGGTAAACCTAACCATAGCATGAAACATATGGATCCAAATCAGCCCATTACGAAGCAACGCATAAACTAGGGTTTAAGCTTCTGTCACTCTAGCAACCCATCATCTCCTTATTACTTCCCAATGCCTTCCTCTAGGCCCAAACAATGGTGAAGTGTCATGTAGTCGATGTTCACATGACACCACTAGAGGAGAGATAACATGCATCTCATCAAAATATCAAACGAATACCAAATTCACATGACTACTTATAGCAAGACGTCTCCCATGTCCTCAGGAACAAAAGTAACTACTCACAAGACATGATATTGTTCATGATCATAGGGGTATTAATATGCATAATGGGTATGAACATATGATCTTCCACCAAGTAAACCAACTAGCATCAACTACAAGGAGTAATCAACACCACTAGCAACCTACAGGTACCAATCTGAGGTTTTGGTACAAAGATTGGATACAAGAGATGAACTAGGGTTTGAGAGGAGATGGTGCTGGTGAAGATGTTGATGAAGATAACCCTCCCAAAGATGGGAGAGTTGTTGGTGATGACGGTGGTGACGATTTCCCCCTCCCAAAGGGAAGTATACCTGACAGAACAGCTCCACCGGAGCCCTAGATTGGTTCCGCCAAGATTCCGCCTCGAGACGGCGACGTCTGGTCCCGAAAGCCTCCTTATGATTTTTTCCAGGTCAAAACACCTCATATAGGAGAATATGGGAATCGGGGTGTCACCGGCTAGCCCACGAGGTAGGGGGCGCACCCAAGGGGAGGGGCACGCCCCCCACCCTCGTGGACAGGTGGTGGCCCCCCTGGCAGATCTATTTCGCCAGATATTTTTTATATTTTCTGAAACGGTGTTTCGTGGAGTTTCAGAGCTTTTCGAGTTGTGCAGAATAGGTCTCCAATGTTTGCTCCTTTTCCAGCCTAGAATTCCAGCTGCCGGCATTCTCCCTCTTCATGTAAACCTTGTAAAATAAGAGAGAAAAGGCATAAGTATTGTGACATAACGTGTAATAACAGCCCATAGTGCAATAAATATCAACATAAAAGCATGATGGAAAATGGACGTATCAACTCCCCCATGCTTAGACCTCGCTTGTCCTCAAGCGAAAGCCGATATCTTGTCCACAAGTTTAGAGATAGAGGTGTCGATAAAAATAAAATACGGACATGAGGGAATCATGATCATACTTATAACAGCAACACACATATATTGTCATATGATTCTTATGCTAAAGTAACAATTCATTCACAATGTCAAGTATGACTCAGAAACTTCATTGAAAATCAACAAACTATGATCTCAGCCATTGAAGCAATTGCAATTTATCATAACATCGGAAAGAGTCAATATAAGAGCTTTTCAGCAAGTCCACATACTCAACTATCATCTAGTTTTTCACAATTGCTCACACTCACGTAATACTTATGGGTATGGAGTTTTAATAGGACACATAGAAAGATAGGGGCTTATGGTATTGCCTCCCAACCTTTTACCTCAAGGGTAATGTCAACAGTAATAGATTATAATAACTTACATCCAGGTGGGTATATATGTCTGGATCTTTCCAACACAATGTGCTCGCCAAAGGATAAAATGTAAAAAGGAAAGGTGATTTTCACCTTGACTCTTATAAGGCAAGAATAAAAGATAGGCCCTTCGCAGAGGGAAGCAGAGGTTGTCATGTGCTTTTTTGGTTGGATGCACAAAGTCTTAGCACAAAAGAATGTCACTTTATATTGCCACTTGTGATAAGGACCTTTATTATGCAGTCCGTCGCTTTTATTACTTCCATATCACAAGATCATATAAAGCTTATTTCCTCCACACCAATAAATCATACATATTTTAGAGAGTTTGCAACAATGACAACTTACTTGAAGGATCTTACTCAATCCATAGGTAGGTATGGTGGACTCTCATGGCAAAATTGGGTTTAAGGATGTATGGAAGCACAAGTAGTATCTCTACTTGGTGCAAGGAGTTTTCGCTAGCATGAGGGGGAAAGGCAAGCCCAACATTTTGGATGATCCATGACAATATACTTTATTTCGAATATAAGAAAACATAACCCATTATGTTCTCTTCCTTGTCCAACATCAACTCTTTAGCATGTCATATTTTAATGAGTGCTCACAATCATAAAAGATGTCCAAGATAGTATATTTGTATGTGAAACCTCTCTTTCTTTATTACTTCCTATTAATTGCAACGATGACCAAAACTATGTTTGTCAACTCTCAACAACTTTTATTCATCATACTCTTTATATGTGAAGTCATTACCTTCCATAAGATCAGTATGATTTCTTTGATACTTTTTATATTTTGTTTTATTCTCTCATGACTAAAGTGAGGAAATCAAGCCCTTGACTCAACACTAATCTTTATTATATAGCTCACGGACTCGATTACAAAGGAAAATATCATAAATCAAAAGCTCACAACTAGATCATGCTAACTTTATTCTACTAGATCAAGATATTACCAAAAGGATCGAACTAAGAAAAATGGTAAAGATAGGAGTGTGATGGTGATACGATACTGGTGCAACTCCCCCAAGCTTGGCAGTTGCCAAGGGGAGTGCCCATACCCATATGATTATGTCTCCTTCATCGGAGGTGGTGACGGAGTTGGCTTGTTCCTTAGCTTGCGCTTAAGGACAGAATTTTGCTCCCTTAGGTCATTGATCTCCTGCTCAAGGTTTAATATCTTCTTGCATAATTCCTGCTTGTTTTCCTGCAAGAGGCACAAAGGGATAAACTCGATCTTAGGTTTCTTTGCTCTGACGGGGAGGCTTGACTTCTTGAACTCCACATGCATGTCCCCAGGTTGAGGTAGTGGGACTTCGTCTTCATCTGAGTCGGTCAAATCCTTTCCCTTGGGATCATGGTCTTCTTCTTCCTCCGTGGTCCAACCATAATGCTCCCAGTCCCCATAGACCTTAGGGTCAGCAAGGAGATCAACCACATAGCTTTCACCCTTCGAATCCTGGGATGACATATTGCTCTTATCTGTGACAGAAACAGCTCGAAACAAAACAGAGGATTTTGGCATGATACGATGGTCAAAACCTTCGGGAGAATATATAATGAATTTTTACCGACCAAAAGAAGTAACGTGCAAGAAATCGGAGGCCGGGAGTCACACGAGGTGCCCACGAGGCAGGGGGTGCCCTCCACTCTCGTGGACGCCTCGTGCCTCTTCCGGACTGCCTCTTATTTTTCTAATTTTCTAAATATTCCAAAACGGTGAAAAATTGCCATTAGAATTGTTTTGGAGTCGGTTTACTTACCGTACCACATACCTCTTCCTTTTCGGAGTCTGAATCGCTCCCGAAAGTGCCCCTTGTGTATTCCTTCGGGGTTACGGTTTCAATAACATTGGTTTCAACATTTATAGGGTTACCTAAGATATAATGTTTGATTCTTTGACCGTTCACAACCTTCGGATTCGTGCCTTCGAAGTTGTTGATTTTTATGGCACCGGAACGATTGACCTCTTCGATAACGTAAGGACCTTCCCACTTAGAGAGAAGTTTTCCTGCAAAAAATCTTAAACGAGAGTTGTATAGAATACATAATCACCTACGTTAAACTCACGCTTTTGTATCCTTTTATCATGCCATCTTTTAACCTTTTCTTTAAAGAGCTTGGCATTCTCATAAGCTCGGGTTCTCCATTCATCAAGAGAGCTGATGTCAAATAACCTCTTCTCACCGGCAAGTTTGAAATCATAACTGAGTCTTTAATAGCCCAATATGCCTTATGTTCTAGCTCAAGAGGTAAGTGACAAACTTTTCCATAAACCATTTTATATGGAGACATACCCATAGGATTTTTGTATGCAGTCCTATAGGCCATAATGAATCATCAAGTTCTTGGACCAATTCTTTCTAGACCTATTAACTATCTTTTGCAAAATTAATTTCAGCTCTCTATTGCTTAATTCTACTTGACCACTAGTCTGTGGGTGATAAGGGGATGGAATTCTATGGTTAATATCATACTTAGCAAGCATTTTATGGAAAGCACCATGAATTAAGTGTGAACCACCATTAGTCATTAAGTATCTAGGGACTCCAAACCTTGGAAAGTTAACTTCTTTAAGCATCTTAATAGAGGTGTTGTGATCAGCACTACTAGTTGGAATAGCTTCTACACACTTAGTAATGTAATCAACAGCAACTAAAATATGTGTGTACCCATTTAAGGAAGGAAACGGTCCCGTATAATCAAAGCCCCAACAAGTGAATAATTCATAGGCATTTCTTGACGTCTACTGATATTACCAATTCTTTGACATTCATCACAAGATAAGACAAACTTACGAGCATCCTTGAAGAGAGTAGGCCAATAAAAACCATATTGCAATACCTTATGTGCAGTTCTATCTCCAGCGTGGTGTCCTCCATAAGCTTCGGAGTGGCACTTGCGTAGGATCTGTTCCTGTTCATGCTCAGGTACACAACGTCCAATAATACCATCTACTCATTTATAAAGATATGGGTCATCCCAAAAGTAATGCCTCAAATCATAGAAGAACTTTTTCTTTTGCTGGTATGTGAAGCTATGTGGTATAAACTTAACAACAATGTAATTAGGATAATCAACATACCATGGAGCAGTACGAGAAGTGTTTATGACAGCTAATTGTTCATCAGGAAAGCTATCATTAATATGTTGTGGTTCATCAAGAATATTCTCTAGCCTAGACTAGTTATCTGCTACGGGGTTCTCAGCTCCCTTTCTATCAATAATATGCAAATCAAATTCTTGCAGCAAGAGAACCCATATAATAAGTCTAGGTTTAGCATCTTTCTTTTCCATAAGGTATTTGATAGCAACATGATCAATGTGAATAGTTACTTTAGAATCAACAATATAAGGCCTAAACTTATCACAAGCAAATATAACTGCTAAAAATTCTTTCTCATCAGTAGCATAATTTCTCTGGGCACTGTCTAGAGTTTTACTAGCATATTGGATAACATTCAATTTCTTATCAAATCTTTGTCCTAGAACAACACCTACAGCATAATCACTAGCATCACACATAATCTCAAAGGGTAAATTCCAGTTAGGAGGCTGGACAATAGGTGCAGAGATCAATGATTTCTTAAGTATTTCAAATGCTTCTAACAATCATCATCAAAGACAAAAGGAACATATTTTTGTAAGAGATTAGTCAGAGGCCTGGATATTTTGGAGAAGTCCTTAATGAACCTCCTATAAAACCCGACATGACCAAGGAAACTTCGTATACCTTTGATGTCTTTGGAACACGACATCTTTTCAATAGCATCCACCTTAGCCTTGTCAACTTCAATACCTTTTTCAGAAATTTTATGTCCCAAGACAATGCCTTTATTAACCATAAAGTGGCACTTCTCCCAATTCAAGACAAGATTAGTGTCTTCACATCTCTGCAAAACTCGATCAAGGTTGCTCAAGCAATCATCAAAAGAAGTTCTGTAAACGAAAAAATCATCCATGAAAACCTCAACAATCTTTTCACAAAAATCAGACAATATAGCCATCATGCATCTTTGAAAGGTAGCAGGTGCATTACATAAACCAAAAGGCATACGTCTATAAGAAAGGTACCGAAAGGACAAGTAAAAGTGGTCTTTTCTTGATCCCCTTTTGACACAGGTATTTGAGAGAAACCAAAATAACCATCTAGAAAGAAAAAATGAGTATGTTTGGATAACCTTCCTAGCATTTGATCAATAAAAGGCAAAGGGCAATGATATTTCTTAGTAGCTTTATTTAATTTGTGGAAACCAATTACCATCCTATAACCTGTAACATTAATTTGTGGGATCAATACATCTTTATCATTAGGAACAACAGTCATACCTCCCTTCTTAGGGACACAATGGACAGGACTTACTGTCTGGCTATTAGCAACTGGATAGATAATACATGCCCCTAAAAGCTTTAGTATTTCCTTCCTTACCACTTCTTTCATCTTAGGATTTAACCGTCGTTGATGATCAATAACCGGTTTAGCGTCCTCTTCCAATTTTATCTTGTGTAGGCATAGAGTGGGACTAATGTCCTTGAGATCATCCAGAGTATATCCGATAGCAGCACAATGCTTCTTCAGAGTTTTCAATAATTTTTCTTCTTCCCGCTCTGAAAGGTTAGCACTGATAATAACATGATATATCTTCTTTTCATCATGATAAACATACTTAGCATTATCAGGTAATGGTTTAAGTTCAAACACGGGATCACCCTTGGGTGGAGGAGGATCCCCTAGAATTTCAACATGCAAGTTGTTTTTCAATACGGGTCCCTCCTTATAGAATATTTCGTCTATTTTATTTCTCTCATTCATATACATATCATTTTCATGGTCTAGTAGATATTGTTTTAAAGGATCGTTAGGAGGCACAGCAATAGAAGCAAGACCAATAATTTCATCCTTATTAGGTAATTCTTTATCATGGGGTTGTCTACGTAATTTAGCAAAGTTAAAATCATGAGACATATCCCCTAAACCAACAGTAAGAATATCTGTTACGTAGTCTATCTTAACATTAACTGTGTTCAAGAAGGGCCTACCAAATATAATGGGACAAAAATCATCTTGTGGGGAACTAAGAATAAGAAAATCAGCAGGGTATTTAACCTTCCCACACAAAACTTCAACATCTCTAACAATCCCAACTGGTGAAATAGTGTTTCTATTAGCAAGCTTAATAGTAACATCAATCCCTTCTAACTCAGTGGGTGCAATATCGTGCATAATTTCCTTATATAAGGAATGAGGGATTATACTTGCACTAGCACCTACATCACATAAACCATGATAGCAATGATCTCCTATTTTAACAGAAATAGCATTCATGCCTACAACAGGTCTATGTTTATTCCTAGTATCGGTTTTGGCTATTCTAGCAACTTCCTCTTGGAGGTAAATAACACGTCCATCTAAATTTTCAACCAAGAGATCTTTAACCATAACAACAGTAGGTTAAACTTTAATTTGCTCAGAGGGTGTAGGTGCTCTAGTATTACTCTTACGAACCACAGTTGAAGCTTTAGCATGATCCTTTATTCTAACAGGGAAAGGTGGTTTCTCAATATAAGCAGTAGGAACCATAGGATCAACATTATAAGTGATAGTATTTTCTTCAACTTTAACAGGTTCAACTACTTTTACTTCAATGGGAGGATGGTACTTAAATCACTTCTCCTTAGGGAGGTCAACACGAGTCGCAAATGATACACAGAAAGAAGCTACTATCTCAGAGTCAAGTCCATATTTAGTGCTAAATTCATGGAAAACATCGGTATCCATGAAAGCTTTAACACAATCAAACTTAGGGGTCATAACTGACTCCTTACCTTCATCGAGATCCCAATCTTCAGAGTTGCGTTTAATTCTTTCCAGTAAATCCCATTTGAATTCAATAGTCTTCATAAAAGAACCAGCACAAGAACTATCGAGCATGGAGCGGTTATTGAGAGAAAGCTGAGCATAAAAATTTTGAATGGTCATTTTTCTTGAGACCTAATGATTAGGGCATGAATATAACATTGACTTAAGCCTCCCCCAAGCCTGAGCGATGCTTTCTCCTTCGCGAGGCAAAAAATTATATATATAATTACGATCACGATGAACCTGATGCATAGGGTAGAACTTCTGATGAAATTCCAACTTCAGTCGATTATAGTTCCATGATCCAATAGCATCGCATAGCCTAAACCATGTCAATGCATCTCCCTTCAAAGATAAAGGGAAGACTTCCTTCTTGATAACATCCTCGGGCATACCTGCAAGCTTAAATAATCTACAAACTTCATCCACATAGATTAGGTGTAAATTGGGATGCAGTGTTCCATCTCCTGTAAAGGGATTATCTAGCAGTTTCTCTATCATACCCGAAGGAATTTCAAAGCAAACATTTTCAGTAGGTTTAGTAGGTTGAGGAGCAACTCTTTGCTCTACTGGTCAGGGTGAAGATACCCCGAACAAGCCCCTCAAAGGATTATGAGCCATAGTAACAAGTGACAATAAATTTCAGCACACTATATAAATTTTTCCTTACCAAATTCCACTTACCAAAGGCGCTTCACTCCCCAGCAAAGGCGCCAAAAAGAGTCTTGATGGCCCACAAGTGTAGGGGATCTATCGTAGTCCTTTCGATAAGTAAGAGTGTCAAACCCAACGAGGAGCAGAAGGAAATGATAGACAGTTTTCAGTAAGGTATTTTCTGCAAGCACTGAAATTATCGGTAACTGATAGTTTTGTGATAAGGTAATTGGTAGAAAGTGACAAATAGTAAAAGTAAATAAGGTGCAGCAGGATGGCCCAATACTTTTTGTAGCAAAGAACAAGCCTGGACAAACTCTTATATGAAGGAAAGTGCTCCCGTGGACACATGGGAATTATCGTCAAGCTAGTTTTCATCACGATCATATGATTCGCGTTCGGTACTTTGATAATTTGGTATGTGGGTGGACCGGTGCTTGGGTGCTGTCCTTACTTGGACAAGCATCCCACTTATGATTAACCTCTATTTCAAGCATCTGCAACTACAAAAGAAGTATTAAGGTAAACCTAACCATATCATGAAACATATGGATCCAAATCAGCCCCTTACGAAGCAATGCATAAACTAGGGTTTAAGCTTCTGTCACTCTAGCAACCCATCATCTACTTATTACTTCCCAATGCCTTCCTCTAGGCCCAAACAATGGTGAAGTGTCATGTAGTCGACGTTCACATGACACCACTAGAGGAGAGATAACATACATCTCATCAAAATATCGAACGAATACCAAATTCACATGACTACCTATAGCAAGACTTCTCCCATGTCCTCAAGAACAAAAGTAACTACTCACAAGACATAATATTGTTCATGATTAGAGGGGTATTAATATGCATAATGGATCTGAACATATGATCTTCCACCAAGTAAACCAACTAGCATCAACTACAAAGAGTAATCAACACTACTAGCAACCTACAGGTACCAATCTGAGGTTTTGGTACAAAGATTGGATACAAGAGATGAACTAGGGTTTGAGAGGAGATGGTGCTGGTGAAGATGTTGATGATGATAACCCTCCCCAAGATGGGAGAGTTGTTGGTGATGACGGCGGTGACGATTTCACCCTCCCGGAGGGAAGTATCCCGACAGAACAGCTCCGCCGGAGCCCTAGATTGGTTCCGCCAAGGTTCGGCCTCGAGACGGCGGCGTCTTGTCCCGAAAGCCTCCTTATGATTTTTTCCAGGTCAAACCACCTCATATAGGAGAAGATGGGCATCGGGGGGTCACCGGCTGGCCCACGAGGCAGGGGGCACGCCCAGGGGGAGGCGGCGCGCCCCCACCCTCGTGGACAGGTGGTGGCCCCCCTGGCAGATCTCTTTCGCCAGATATTTTTTATATTTTCTGAAACGGTGTTTCGTGGAGTTTTGGAGCCTTTTGAGTTGTGCAGAATAGGTCTCCAATGTTTGCTCCTTTTCCCCCAGAATTCTAGCTGCCGGCATTCTTCCCCTTCATGTAAACCTTGTAAAATAAGAGAGAAAAGGCATAAGTATTGTGACATAACGTGTAATAACAGCCCATAGTACAATAAATATCAACATAAAAGCATGATGCAAAATGGACGTATCATTTATTATTAGGTAGAGATTTTAGTGATCCAAGAACACATTGAGTCCATAGGAAAGCTGATACTATTAAAAGGGGATGAGGTGATGCTTAAGGGTCTACTTGCTCAAGTGCTTGGTGATATTGCTCCAAAACCCTCGACCACTTTCTCACTTCCAAATATGTCCAAAACCCTATGTCGAACTCGGCCTCACCGATACTTCCTATCCGGCGCCACCGAGTTCACATGACATAGCCACTGTTAGAAACCTTAATAGTTCGGTCATACCGATACACTCACCGAGATGGCCCTGCAAACTCTCTGTTTCTATTTTGTAACATTTCAGTCGCACCAAAACGAGCGATCGATCACATTGAGTTTGCCTGGCCAACTCTCGGTCTGCTCTTTGCTGAAATCGATCTCATCGAGTTCATGCAATCGGCATCACCGAGATGAGGTTTTGTCCTAGCCCTAGCACATCGGTCCCACCGAGTTGTTCCAGTAGGTCCCACTTAGGTTCCTAACGTTCACATTTTGACTCGAGTTGGTCTCAGTGAGTTCTTCAATGACCGAGTTGGGTCAAATGAGCATAACGGTTGGATTTTGTGTGGAGGCTATATATACCCCTCCACCCCCTTCTCCATTTGAGAGAGAGCCATCAGAATGTGACTACACTTCCAGCATACATTTTCTGAGAGAGAACCACCTACTCATGTGTTGAGACCAAGATATACCAATCCTACCACATAAATCTTGATCTCTAGCCTTCCCCAAGTTGCTTTCCACTCAAGTCATCTATCCACCATATCCAAATCTGTGAGAGAGAGTTGATTGTTGGGGAGACTATCATTTGAAGCACAAGAGCAAGGAGTACATCATCATCACACCATCTATTACTTTTGGAGAGTGGTGTCTCCTAGATTGGCTAGGTGTTGCTTGGGAGCCTCCGACAAATATTGTGGAGTTGAACCAAGGAGTTTGTAAGGGCAAGGAGATCGCCTACTTCGTGAAGATCTACCAGAGTGAGGCAAGTCCTTCGTGGGCGATGGCCATAGTGGGACAGACAAGTTTGCTTCTTCGTGGACCCTTCGTGGGTGGATCCCTCCGTGGACTCGCGCAGCCATTACCTTTCATGGATTGAAGTCTCGATCAATGTGGACGTACGATAGCACCACCTATCGAAACCACGCCAAAAATCTCCCTGTCTTCATTGCGGTTGCCAACTCCAATACCATCAATTTACTTTCTTGCAATTAGCATGCTTTACTCTTTCCGCTACATATACTCTTGTCATACTTGCTTGAAATGTATCGTGAATGCTTAAACTTGTGCTAAAACTCCACCTTAACTTGAAGAACTTAAAAACTGCTACATTTGCTTGTTAAGGGTCTAATCAGCCCCCCTCTAGACCCCTCTTCTTGATCCTTTCACTTGTTTTTCTTCTTCTTTTTCCTTATTTGTGTCATTTTAAAGCTAACTTAGGTAATTAAGTTTTTTTAGAGCT
The DNA here is from genome assembly GCA_902687465.1 of Secale cereale. Classification (NCBI taxonomy): domain Eukaryota; kingdom Viridiplantae; phylum Streptophyta; class Magnoliopsida; order Poales; family Poaceae; genus Secale; species Secale cereale. The sequence continues at coordinate 571,342,543 of LR738710.1, forward strand.
AAGTAAGCTTATTATGTCATTTTGGAGGATAATAAGCTAAGTATATGACATTTTTGAGCTAACCAAGGTTATTATGCCATTTTTGACCTAACTAAGCTAATTATTTCATAAATGAACCAAATAAGCTAATTATGTCATTTTGGAGGATATTACCTAAGTATGTCTTTTTCAGGAAAATAGGCTAAGTATGTGGCATAATAGGGCTAACTAGCATTTACGAAGCTAAGTATGCATTTGTTAAGCAAAACACTAAAGAAAACTTACCGGAGGTCAAGCACCGCGGTTCCTCGGGCCAGTTTCACCTGGAGAAGGGGTGTGCGATGCGGCTCCGGAGTTATGCTGCACTAAAGATCATTTGCAAAGTCTCGTTAGCATGATGACACTCAAATGTTAAGACTAGTAACTAATGACCATTCAAATGAAACTCTCCGTTCCCGGTCTAGTAATGACCGGCATCGGCGGAGGGGTCTGACCGATCTTCACGCACATAGACTACACATTAGGTTTTGACAAGTCAATCATATTAGTTAGTAATGAAACAAACATTACATTCATGATTTGGCTAATATGCAGAAGAAACTTACCACGAAGAGCTCGTACATGGCCTGGCGAGCCGCCTCATTCCGTGCCCTCTCCTCCTCCAACAACCTAGCAGTCTTCTCCTCCAGTAGCCGCTCCTTCTCCGCCGCTACCCGTTCCGTCTCCTCCAGAAGCGCCTGGGTTGTCTCTCTCTCTTTCTTAAGAGCGGCCAACAACACCACTCTTCGTTAGCATTGTAATCATTGATGGCCTCACACACACACACACAATGTAATGGAGCAAAGGTATCTGAGTCCGTATAACTAACATCGATGGTGACATGGAGTGGCCATGGACGAGTCCTTATCTCAGGACAGGAGCTGGTTTGGTGCGCCTTGATCTTCGGGAAACTGAAAGGACAACGTAACAGTCCATCTCCAATGGCTATTGAGCCATGGGGCCTCCCGCCACCAGATATCATCACCAGCTCTGGATCAATAGGATTCTGGCTCGGGTTATAGTCCTCCCCTTTCCTCGCCTTCGCCTCCTCCTTGTACCTCACGAGCTTGTGATGGGAGGATATGTTGGTGAAACTCTGGATGATCAAGGTCAGACTCAGAGAATGCCTTGGCCTTCTTGTAGGAGGTAGTATGGACCATGGCATAGATGTCATATACCTCTGGAAAAGCACACCAAGGACGGTGTCGGGCCTGCAGACTCCAGTGGCGTGTACCCAACCCATGTAGTATGACAAGGCCAACACATTAGATATTTGAAGAACCATGAAGGCAAAAGATACAAAAAGAGTAAATGCACATACTTCTCCCTATCATGCCTAATCATCCGCATCTCCTCACATGTCACCGGCAATGGCGGGAGTCGTGTACCTCCATGCTGGTACATGACGGCCCCATCAACCACCTCGCCCTCACTATCAGTAAACTCATCCATGCCACCATCAACATGGCCACTCGGCCCCTCAGGCAGATCTGGCTAGGTACTGATATGTCTCCAACGTATCTATAATTTTGGATTGTTCCATGCTATTATATTATCTATCTTGGATGTTTTATATGCATTTATATGCTATTTTAATTTTGGGACTAACCTACTAACCTAGAGCCCAGTGTCAGTTTCTGTTTTTTCCTTGTTTTTGAGTTTCGCGGAAAAGAAATATCAAACGGAGCCCAAACGGAATGAAAATTTACGGGGATTTTTCTTGGACCAAAAGACACGAGACGGACTTGGAGTACACGCCATGGGATCTACGAGGCGGCCACACGGGTGGAGGGCGCGCCTAGGGGGTAGGGCTTCCCCTACCTTGTGGGCCCCTCGCGCCTCCCCTAACCTACTTCTTCCGCCTATAAATTCACATATATTCCAAAAACCCCAGAGCATCCATCGAAACCACTTTATCGCCGCTTTAACCTTCTGTTCTCGCGAGATCCCATCTGGAGGCCTTTTCCGGTACTGTGCCGGAGGGGGAATCAACCACGGAGGGCATCTACCTGAACCCTATTGCCCTTCTGATGAAGTGTGAGTAGTTTACCACATACCTATAGCTATTAGCTAGATGGCTTCTTCTCTCTCTTTGATCTTCAATACCATGTTCTCCTTGTTGTTCTTGGAGATCTATCCGATGTAATCTTCTTTTGCAGTGTGTTTGTCAAGATCCGATGAATTGTGGGTTTATTATCAGATTATCTATGAATAATATTTGAGTTTTTCTGAATTATTTTATGCATGATTTAATATCTTATTAATTCTCTTAGAACTATCGGTTTGGTTTGGCAAACTAGATTGTTTTTTCTTGCAATGGGAGAAGTGCTTTGCTTTTGGGTTCAATCTTGCGGTGCTCAATCCCAGTGATAGAAAGGGACATGACATGTATTGTATTGTTGCCATCGAGGTAACAAGATGTTTTTTATCATATTGCTTGAGTTAATTCTGCTACATCATGTCATCTTGCTTAATGTGTTACTCTGTTCTTACGAACTTAATACTCTAGATGCAGAATCGTTTCGGTTGATGTGTGGAGTAATAGTAGTAGATGTAGGCAGGAGTCGCTCTACTTGTCATGGACGTGATGCCTATATTCATGATCATTGCCATATATGTTGTTATAATTATTCGCTCTTCTATCAATTTCTTGACAGTAATTTGTTCACCCATCGTAATACTTGCTATCATGAGAGAAGCCTCTAGTGAAACCTATGGCCCCCGGGTCTATTTTACATCTTATAAGTTTGAGATCTACTATTTCGCAATATTTTACTTTTCAATCTATAAACCAAAAACCCAAAAATATTTATTTTACTAGTTCATCTATCTCTATCGGATCTCACTTTTGCAAATAACTGTGAAGGGATTGACAACCCCTTTATAGAATTGGGTGCAAGTTTGTTGTTTATTTGTGCAGTTATTTGGCGACTTGTGTGTAATATCCTACTGGATTGATACCTTGGTTCTCAAAACTGAGGGAAATACTTACTCTACTTTGCCGCATCACCCTTTCCTCTTCAAGGAAAAAAAACAACACAACCTCAAGAGGTAGCAGGAAGAATTTCTGGCGCCGTTGCCGGGGAGATCTACACCAAGTCAAGTCAAGATTTGTCTTCTTTCAACTCGCCAATCTGTGGTGCCATTGAGATCTACGTCAAGTCAAGACCTACCAAGTAACCTTCATTAAACTCTCATCTCTTGCACTTACATAATTTTCCATTCGCCTCTCGTTTTCCTCTCCTCCACTTCTAAAACAATTTTTCAAAAAGATTTTCCTTTTCTTCACCCTTCTTTCGTTCATCTTGTGCGGTCGTTTTTGTGGTTCCAGTCCACCTACTTCATTTTCATGGCTAGTCCTCCTATCATTATTGGCACTCCCGACAATGAAGTTCTTAATTTTAAACAAAGGGAGAGGGAAAATTTAAAAAAATGCTTGGTATAGAATTTGCAATGCTCAAAATAGATCTCTAGAAATCAATCGACTGCCGTTCTTCCCCGTATTTTTTATGTTGGAGTTAATCCTTGGAATAGATATGTTCTAGATACCATTACCAGGGGAATTTCTTGGGAAGTCACACTTTTGATTCTTATAATGCCATGATAGATTTGTTAGGTCCACCACCTCTTTTGGTTAATGGGACTGCTTTAACTTTGGAACATATGATGCAAAGACTTGATATTATTGAAAACAAAATGGCTACTATTGAGATAAATGAAAATTTAGATAAGAAGGTTCATAATCAAATTACTCAATCTGGATCCAAGGTAGGGGTTACTATAAAGAATCTTAAGGAAAAAGAACACATAGTCAATAAAAAAATAGATCAAGGTTCTATTAGGATTGGCAAACTAGAAAATATTATTACCAATTTGGGTTCTGCTTTTTCCTCCGTTGAAAATACTCCAACTCCTCCTGCTAAGTATGCCAAATTTATTTATACTCCTAAGAATAAGGGTGAAACCTCTAATCACGATGATCTCAAGTCATTAAGTATCCACCCCAATCTTTTTAATATGATTAAGGGACCAATTACAACGGATGAATTTCTTGATTTCTTGCCTAGGAGTATTATTATTGATAAAACCATATAATCTCCTAAGGAAAATAGAGGTATGATTGAAGAATTACATGCCGAAGATGATAATACCTAGATCTATTTGCATTTTATGTCTAGCTAAGGGCGTTAAACAATAGCACTTGTTGGGAGGCAACCAAATTTTATTTTTGCTTTTTATCTTTTTTGTTATGTTTTTCAAGTTTTACACATTATTATTTCTGTAGCAATTGTGTTTTGGTGTTTCAATTAGTGTTTGAGCCAAGTAAGACCATTGAGATGGCTTACAGTGATTGTTGATTTGATTTTGCTGAAAAACAGAAACTTTTGCGCCCAGTGCAGAAAATTCAATAATTCACTGGAATGATGAAACCTTCTGAAAGTTTTACACAAAATTGATATACAAATTCCCCACGTCGTGCTAATTTTTCAGAATTTTTAGAGTTACAGAAGTATGCGAAGTTTTCAGATTGCTACAGATTGTTCTGTTTTTGACAGATTCTGCTTTCTATGTGTTGTTTGCTTATTTTGATGCATCTATGGCTAGTATCGGGGGGTATGAAACATGGAGAAGTTGGAATACAATAGATATTACACCAATATAAAATTAGAATAAGATCACAACAGTACCTTGAGTGGTTATTTGCTTTGTTTTACTAACGGAGCTCACGAGATTTTCCATTGAGTTTTGTGTTGTGAAGTTTTCAAGTTTTTGGTAAGGATTTGATGGACTATGGAATACATAGTGGCAAAAGCCTGAGCTTGGGGATGTCCAAGGCACCCCAAGGTAAAATTATAGGACGGCCAAGAGCCTAAGCTTGGGGATGCCTCGGGAAGGCATCCCCTCTTTCGTCTTCATCTATCGGTAACTTTACTTGAGGTTATATTTTTATTCACTGCATGATATGTGTTTTGCTTGGAGCGTCATGTATGATATCAGTCTTTGCTTTTTAGTTTACCGCAATCATCCTTGCTGCACACACCTTTTGAGAGGGACATGCTTTAATCGTGATTTATGAGAATACTCTTTGTGCTTCACTTATATCAGCTAGGCAATTTTGCTCTAGTGCTTCACTTATATCTTTTTAGAGCACAGTGGTAGTTTTATTTTGTAGAAATTGTTGAAATCTCTTGCTTCACTTATATTAGTTTGAGAGTCTTAATGAACAGGATGGTAATTTGGTTGGGTTATGAATTTAGTCCTAATATGATAGACATCCAAAGGAGATATAATAAAAACTTTCATATATAGAGCATTGAATATATGTGAAGTTTGACTTATTGAAATTGTTTTGAGATGTTAAGATGGTAATATTAGAGTCATGCTAGTGGTAGTTTGTGAGGTTGAAGAAATAATTGTGTTAAGGTTTGTGATTCCCGAAGCATGCACATATGGCCTATGTAACCAAATTGGCGTGCACTGTATCTTGATTGTTTCCTCTTTGCGGGAAGGTCGGGGGCACACGATGGTTAACTCCTACCAACCTCCCCCCAGGGGCATGCATCATAGTGCTTTGATTTGAGGGCTAAGTAGATTTTTCTCCATAAGTATGTGAGTTCTTTATGACTAATGAGAGTCCATGGATTATACACACTCTCACCCTTCCACCTTGCTAGCCACTCTAGTGCCACGCAACTTTCTCCGGTGCATCAAATCCTCCTTATACCTTCCTCAAAACAGCCACCATACCTACCTATTATCGTATTTCCATAGCCGTTCTGAGATATATTGACATGTAACTCCACTGTTCCGTTTATTATGACATGCTTCATCATTGTCATATTGCTTTGCATGATCATGTAGTTGACATAGTATTTGTGGCAAAGCCACCGTTCATATTTTTCATACATGTCACTCTTGGTCATTGCACACCCTGGTACACTGCTGGAGGCATTCATATAGAGTCATATCTTTGTTCTAGCATCGAGTTGTAATATCGAGTTGTAAGTAAATAAAAGTGTGATGATCATCATTATGAGAACATTGTCCCATGTGAGGTTATCAAAAATAAAAGAGGCCAATGAAGCCCAAATAAAACAAAAGAGGCCGAAGAAGCCCACCAAAAGAAAAAAAGGAGAGAGAAAATGAGAGAAGGGACAATGTTACTATCCTTTTCCACACTTGTGCTTCAAAGTAGCACCATGTTCTTCATGATAGAGAGTTTCCTATGTTGTCACTTTCATATATCACTAGTGGGAATTTTTCATTATAGAACTTGGCTTCTATAATCCAACGATGGGCTTCCTTAAATGCTCTAGGTCTTCATGAGCAAGCAAGTTGATGCACACCCAGTAGTTTTGTTTTTGAGCTTTCATACACTTATAGCTCTAGTGCATCCGTTACATGGCAATCCCTACTCACTCACATTGATATCAATTGATGGACATCTCCATAGTCCATTGATTCGCCTAGTTGATGTGAGACTTTCTCCCACCTTTTACCTATTACCACCTCCATTCCACCCATAGTGCTATGTCCATGGCTCGCGCTCATATATTGTGTGAAAAGTTGAAAAAAGGCTTGAAAAAGTAGAGTATGAAAGAAATTGCTTGGCCGACTCTGGGATGGGCATGATGGGTATTTTGTGTTAAGAAAAGGGAGCATAAGGACTATATGATTTGTAGGGATAATGTTCTTTAGCCATGTTATTTTTGAAGCTTCGTAGATTGTTTTTAGTATGCTTGAAGTATAATTGTTTAGATATTGATAAATTTTTATTTTGAGTCTTATGGATCTGAACATGCATGCCACTGTCACGCCCAGCCGCCCAGGATGCGGTTATAGCTCCTACGTGTTGAGGCACGACTTAGAGTCATAACCGCATTCTGGAATGGTCTCAAGCATGGTATGTTTACACAACCCATGTAATAAACAGGATGAAAGAGAGTTTAATAGTTGGCTTACACTCGCCACGTCACACTATTAATACAATAAACATACATTCATCCAGAGAACACAGAGTCCGACTACGGAGGAAATCAAAGAAAGAAAAAGATACCACACATGCTAAACCCGATCGGCCCTAGTAGGAACCACTACTGGTCATCGTGGTATGTCACATACATATGCCCACGCTCTTCATCGAACTCCCATTGGAGCTCTTGCACGTCTCTTGTGTCAAACTCTTAGGTACCTGCATATGTTTGTGTAGTAAACTGTGAGTCACGAGGACTCAACAATCTTGTTCCCGGGTTTCAAAAACATCAAGGCTTTTAGGTGTGGACAGGTTATAAAGTGGTTGCAGCAGCACTAAGCATTGTATGAGGCTAGCATACGAAGTCGGAGCGAGATGAGAATATATGCCAGCGATCGCAACTAGTAGTGATCAAGAAGTGATCCTATCTACTTACGTTCATACATAACCCCACAGTGTTCACTTTCCAAACCCCTTCGAAAAGAGACCATCACGATTACTCACACAGGTAGTGTATTCTTATTGAGTTATGGTGTCAAGTTATCTACAACCGGATATTAACAAATTCCAATCTGCCACATAACCGCGGTCATGGCTTTCGAAAGATCATAACCCTGCAGGGGTGTCCAAACTTAGCCCATCACAAGCTCTCACGATCAGCGGAGTAACAACTCCAAATTCGGCAGACCTGAGTGTTCTCGGAATCCCGTGCACAAGATATTTCGACAATGGTAAAACTAATCTAGCAAGACCTCCCGATGTGTCGATGCCCTGATAAGAGCCGCATGTATCTCGTCTCAGGCCACGATCAGATGAGCAGTACATACAGCAACCGAAGACCCCAGATAACTGGGTGGTACCGCAAGTGGCTCTAGTTTGGACCAACACTCATGAGGAGCACTGGCCCGAGGGTTGATTAAGAATCCACGGGTTAATTACACCCTATGCAGTTTTTAGATATTAGGCAAATGGTAAAACCAAGGTTGGGCCTTGCTGGAAAATCTTTAAACAGAGCGAATTATCGAGGGGGGGGGGGGCCTAAACCCCAACCGTGATAGGAACGTAAAATCAATGAACATAACACCGGTTTATCGGATCTTAAGGCGGCATGAGTGGAACAAAACACCAAAAAAAAGGCCAAGCCTTCCACCCATTACCAAGTATATATGTGCATTAATTAAATAAGATATATATTGTGTTATCCCAAAGAATCCATGTTCCAACATGGAACATCTTCCATCTTCACCTGCAACTAACAATGCTATAAGAGGGGCTGAGCAAAAGCATACTTAGCCAATCAACGGTTTGCTAGGAAGGTGGTTAGAGGGTTTCATGGCAACATGGGAGGCTGACAAAACAAGAATGGGTAGCGCGATATAACTATAGAGCAAGACAACTAGCAAAGCAAAGATAGAGGTGAAATCAAGGAATGGTCATCTTGCCTGGGATCCTGCAAGGAAGAAGAACGAGTCCATGAAGAAGACAAACAGACATAGTTGAACGAACCCTCACAACTCTGGAACAAAATCGAAGCTAACGAGAGAAGCAAACCAGAAAGAAGCAAACAACATGGTAAACACACAAGCATAAACATGGCATGATGCACAATCAAGTATGATGCATGTCTGGTTTAAATAAGCATGGCAAAACAAAGTGCACAAACAATACTACAAGTTAACTGGAGCTCAATATGCAACGAGTTGCATATTGACGAATCACCACATCCAATTATTTAGTTCACTCTCGTTCATAAACACAACAATATTAAATGTTGAATAACATGGCAAGAGGTCCAATACAATTAAACTATACTAACTAAGCAATTTAAATGGGCCCGGAAACAACAAACAACAATTCCAAAAAAAACCATGTCATTTAGCAATTGTTAAGCACACAACAATTTAAACATTTTAGATGTTGTTATCCTGATGCGGATGAAAAATGCAAGTTATCAATTTTAGTTAAAAAGTTGACATGAGCATGTTATGAAGCATTCGTTCACCATGGCGGAACGAAAGGGGTGTCATGGCGGCGAAAACGAAAATGGTGCCACGATAACATTCCGATGATCCGACAACTCGTCGAGATGTCGGTGCAATAGAAGGATGATGGGAGCGGGTCATGCAAGATGGTGGGGTGATCCCGGATATCGGGTTCCACAGTTGGTTGCAAGAAAACGAGGAACGTGCAACGAACATCTCGGACATGGTGCAAACACGAGCATCTCATACAACTCAAGCATTCGTTCACGAGTGTCGTCTCGGCGGTATACCTTTGAAGCATATGTTTTCGGGGCGGAACGAGTTCGGCGGTAGTGGAAGTAGTCGTACACGTTTCGTAGTCGTACACGGTCACGGCGAGGAACTTGACATCCACGGAGTCGACGGTAGTGGTACTCGTTTCGTAGATGTTCATGTCGTCGGTGTTGTGGTACTTGGGGTCTTCGGGCTTGCCGGTCTCTAGGTACTGGACGCTCATGTAGTCGATCTTGACAGTCTTGGCGTCTGGAGGTCATCGAGGGACTTGGCGAAAATCCTGGTCTCGGATTCTGTAGTCGTTCACAGGGCCCAACATTGGGTCTTGGCGAAGCCGGGGTGCATCTTGGAGGCCTCGTCTCGGTCTTTAATCCGAAACGAAGCAAGGCAAAAGACTCGGTGCGGTGGTACTTGGCTTGAACCAGGGGAGGTGGAGCTCCTACTAGGACGATGGTGGCGAGACAGCAGTGGAGCTTGGCGTTGCAGCTGCTCATGGCCACACCAAACCCGAAGCAGCAACAGCAGCAAGGAGGTGAAGAGGTCAAGGCGACGACGGGAACGGGCGAGGCACGAGGCGGCGGCCTCCTGGAGACACGCGGCAGCGGCTCGTGCTGGACTCCGGCGAGGACGACCTGAGCAGAGGTGGTCGGCGGGCGCGACACAGCTCAACAGTGACGAGGCGGTAGCGGAATTCGGGTGGCAAGGGGTGCGGAGGCGCTGGAGAAGAAGGACGGTGGGGACATGGCGCGATAGTGGCGGAAGGAGGCGCCGGAGAGCGAGGCAGCGGCGGCGGGGCTCCCGGTGGTCTTGGTGAGGTCGAGGGGGGCGCCATCGTGGCCGGCGGTGCCGTGGCTGTGCGGGTTAGGCGAGCTCGCGGAGGAGCCCGGACAGTGAGGTGAGCAGGCCGACGATGGGGCAGGGCTTCGGCGCCAAGCCAAGGCAGCGCTCGGCGGGGCGGAGATGCGGGGTCGCAAGGGGAGGAGTAGGTGGCGCGACACGGGGGCAGAGGTGTGGGGTCGAGCGAGACAGAGATGGGATCGGGAGGGACGTCTAGAAGAATAATTTGAGCAGGAGGCCATTTTTCTTGGACTCATAAAAATATGAGGAATATAACAAAAATGGCCTGAGATTTTTTAGAGGAAGTAAAATCCAAACATGTTGAATTTAACTCGACATGTTTGAATTTTGAAACCCATTCAAATAAACTCCAAATGGGCTGAAATTATAGGAGGTGACCCTACACACTAGATGTGATTTATGGGAAGATTTGGAACATTTATGGATAAAGTAAAATTGCAACTCAATTTTACTAAAAGGCCTCGAAGGAAGAAAATAAGTTGAGTTGGCTAAAAAGAAATTGAAGAAGGGTGCAAACGTGTTATAGGTGTTTCCAAGGCAAAGGGATGGTTTAATATAGCTCCCTAATAATATTGGGAGACTTTGATATGTTATAAAGAGAATTTCACCATGTGAATTTCCCTCGATTTAAATGGATCAAACACCCATACAATTTATTTAGTTGGGTTTTTAAAAAATTAAATGACATGATGGCATGATGACATAATGCAATGCAAAAATAAATAGAGCAAGCAAAATGAAACACACGGTGATCACGAAATATATGGAAGTCTTCTGGGGCATCGGTCTTGGGGCGTCACAACTCTCCCACATTAAGAGAGGATCTCGACCCGAGATCCTGGAGATGGCACCGGATAGAAGAGGAAAAGGAAGAGGTAAAACAAAGTTGCTTCTCCGACAAATGAGTGAAACCACGAACCTTGAGAGGTTTAAAAACTTGAAAGGAATGGCACAAAGGAGATGAACGAGATAGCAAACACTCCGTTAGTAAAGAGGAAGAAGGAACATTACAAGAACCTTGTAGGTTGAAAGACATGAACAAGAGCTAACGGATGTCGAAAAGAATTTAAAAACCACTCTGGTTAAAACAAGATAGAGAAGGAATAAGAACGAAAGAATTTGGACAGCACTCCAATTGAAAATGGAAGGAATTGACATGAACTTGAGAAGATTGGATGATACTTGATGAAATCAACAACACACTGCCTCCAAAACAATTAAAAGAATGGCACAAGGGGTAAGAAAGATTTTAGACAACACTGCGATTGAAAAGAGAGGCAAAACTTGATAAGATGAGAGAACTTGAAAGGAGGACACGAGACTCTCATTGAATGGAAAAGCCAATGAAAGGATATGATCTTGACAAAAGAGATGATGGGACGAAGATATCAACATTACAATACCTCCGAAACGAAAGAATATAAGCTAGATCGTTAGGAAGAAAGAAAGTGGAAGAAAATGATAACTTCTACCACCAATGAATTTTGAAAGCATCCTTAGAAAGAAGGATTGAATGGAGTTGTTGGAAAGTCAACAACGAATAGAATAAGCTTGTTGTGGCCTTATGAAAAACATCTCAAAATTATGAGGTGACAACCAGCCACTAACGAAAACAATTGATTTGATTGAGAACATCAAAGAGATGAAAATCTTCTTCCACCAAATTTATGAAGAGATAACTTGGATCAGTGATAAGCACCCTATATAGCAACAATCCTTAGGGAAAAGCTTTTAGGTGAAATACATCCCAAGATAACTCCAACGAATAAATTGCAGGTTTGAAAAGATCTCCTGAACAACGAAAAATGATGGTTTTAAACATCTCGTTCTTCATAACTTGTGAAACATGAAACACGAAGGGAAATTATCAAGAATGACATAACACCACCTCAAAAGATATGGTAAAAAGAAATGCACTTCGGAATGCAAGAAGAAGAAAACTGGACCATGGCATAGATGTTCTATACCTCTGGCAAAGCACACCAAGGACGATGTTGGGCCTGCAGACTCCAGTGGTCTGTACCCAACCCATGTAGTATGAGAAGTCCAACACATTAGATATTTGAAGAACCATGAAGGCAAAAGGTACAAGAAGAGGAAATGCACTTACTTCTCCCTACGAGGCCTAATCATCCACATTTGCTCACGGGTCCCCGACAGTGGCGGGAGTCGTGTACCACCATGCTGGTACACGATGGCCCCATCAACCACCTCGCCCTCACTATCAGTAAACTCATCCCCGCCACCATCAAGATGGCCACTCGGCCCCTGAGGCAGATCCGGCCAGGTACTGATATGTGTCCAACGTATCTATAATTTTTGATTGTTCCATGCTATTATATTATCTATCTTAGATGTTTTATATGCATTTATATGCTATTTTATATGATTTTTGGGACTAACCTATTAACCTACAGCCCAGTGCCAGTTTCAGTTTTTTCCTTTTTTTGAGCAGAAAAGAAATATCTAACGGAGTCCAAACAAAATAAAACTTTACGGGGATTTTCTTGGACCAGAAGACACCAGATAGACTTGGAGTACATTCCATGGGATCTTCAAGGCGGCCACAAGGGTAGAGGGCGCGCCTAGGGGTAGGGCGCCCCCCTACCTTGTTGGTCCCTCGCGCCTCCCCTAATCTACTTCTTCCACCTATAAATTCACACTTATTCTTGAAACCCCAGAACATCCATCGAAACCACTTTTCCACCGTTGTAACCTTCTGTTCTCGCGAGATCCCATCTAGAGGCCTTTTCTGGTACTCTGTCGGAGGGGGAATCAACCACGGAGGGCATCTAAATCAACCCTATTGCCCTTCCGATGAAGTGTGAGTAGTTTACCATAGATCTACGGGTCCATAGCTACTAGCTAGATGGCTTCTTCTCTCTCTTTGATCTTCAATACCATTTTCTCCTCGTTGTTGTAGGAGATATATCCGATGTAATCTTCTTTTGCGGTGTGTTTGTCAAGATCCGATGAATTGTGGGTTTATGATCAGATTATCTATGAATAATATTTCAGTTTTTTTCCAAATTCTTTTATGCATGATTTAATATCTTAGTAATTCTCTTCCAACTATCGGTTTGGTTTGGCCTACTAGATTGGTTTTCTTGCAATGGGATAAGTTCTTTCCTTTGGGTTCAATCTTGCGGTGCTCAGTCCCAGTGATAGAAAGGGACATGAAACATATTGTATTGTTTCCATCGAGGTAACAAGATGGGGTTTTCATCATATTGCTTGAGTTAATTCCGCTACATCATGTTGATGACCCACAAATGTAGGGGATCTATCGTAGTCCTTTCGATAAGTAAGGTATTTTCTGCAAGCACTGAAATTATCGGTAACAGATAGTTTTGTGATAAGATAATTGGTAGCAAGTGACAAATAGTAAAAGTAATAGTAAAAGTAAATAAGGTGTAGCAAGTGACAAAGGACAAGCCTGGACAAACTCTTATATGAAGGAAAGCGCTCCCGAGGACACATGGGAATTATCGTCAAGCTAGTTTTCATCACATTCATATGATTCGCGTTCGTTACTTTGATAATTTGGTATGTGGGTGGACCGGTGCTTCGGTGCTGCCCTTACTTGGACAAGCATCCCACTTACGGTTAACCTCTATTGCAAGCATCCGCAACTACAAAAGAAGTATTAAGGTAAACCTAACCATAGCATGAAACAAGTGGATCCAAATCAGCCCCTTACGAAGCAACGCATAAACTAGGGTTTAAGCTTCTGTCACTCTAGCAACCCATCATCTACTTATTACTTCCCAATGCCTTCCTATAGGCCCAAAACAATGGTGAAGTGTCATGTAGTCGACAACACATGACACCACTAGAGGAAAGACAACATACATCTCATCAAAATATGGAACGAATACCAAATTCACATGACTACTTATAGAAAGACTTCTCCCATGTCCTCAGGAACAAACGTAACTACTCACAAAGCATATTCATGTTCATAATCAGAGGGATATTAATATGCATAATGGATCTGAACATATGATCTTCCACCAAGTAAACCAACTAGCATCAACTACAAGGAGTAATCAACACTACTAGCAACCTACAGGTACCAATCTGAGGTTTTGGTACAATGATTGGATACAAGAGATGAACTAGGGTCTGAGAGGAGATGGTGTTGGTGAAGATGTTGATGAAGATAACCCTCCCCAAGATGGGGGAGTTGTTGGTGATGATGGCAGTGACGATTTCCCCCTCCCGGAGAGAAGTATCCCCGACAGAACAGCTTCGCTGGAGCCCTAGATTGGTTCCGCCAAGGTTCCGCCTCGAGACAGCGGCGTTTTGTCCCGAAAGGCTCCTTGTGATTTTTTTCCAGGTCAAAACACCTCATATAGAAGAAGATGGGCATCGGGGAGTCACCAGGTGGCCCATGAGGCAGGGGCGCGCCCAGGGGGGCGCGCCCCCACCCTCGTGGACAGGTGGTGCCCCCCCTGACGTATCTCTTTCGCCAGATATTTTTTATATCTTCTGAAATGGTGTTTCATGGAGTTTTGGAGCTTTTTGAGTTGTGCGGAATAGGTTTCCAATGTTTGCTCTTTTTCTAGCCCAGAATTCCACCTGCCGACATTCTCCCTCTTCATGTAAACCACATAAAATAAGAGAGAAAAGGCATAAGTATTGTGACATAACGTGTAATAACAGCCCATAGTGCAATAAATATCAAGATAAAAGCATGATGCAAAATTGACGTATCAGCTCCCCCAAGCTTAGACCTCGCTTGTCCTCAAGCGAAAGCCAATATCAAAAAATATGTCCACATGTTTAGAGAAAGAGGTGTCGATGAAAAAAATAAAATACAGACATGAGGGCATCATGATCAACCTTATAACAGCAACACAAATATATATTGCCATATGACTCTTATGCTAAAGTAGCAATCTATCCACAATGTCAAGTATGAATTAGAAACTTCATTGAAAATTAACAAACTATGATCTCGGTCATTGAAGCAATTGCAATTTATCGTAACATCGGAGAGAGTCAATATAAGAGCTTTGCAGCAAGTCCACATACTCAACTATCATTTAGTCTTTCACAATTGCCCACACTCACGCAATACTTATGGGTATGGAGTTTTAATCGGACACAGAGAAAGATAGGGGCTTATGGTGTTGCCTCCCAACCCTTTTACCTCATGGGCAATGTCAACAGTAATGGACCATGATAACTTACATCCAATTGGGTATATATGTCAGGATCTTTCCAACACAATGTGCTTGCCAAAGGATGAAATGTAAAAAGGAAAGGTGGAAATCACCTTGACTCTGATAAAAGAAATAGATAGGCCCTTCGCAGAGGGTAGCAGAGGTTGTCATGTGCTTTTATGGTTGGATGTACAAAATCTTAGCGCAAAAGAACGTCACTTCATATTACCACTTGTGATAGGGACCTTTATTATGCAGTCGGTCGCTTTTATTACTTCCTTATGACAAGATCGTATAATGCTTATTTTCTCCACACTAATAGATCATACATATTTTAGAGAGTTGCAACAATGACAACTAACTTGAAGGATCTTACTCAATCCATAGGTAGGTATGGTGGACTCTCATGGCAAAACTGGGTTTGAGGATGTATGGAAGCACAAGTAGTATCTCTACTTGGTGCAAGGAGTTTTGGCTAGCATGAGGGGGAAAGGCAAGCTCAACATGTTGGATGATCCGTGAGAATATACTTTATCTCGGATATTAGAAAACATAACTCATTATGTTGTCTTCCTTGTCCAACATCAACTCTTTAGCATGTCATATTTTAATAAGTGCTCGCAATCAAAAAATATGTCCAAGATAGTATATTTGTATGTGAAAACCTCTCTTTCTTTATTACTTCCTACTAATTGCAACGATGACCAAAACTAGGTTTGTCAACTCTCAACAACTTTTATTCATCATACTCTTTATATGTGAAGTCATTACTTTCCATAAGATCAATATGATATCTTTGATACTTTTTATATTTTCTTTTATTCTCTCATGACCATAGCGAGAGAATTAAGCCCTCGACTCAACACTAATATTTATTATATTGCTCACAGACTCGATTACAAAGATAAAGATGAAAAAGCAAAAGCTCACAACTAGATCATACTAAACTCTATTCCACTATATCAAGATGTTACCAAAAGTATCGAACTAAGAAAAACTGTAAAGATAGGAGTGTGATGGTGATACGATCCCGGGGCACCTCCCCCAAGCTTGCCAGTTGCCAAGGGGCGTGCACATACCCATGTGATTATGTCTCCTTCTTTGGAGGTGGTGATGGAGTTGTTCATGATGTAGGCTTCTTCCTTAACTTGCATTTAAGGATAGAATTTTGCTCCCTTAGATCATTGATCTCCTGCTCAAGGCTTAATATCTTCTTGCATAGTTCCTGCATGTTTTCCTACAAGAGGCGAAAAGGGATAAACTCAATCTTAGGTTTCTTCACTCTATTAGGGAGGCTTGACTTTTTGAACTCTACATGCATGTCCCCAGGTTGAGGTAATGGGACTTCCTCCTCATCCGAGCTGGTCCAATACTTTCCCTTGGGATCATGGTCTTCTTCTTCCTCCGTGGTCCAACCATAATGCTCCCAGTCCTCGTAGACCTTAGGGCAGCAAGGAGATCAGCCACATAGCTTTCTTCCTCCGAATCCTGGGACGACATATTGCTCTAATCTGTGGCAGAAACAACTCGAAACAAAATTAGAGGATTTTTGCGTGATACGATGGTCAAATCCTTCAGGAGAATATATAGTGATTTTTTACCGACCGAAAGAAGTAACGTGGAAGAAAACGGAGTCTGGGAGGCACACGAGGTGCCCACGAGGCAGGGGGCACGCCCAGGGGGTAGGGAGCGCCCTCCACCCTCGTGGACACCTCGTGTCCTTTTCATACTTCCTCTTATTTTTCTATTTTTATAAATATTCCAAAACGGAGAAAAATTGCCATTAGAACTGTTTTGGAGTCGGTTTACTTACTGTACCACATGCCTCTTCCTTTTCGGAGTCTGAATCTTTCTAGAAAATGTCCCTTATGTACTCCCCCGGGGTTATGGTTTCAACATTTATAGGATTGCCTGAGATATAATGTTTGATTCTTTCACCGTTCACCGCCTTCGGATTTGTGCCTTCGAAGTTGTTGATTTTTATGGCACCAGAACAATAGATCTCCTCGATAACGTAAAGACCTTCCCATTTAGATAGAAGTTTTCCTGCAAAAAATCTTAAATGAGAGTTGTATAGCAAGACATAATCACCTATGTTATCATGCCATCTTTTAACCTTTTCTTTAAACACCTTGGCATTCTCATAAGCTTGGGTTCTCCATTCATCTAGTGAGCTAATGTCAAATAACCTCTTCTCACCGGCAAGTTTGAAATCGTAATTGAGCTCTTTAATAGCCCAATATGCCATATGTTCTAGCTCAAGAGGTAAATGACATGCTTTTCCATAAACCATTTTATATGGAGACATACCCATAGGATTTTTGTATGCAGTTCTATAGGCCCATAATGCATCATCAAGTTTCTTGGACCAATTCTTTCTAGACCTATTAACAGTCTTTTGCAAAATTAATTTCAGTTCTCTATTACTTAGTTCTACTTGACCGCTAGACTGTGGGTGGTAAGGGGATGCAATTCTATGATTAACATCACACTTAGCAAGCATTTTACGGAAAGCACCATGAATAAAGTGTGAACCACCATCAGTCATTAAGTATCTAGGGACTACAAACCTCGGAAACATAACTTATTTAAGCATCTTAATAGAGGTGTTGTGATCAACACTACTAGTTGGAATAGCTTCTACCCACTTAGTAACATAATCAACAACAACTAAAATATGTGTATACCCATTAGAGGAAGGAAACGGTCCCATATAATCAAAGCCCCAAACAGCAAATGGTTCAATAACAAGCGAATAGTTCATAGGCATTTCTTTACGTCTACTAATATAACCAATTCTTTGACATTCATCAGAAGATAAGACAAACTTACGAGCATACTTGAAGAGAGTAGGCCAATAAAAACCAGATTGCAATACCTTGTGTGCAATTCTATCTCCAGCATGGTGTCCTCCATAAGCTTCGGAGTGGCACTTGCGTAGGATATGTTCCTATTCATGCTCAGGTACACAACATCTAATAATACCATCTACTCCTTCTTTATAAAGGTGTGGGTCATCCCAGAAGTAATGTCTTAAATCATAGAAGAACTTTTTCTTTTGCTGGTGATAACACACAAGTGTAGGGGATCAGTTGTAGCCTCTTTCGATAAGTAAGAGTGTCGAACCCAACGAGATTCTAAAGGTAGAAAAAATATTCCCTCAAGTTATGTCGACCACCGATACAACTCTATGCACACTTGACGTTTACTTTACCTAGAACAATTATGAAACTAGAAGTACTTTATGGTTTTATTGGGATAGGTTTGCCAGAATATAAATAGCATGCAAATAAAACTAGGGGCTGTTAAGATAAAGACACAACTAAATTAGTTTTAGTAGAGAGCTTTTTGTCACGAGCAAGTTATTTGTCCCTAGGCATTGCAATTTTATTTGAGGGAGAGGCATAAGCTAACATACTTTCTCTTCTTGGATCATATGCACTTATGATTGGAACTCTAGCAAGCATCCGCAACTACTAAAGATCATTAAGGTAAAGCCCAACCATAGCATTAAAGTATCAAGTCCTCTTTATTCCCATACACAAACAACCTACTTACTCGGGTTTGTGCTTCTGTCACTCACGCCACCCACCATAAGCAAATCATGAACATATTGCAAACCCTACAGCGGGGATCCCTCACGCTTGCGCGACATGGAGAGCACCATAGGACAACACCAATAATAAAAAATGCAACTCAAACCAATCACGATCATCAATTAACCCATAGGAAAAAACATATCTACTCAAACATCATAGGATAGCCATAGATCATTGGAAAATAATATATAGCATTGAGCACCATGTTTAAGTTGAGATTACAGTGGGTCGAAGAGGGGTTACACCGCTGCATAGAGGGGGGGGGAGTTGGTGATGACGGTGGTGAAGTTGTTGGTGTAGATTGCGGTGACGATGATGGCCCCGGTGGCATTCTGGTGCCACCAGAAGCGAGGGGGAGAGAGCCCCCCTCCTTCTTCTTCTTTGACCTTCTCCCTAGATGGGAGAAGGGTTTCCCCTCTGGTCCATTGTCTCCATGGAGTGGGAGGGGCGAGAGCCCTCCGAGATTGGATCTGTCTCTCTATCTCTCTCTGTGTCTGCGTTCTCAGATTTCGGCCCTTCGCCATTTTTTAAATTACCGGAGATCCGTAACTCCGATTGGGCTGAATTTTGGATACGATTTTTATCCGGATATTATCTTTCTTGCGGCGAAAGAAGCGCATCAACCGCCTT
The DNA here is from genome assembly GCA_902687465.1 of Secale cereale. NCBI lineage: Eukaryota > Viridiplantae > Streptophyta > Magnoliopsida > Poales > Poaceae > Secale > Secale cereale. The sequence goes on from LR738710.1 coordinate 571,362,044, forward strand.
ACGAATTAGCCACGAGGGCCCAGGGCGCGCATGCTCCCCTGGGCGCACCCCTCACCCTCGTGGGCCACCCGGGCATCGCCTCACGTTGGTTCTGCTTCCCAGTATTCACATATATTCCAAAAAAATCTCCGTCTGTTTTTATCCCGTTTGGACTCTGTTTGATAAGGATATTCTGCAAAACAAAAAACATGCAACAAACAGGAACTAGCACTAGGCACTGGATCAATATGTTAGTCCCAAAAAATAGTATAAAAAGTTGCCAAAAGTATATGAAAGTTGTAGAATATTGGCATGGAACAATCAAAAATTATAGATACGACGGAGACGTATCAGCATCCCCAAGTTTAATTCCTGCTCGTCCTCGAGTAGCTAAATGATAAAAAGATAATTTTTGATGTGGAATGCTACCTAGTGATGCGTCTCCAACGTATCTATATTTTTTTATTGTTCCATGCTATTATTTATGAAGTCTTGGATGTTTAATGGGCTTTATCATTCACTTTTATATCATGTTTGGGACTAACCTACTAACCCAAAGGCACAGTCCAGATTGCTGTTTTTTTTTGCCTGTTTCAGGGTTTTGCAGAAAAGGAATATCAAACGGAGTCCAAACGGAATAAAACCTTCGCGAGAGATATTTTTGGAGGAAATCACGCTCGAGAGTCTTCGGGGCCAAGTCAGGGGACGTAGGGCCAGCCCTCGAGGGTGGGGGCGCCCCCCTGCCTCGAGGCTGGCCCACACGGCCCTCGGTGCCCCCCTTCTTCCTATATATACCTACGCACCCCAGAAACTCCATACGCAGAGAGAAAACCCTAATTCACCGCCGTAGCTGCTGTTCCCGTGGAGATCCCATCTTGGAGCCTGTTCCAGGAGGGGGATCCATCACGGAGGCCTTCATCATCATCATCATCGCCCTCACCATGAGTTGTGAGTAGTTTACCACAGACCATCGGGTCCATAGCTAGTATCTAGATGGCTTCTTCTCTCTCTCTGGATCTCAATACAAAGTTCTCCTCGGTCTTCGAGGAGATCTATTCGATGTAATATCTTTTTGCGGTGTGATTGTCGAGATCCGATGAATTGTGAGTTTATGATCAAGGTTATCTATGAAAGATATTTGGTTCTTCTCTGAACTTTTTATGTGTGCTAATAATATCCTTGCAAGTCTCTTTGAATTATTGGTTTGGTTTGGCCTACTAGATCTATAGTTCTTGCAATGGGAGAAGTGCTTGGCTTTGGGTTCAATCATGTGGTGTCCTTTGCCAGTGACAGTAGGGGCAGCAAGGAACGTATTGTATTGTTGGCATCAAGGATAAAAAAGATGTGGTTTTCATCATATTGCTTGAGTTTATCCCTCTACATCATGTCATCTTACTTAAGGCGATACTCTGTTCGTATGAACTCAATACACTAGATGCATGCGGGATAGCGGTCGATGTGTGGAGTAATAGTAGTAGATGCAGGCAGGAGTCGGTCTACTTGTCTCGGACGTGATGCCTATATACAATGATCATGCCTAGATAGTCTCATAATTATTCACTTTTCTATCAATTGCTCGACAGTAATTTGTTTACCCGCCGTAGAATATCGCTATCATGAGAGAAGCCACTGGAGAAAACTATGGCCCCCGGGTCTATTCTCAACATATCAATCTACATCTACTTTACTTTTCTTGCTTTTATTTGTTGTTTTATTAAACTAAAAATACCAAAAATATAATTATCATCTCTATCAGATCTCACTCTCGTAAGTGACCGTAAAGGGATTGACAACCCCTTATCGCGTTGGCTGCGAAGTTCTTATTTGTTTGTGCAGGTGCGAGGGACTGGTGCGTGGTCTCCTACTGGATTGATACCTTGGTTCTCAAAAACTGAGGGAAATACTTACGCTATTGTGCTGCATCTCCCTTTCCTCTTCGAGGGAATACAACGCAAGCTCAAGAGGTAGCACCTAGCATAATCTTGATCATGTAATCTAATCACGCCATGAATATTAAGACACGAGTGATTCAAAGCAATAGTCTATCATTTGCATAAAAGAATTTAATACTTAGGCATCCCAACAAACAATCAAGTCTTTCAAAATATCAATGCTAAAGAACGTTATCCTTACAAAATCATATAGTCTTTTATGCTTCCCTTTTCTTAACACAAGGTACCCCTCATGCCCATCCCGGTGTCAGCCAAGCAATTGTTTTCATACTTTACTTTTTCGAACTTTTTCAACTCTTCACACAAAACATGAGCGTGAGCCATGGACATAGCACTATGGGTGCAATAGAAGGTGGTAGTAGACAAAAGTAGGGAGAAAGTCTCACATCGACTAGGCGTACCAATGGGCTATGGAGATGCCCATCAATAGGTATCAATGTGAGTGAGTAGGGATTGCCATGTAATGGATGCACTGGAGCTATAAGTGTATGAAAGCTCAAGAGAAAACCAGTGGGTGTGCATCACCTTGCTTGCTCATGAAGACCTAGGGCATTTGAGGAAGCCCATCGTTGGAATATACAAGCCAAGTTCTATAACGAAAAATTCCCACTAGTATATGGAAGTGACAACATAGGAGACTCTCTATCATGAAGATCATGGTGCTACTTTGAAGCACAAGTGTGGAAAAAAGATAGTAGCATTGTCCCCTTTTTCTTTTCCTTTTTTTGTCCTTCCTTTTTTTATTTGGCCTTTCTCTTCTTCTTTTTTGCCTTTTTTTTTCTTTTGTCCTTCTTTTTTTTCTTTTTTTTTCAAGGGACAATGCTCTAATAATGATGATCATCATACTTCTATTTACTTACAACTCGATATTACAACTCGATACTAGAACAAAAATATGACTCTATATGAATCCTCCGGTGGTGTACTGGGATGTGCAATGATCTAGCATAGCAATGACATCAAAAAACGGACAAGCCATGGAAACATCATGCTAGCTATCTTACGATCATGCAAGGCAATATGACAATGATGGTGCGTGTCATAATAAACGAAACGGTGGAGTTACATGGCAATATACGAAATGCCATAATAGGTAGGTATGGTGGCTGTTTTGAGGAAGGATATAAGGTGGTTTGATGCACCGGCGACAATTGTGCGGTACTAGAGTGGCTAGCAAGGTGGAAGGGTGATAGTGCGTATAATCCATGGACTCAACGTTAGTCATAAAGAACTCACATACTTATTGCGAAAAATGTATTAGTCCTTGAAGCAAAAATACTACGACGCATGCTCCTAGGGGGGAGGTTGGTAGGAGTTAACCATCGCGCGCCCCCGACCTTCACGCAAAGATAAACAATCAAAATACAATGCGCGCCAATTTGGTTACATAGTTAGGAGACCATACGTGCATGCTTCGGGAATCACAAACCTTAACACCAATATTATTACTAAACCACAATCATTCACTAGTACCTCCCACATATTAGCATATCTATATCGCAAAACTATTGCAAGGAATCAAACATGTCATATTCAGCGATCTAAAAGTTTATGTAGGATTTTATGACTAACCATCTGAATGACCAATTCCTGTCAACTCTCTAAATAGATATAAGTGAAGCAAGAGAGTTTTAATTCTTTCCACAAAAGTTATGCCCACACTCTAACAAATATAAGTGAAGCAAAAGAGCATTCTACAAATGGCGGTTTTCTATGTGAGGAGAAACAGGCAATCCAAACTTCAAATGATATAAGTGAAGCACAAGAAGCATTCTATAAATCAACCAAGGACTATCTCATACCAGCATGGTGCATTTATAAAAAAAGAAAAATCAAACGACGCTCCAAGAGTTTATGCATATCATGTGAATGAAACGAATCCGAAAACATACTGATACTTGTTGAAGAAAGATGACATGCCTTCCTGGGCATCCCCAAGCTTAGACGCTTGAGTCTCCTTGAATATTTACTTGGTGTGCCTTGGGCATCCCCAAGCTTGAGCTCTTGCCTCTCCTTCTTCTCCTCATATCGAGACCTAGAGATTTTTAAGAGATTAGTCAGAGGCCTAGAGATTTTGGAGAAGTCCTTAATGAACCTCCTATAAAACCTGGCATGACCAAGGAACCTTCTTATACCTTTGATGTCCTTGGGACACGTCATCTTTTCAATAGCATCAACCTTAGCTTTGTCAACTTCAATACCTCTTTCAGAAATTTTATGTCCCAATACAATGCCTTCATTAACCATAAAGTGGCATTTTTCCCAATTCAAGACAAGATTAGTTTCTTCACATCTCTATGAAACTCAATCAAGGTTGCTCAAGCAATCATCAAAAGAGGTTCCGTAAACGGAAAAATCATCCATGAAAACCTCAACAATCTTTTCACAAAAATCAGAGAATATAGCCATCATGCATCTTTGAAAGGTAGCAGGTGCATTACATAAACCAAAAGGCATACGTCTATAAGCAAAGGTATCGAAGGGACAAGTAAAAGTGGTCTTTTCTTGATCCCCTTTTGACACAGGTATTTGAGAGAAACCAGAGTAACCATCTAGAAAGAAAAGATGAGTATGTTTGGATAACCTTTGTAGCATTTGATCAATAAAAGGCAAAGGATAATGATCTTTCTTAGTAGCTTTATTTAATTTACGGAAATCAATTACAATCCTATAACCTGTAACAATTCTTTGCGGTATTAGTTCATCTTTATCATTAGGAACTACAGTCATATCTCCCTTCTTAGGGACACAATGGACAGGACTTACCCACTGGGTAAATTATACCTGCCTCTAGAAGCTTTAGTACTTCATTCCTTACCACTTCTTTCATCTTAGGATTTAACCGTCGTTGATGATTGATAATAGGTTTCGCGTCCTCTTCCAACTTTATCTTGTGTTGGCATAGAGTGGGACTAATGCCCTTAAGATCATCCATATTATACCCAATAGCAGCACGGTGCTTCTTTAGAGTTTTCAATAGTTTCTCTTCTTCCTGCTCTGAAAGGTTAGCACTAATAATAACAGGATATATCTTCTTTTCATCGAGATAAACATACTTAAGAGTGTCAGGTAATGGTTTAAGTTCAAACACGGGATCACCCTTGGGTGGAGGAGGATCCCCTAGAATTTCAACAGGAAAGTTGTTTTTCAATAAGGGTCCCTGTTTAAAGAATATTTGATCTATTTCCCTTCTCTCATTCATATACATGTCATTTTCATGGTCTAGCAGGTATTGTTCTAAAGGATCATTAGGAGGTACAACAATAGAAGCAAGACCAATAATTGCATCCTTACTAGGTAATTCTTTATCATGGGGTTGTCTACGAAATTTAGCAAAGTTAAAATCATGAGACATATCCCCTAATCCAACAGTAACAATATCCTTTTCGCAGTCTATCTAAGCATTAACAGTGTTCAAGAAGGGTCTACCAAATATAACGGGACAAAAATCATCTTGTGGGGAACTGAGAACAAGAAAATCGACAGGGTATTTAACCTTCCCACACAAGACTTCAACATCTCTAACAATCCCAACAGGTGAAATAGTGTCTCTATTAGCAAGCTTATTAATAGTAACATCTATACCTTCTAACTAAGTAGGTGCAATATCGTGCATAATTTCTTTATATAAAGAATGAGGTATTACACTCGCACTAGCACCCATTTCACATAAACCATGATAGCAATGATCTCCTATTTTAATAGAAATAACAGGCATGCCTACAACATGTCTCTGTTTATTCCTAGTATCGGGTTTGGCGATTCTAGCAGCTTCCCCTTGGAGGTAAATAACATGTCCATCTAAATTTTTAACCAAGAGATCCTTAACCATAGCAACACTAGGTTCAACTTTAATTTTCTCAAAGGGTGTAGGTGTTCTAGTATTACTCTTACGAACCATAGTTGAAGCTTTAGCATGATCCTTTATCCTAACAGGGAAAGGTGGTTTCTCAATATAAGCAGCAGGAACAATAGGATCAACATTATAAGTGATAGTCTTTTCTTCAACTTTAACATGTTCAACTACTTTTACTTCAATGGGAGAATGGTATTTAAACCACTTCTCCTTAGGGAGATCAACATGAGTAGCAAATGATTCACAGAAAGAAGCTACTATCTCAGAGTCAAGTCCATATTTAGTGCTAAATTCACGGAAAACATCGGTATCCATAGAAGATTTAACACAATCAAACTTAGGGGTTATACCTGACTCCTTACCTTTGTCGAGGTCCCAATCTTCAGAGTTGCATTTAATTCTTTCCAATATACCCCATTTGAATTCAATAGTCTTCATCTTAAAAGAACTAGTACGAGAAGTATCGAGCATGGAACGATTATTGAGAGAAAGCCGAGCATAAAAATTTGAATAATCATTTCTCTTGAGAGCTCGTGATTGGGGCATGAATATAACATTGAATTAAGCCTCCCCCAAGCTTGAGCGATACTTTCTCCTTCGCGAGGCCAAAATTATATATATATAATTAATCACGATGAACCTGATGCATAGGATAGAACTTCGTATGAAATTCCAACTTCAATCGAATTGTAGTTCCATGATCCAATATCATCGCATAGCCTAAACCATGTCAATGCATATCCCTTCAAGGATAAAGGGAATACCTTGTTCTTGATAATATCATCGGGCATACCTGCAAGTTTAAATAATCCACATAGATTAGGTGCAAATCGGGGTGCAGTGTTTCATTTCCTGTAAAGGGATTAGCTAGCAGTTTCTCTATCATACCCGAAGGAATTTCAAAGCAAACATTTTTAGTAGGTTGAGGAGCAACTCTTGGTCGGGGTGAAGATACCCCGAACAAGCCCCTCAAAGGATTATGAGCCATAGTAACAAATGACAGTAAATTTTAGCACACTACATAAATTTTTCCTTACCAAATTCCACTTACCAAAGGTGCTTCACTCCCTAGCAATGCCGCCAGAAAAGAGTCTTGATGACCCACAAGTGTAGGGGATCTATCATAGTCCTTTCGATAAGTAAGTGTGTCGAACCCAACGAGGAGAAGAAGGAAATGATAGGCAGTTTTTAGTAAGGTATTTTCTGCAAGCACTGAAATTATCAGTAACAGATAGTTTTCTGATAAGATTATTGGTAGCAAGTGAAAAACAGTAAAAGTAATTAAGGTGCAGCAAGATGGCCCAGTCCTTTTTGTAGCAAAGGACAAGCCTGGACAAACTCTTATATGAAGGAAAGCGCTCCCGAGGACACATGGGAATTATCGTCAAGCTAGTTTTCATCACGTTCATATGATTCGCGTTCGTTACTTTGATAATTTGGTATGTGGGTGGGCCGGTGCTTGGGTGTTGCCCTTACTTGGACAAGCATCCCACTTATGATTAACTTCTATTGCAAGCATCCGCAACTACAAAAGAAGTATTAAGGTAAACCTAACCATAGCATGAAACAAGTGGATCCAAATCAGCCCCTTACGAAGCAACGCATAAATTAGGGTTTAAGCTTCTGTCACTCTAGCAACCCATCATCTACTTATTACTTTCCAATGCCTTCCTCTAGGCCCAAAAAATGGTGGAGTGTCATGTAGTCGACGTTCACATGACACCACTAGAGGAAAGACAACATACATCTCCTCAAAATATCGAACGAATACCAAATTCACATGACTACTTATAGCAGGACTTCTCCCATGTCCTCGGGAACAAACGTAGCTACTCACAAAGCATATTCATGTTCATAATCAGAGGGATATTAATATGCATAATTGATCTGACCATATGATCTTCCACCAAGTAAACCAACTAGCATCAACTACAAGGAGTAATCAATACTACTAGCAACCTACAGGTACCAATCTGAGGTTTTAGTACAAAGATTGGATACAAGAGATGAACTAGGGTTTGAGAGGAGATGATGCTAGTGAAGATGTTGATGAAGATAACCCTCCCAAGATGGGGGGGTTGTTGGTGATGATGGTGGTGACGATTGCCCCCTCCCGGAGGGAAGTATCCTCGGCAGAATAGCTCCGCCAGAGCCCTAGATTTATTCTGCCAAGGTTCCGCCTCGAGATGGCGGTGTTTTGTCCCGAAAGCCTCCTTATGATTTTTTTTTCCAGGTCAAAACGCCTCATATAGGAGAAGATGGGCATCGGGGAGTCACCAGGTGGCCCACGAGGCAGGGGGCGCCCCCCACCCTCGTGGACGGGTGGTGGCCCGCTGACGTATCTCTTTCGCCAGATATATTTTATATTTTCTAAAACGGTGTTTCGTGGAGTTTCGGAGCTTTTTGAGTTGTGCAGAATAGGTTTCCAATGTTTGCTCCTTTTCCAGCCTAGAATTCCAGCTGCCGGCATTCTCCCTCTTCATGTAAAACTCGTAAAATAAGAGAGAAAAGGCATAAGTATTGTGACATAACGTATAATAACAGCCCATAGTGCAATAAATATCAACATAAAAGCATGATGCAAAATGGACGTATCACATGTCATCTTTCTTAATGCGTTACTATGTTCTTATGAACTTAATATACTCTAGATGCAGAATCGTTTCGGTTAATGTGTGGAGTAATAGTAGCAGATGCAGGCAGGAGTCGGTCTACTTGTCACGAATGTGATGCCTATATTCATGATCATTGCCATAGATGTCATTATAATTATTCGCTCTTCTATCAATTGCTTGAGAGTAATTTGTTCACCCACCGTAATACTTGCTATCAGGAGAGAAGCCTCTAGTGAAACCTATGCCCCCCGCATCTATTTTACATCTTATAAGTTTTAGATCTACTATTTTGCAATCTTTTACTTTTCAATCTATAAACCAAAAACCCAAAAATATTTATTTTACTAGTTCATCTATCTCTATCAAATCTCGATTTTGCAAATAACCGTGAAGGGGATTGACAACCCCTTATAGTGTTGGGTGCAAGTTTGTTGTTTGTTTGTGCAGGTATTTGGCAACTTGTGTGTAATCTCCTACTTGATTGATACCTTGGTTCTCAAAGCTAAGGGGAATACTTACTCTACTTTGCTGCATCACCCTTTCCTCTTCAAGGGAAAAACCAACGCAAGCTCAAGAGGTAGGAGGTACCCCATCCAGACGTCTCCTCGGACATAGCCTGGTCCGGAGTCTCGTGGCCCGAAGTCTCGTGGGTGGAAGTTTCTGGAACGGAGTCTCGTGGGCCGAGGGCCCATCGACCCGAGGCTCGTGGTCCGGAGTCCCCGTAGCCTCCACCTTAGACAAGTCCACCCTAGCAGTCCTGTGCTCGGGTGAATGAGCTGGGGTGGTGGAGCGGAAGGCATAGCAGTCTGCCTACCTCTCCCACGGCCACGCCCTCGCCAACCTCCTCTCTTCTTCCCTCCCCGACCTCCTCTCCCGGTGGGCAATGACACTGGTGAAGAAGCGCCTGCTGGTGTCCCCTTACTGTCTATCAACGCTCTTCGAAGATGTAGGGGTGGATTGGAAGTACCCCTCCCACGGGGCACTAACGAAGAAGTACCTGCATGGCACTCTGAATACTTGCGACCCACCTGCAGCCAATGAAACTGAAGAGCTGCCTTGCATGTGGGGCATGGGAACCTTCCATGCGTACATCGGCCAACGAATAGCGCATACGTCGGCAAATCATGCACGAAGTACATGTACCAGACACACATTATGAACTTTTGTTTGCTTGCGACGTCGTATGTCTTGATCCCATTATCCCAAGCTTCTTTCAATTCATCCTTTAGCGGCTGCATGTACACATTCGTATTCTTCCTAGATAGTTGGGCCCTAGAATTATCAACGTCAGGAAAATGTTCTTTCTTTGCCTAATCTGTCGGGATGAGATTGAGTGGAATGGCAAATACATGCCAACAACTGTATTGGGTTGCTGTCATACCAAACAGATTGAACCCATCCATGTTGATGCAGACTCGAGGATGCCTTGGATCTGCCACTTTTTCCTCATGTAATGCATCAAAGAGCTTCCACGCAAAACCATCTGATGTGTGTACGAACATCTGATTCCCATCTGCATCTAGTTCGGTTCTTTTGCCCAATTTGTGTCATGTCATCTATTTGGCCGTCTCTTCAACCATGAAAAGACATTGAAGTCTTGGTATGATTGGCATATACCAAAGAACATTAATAGAGATTTTGGCCTGCCTCTTCTCACCAATACCGTTGTCTACCACAACATACCGGGAAGAGTTGCAAATGAGACAATAGTTCAAGCTGGCATACTCAAGCCTAAATAAGGCACATCCTTTCTCACACGCATCTATCTTCTCATAGGGCATCTTAAGTACACGAAGGATTTTGTCCGACTCATACAGGTTTGCCAGAATTACATGGCCTTTGGGTAGAAAGCGTCCAAATAGTGTCATCATCGCGTTGTAGCATTCTCTGCCCAAGTTGAACTGAGCCTTCAGAGCCATTACTTGTGCGATGGCATCCAGCTGACAAAGCTCAGTGTGCTCGTGGAGAGAATATTTTGAAGACTCCAACATTTCATTGAACGTGTTTGCAGATTCCTCCATCTCATCGTGTGAATCCCGAGCATCATCAAAGCCTTGCACCATGTCTTCAATCCCGATACCATGCTCGTCTGTGCGACGACGAACCACCTTAACTCAAGTATGTTGGGCAGACTCAAAATGAAATGTCCACACCGTATAATCGGGCGTAAAACCCCACTTATGCAGGTGTTTACCCATTTCATCCTTTGTCCTTTGTTGAAAGTTGTTGCACTTAATACAGGGGCACTAGTTTTTTCTCTGGCCATTTGCGAATGCGGCTTCACAAACCCCTTGGTTTTTGTTAACCATGAAGGAAATATGCCCTAGAGGCAATAATAAAGTTATTATTTATTTCCTTATATCATGATAAATGTTTATTATTCATGCTAGAATTTTATTAACTGGAAACTTAGTACATGTGTGAATACATAGACAAAACATAGTGTCCCTAGTATGCCTCTACTAGACTAGCTCATTGATCAAAGATGGTTATGTTTCCTAGCCATAGACATGAGTTGTCATTTGATCAACAGGATCACATCATTAGGAGAATGATGTGATGGACAAGACCCATCCGTTAGCTTAGCACTATGATCATTTAGTTTTACTGCTATTGCTTTCTTCATGACTTATACATTTTCCTATGACTATGAGATTATGCAACTCCCGTATACCGGAGGAACACCTTGTGTGCTATAAAATGTCACAACGTAACTGGGTGATTATAAAGATGCTCTATAGGTGTCTCCGAAGGTGTTCGTGTTGTTGGCATATATCAAGAATAGGATTTGTCACTCCGACTGTCGGAGAGGTATCTCTGGGCCCTATCGGTAATACACATCATAATAAGCCTTGCAAGCAAATGACTAATGAGTTATTCACGAGATGATGTACTACGAAACGAGTAAAGAGACTTGCCGGTAACAAGATTAACTAGGTATGGCGATACCGATGATCGAATCTCGGGAAAGTAACATACCGATGACAAAGGGAACAACGTATGTTGTTATGCGGTTTGACCGATAAAGATCTTCGTAGAATATGTAGGAGCCAATATGAGCATCCAGGTTCCGCTATTGGTTATTAACCGGAGATGAGTCTCGGTCATATCTACATAGTTCTCGAACTCGTAGGGTCCGCACGCTTAACGTTTGATGACAATCGGTATTATGAGTTTATGAGTTTTGACATACCGAAGGTAGTTAGGAGTCCCGGATGAGATCACGGACATGATGAGGAGTCTCGGAATGTCCGAGACGTAAAGATTGATATATTTGACGACTATATTCGGACACCGGAAGTGTTCTCGAAAGTTTCGAAATTTACTCGAGTGCCGGAGGGGTTACCGGAACCCCCCGGGGGAAAGTTGGGCCCTAGTGGGCCTTAGGGAAGAAAGAGGGCAGCAGCCAGGAGGTGGCGCGCCCCCTCCCAAGGGGCAGTCCGAATTGGACTAGGGGAGGGGGGCGCGGCCCCCTCTTTCCATGTCCTTCTCTCCCTCTCTTTCCTTCCCCCTTCTCTCTCTTGGTGATTCCTACTAGGAATAGGATTGCAATCCTATTCCTAGTAGGATTGCACCCCTTGGCGTGCCATAGAGGGGCCGGCCGGCCTCCCCCTTGCTCCTTTATATACGGGGGCAAGGGGCACCCCAGAAACACACAAGTTGAATTGTTTTAACCGTGTGAGGTGCCCCCCTCCACAGAAACACACCTCGGTCATACCGTTGCAGTGCTTAGGCGAAGCCCTGCGCCGGTAACTTCATCATATCCGTCACCACGCCGTCGTGCTGACGAAACTCTCCCGTGAAGCTCAACTGGATCAAGAGCTCATGGGACGTCATCAAGCTGAATGTGTGCTGAACGTGGAGGTGTCGTACGCTCGGTGCTTGATCGGTTGGATCGCGAAGAAGTTCGACTACATCAACCGCGTCACTTGACACTTCCGCTTTCGGTCTACGAGGGTACATGGACACTCTCTCCTCTCTCGTTGCTATGCATCTGGTAGATAGATCTTGCGTGATCGTAGGAAAATTTTAAAATACTACGTTCCCCAACAGTGGCATCAGAGCCAGGTCTATGCGTAGATGATATGCACGAGTAGAACACAATGAGTTGTGGATGATACTAGTCATACTGCTTACCAGCATGTCATACTTTGCTTCGGCGGTATTGTGAGATGAAGCGGCCCAAACCGACATTACGCGTACGCCTACTCGAGACTGGTTTCACTGTTATGAGAACTTGTTGCTTAAAGGTGACTGGCGGGTGTATGTCTCTCTCACTTTAGCTGAATCAAGTGTGGCTACGCCCGGTCCTTGTGAAGGTTAAAACAGCACATACTTGACGAAACATCATTGTGGTTTTGTATGCGTAGGTAAGAACGGTCCTTGCTGAGCCCGTAGCAGCCACGTAAAACTTGCAACAACAAAGTAGAGGACGTCTAACTTGTTTTGCAGGGCATGTTATGATGTGATATGGTCAAGACATGATGAGTTATACGGTTTTGTATGAGATGATCATGTTTTGTAAAGTTATCGGCAACTGGCAGGAGCCATATGGTTGTTGCTTTCTTGTATGAAATGCAATCGCCGTGTAATTGCTATACTTTATCACTAAGCAGTAGCGATAGTCGTGGAAGCAATAGTTGGCGAGACGACAACGATGCTACGATGGAGATCAAGGTGTTGCGCCGGTGACGAAGGTGATCATGACGGTGCTTTGGAGATGGAGATCAAAAGCACAAGATGATGATGATGGCCATATCATGTCACATATTTTGATTGCATGTGATGTTTATCTTATTATGCTTCTTATTTTGCTTAGTACGACGGTAGCATTATAAGATGACCCCTTACAAAATTTCAAGGTGTAAGTGTTCTCCCTGAGTATGCATCGTTGCGAAAGTTCGTCGTGCCGAGACACCACGTGATGATCGGGTGTGATAAGCTCTACGTTCAAATACAACGGGTGTAAGCCAGTTTTGCACAAGCAGAATACTCGGGTTAAACTTGACAAGCCTAGCATATGCAGATATGGCCTCGAAACACTGGAGACCGAAAGGTCGAGCGTGAATCATATAGTAGATATGATCAACATAAGATGGTCACCATTGAAACTACTCCATCTGACGTGATGATCGGACATGGTTTAGTTCATTTGGATCACGTGATCATTTAGATGACCGAAGGGATGTCTATCTAAGTGGGAGTTCTTTAAGTAATATGATTAAATTGAACTTTAATTTATCATGAACTTAGTCCTTATAGTTTTTGCATATCTATGTTGTTGTAGATCAATGGCCCGTGCTACCGTTCCTTTGAATTTTAATGCATTCCTAGAGAAAGCTAAGTTGAAATATGATAGTAGCAATTACACGGACTGGGTCAGTAACTTGAGGATTATCCTCATTGCTGCACAGAAGAATTATGTCCTTGAAGCACCACTAGGTGACAAGCCCCCTCCCGCTAATGTAGACGCTTTGAACGTCTGGCAGACGCGGTCTGATGACTACACGATAGTTCAGTGTGCCATGCTTTACGGCCTAGAACCGGGACTTCAACGACGTTTTGAACGTCATGGACCATATGAGATGTTCCAGGAGTTGAAGTTGATATTTCAAGAAAATGCCCGGATTGAGAAATATGAGATTTCCAATAAGTTCTATAGCTGCAAGATGGAGGAGAATAGTCCTATCAGTGAACACTTTCTCAGAATGTGTGGGTACTACAATCATATGACTCAACTTGGTTGCAAAGTTGACGAGGATAGTGTTATTGGTAGAGTTCTACAATCACTGCCACCAAGCTATAAAGGCTTCGTGATGAACTATAATATACAAGGGATGCAGAAGACAATTCCCGACCTCTTCGCCATGCTCAAAGCTGCGGAGGTAGAAATCAAAAAGGAGCATCAAGTGTTGATGGTTAACAAGACCACTAGTTTCAAGAAAAAGGGCAAGGGTAAGAAGGGGAACTTCAAGAAGAATAGCAAGGCAGTTGCTACTCCCGCGAAGAAACCCAAGTCTGGAGCCAAGCCTGAAACTGAGTGCTTCTACTGCAAAGGGAATGGACACTGGAAGCGAAACTGCCCCAAGTATTTGGCGGATAAGAAGGATGGCAAGGTGAACAAAGGTATATGTGATATACATGTTATTGATGTGTACCTTACTAATGCTCGTAGTAGTACCTGGGTATTTGATACTGGTTCGTGTTCTAATATTTGTAACTCGAAACAAGGACTACGGATTAAACGAAGATTGGCTAAGGACGAGGTGACGATGCGCGTGGGAAATGGTTCCAAAGTCGATGTGATCGCCGTCGGCACGCTACCTCTGCATCTACCTTCGGGATTAGTTTTAGACCTAAATAATTGTAATTTGGTGCCAGCGTTGAGCATGAACATTATATCTGGATCTTGTTTGTTGCGAGATGGTTATTCATTTAAATCAGAGAATAATGGTTGTTCTATTTTTATGAATAATATCTTTTATGGTCATGCACCCTTGAAGAATGGTCTATTCTTGTTGGATCTCGCTTGTAGTGATACACATATTCATAATATTGAAGCCAAAAGATGCAAGGTTAATAATGATAGTTCAACTTATTTGTGGCACTGCCGTTTAGGTCATATTGGTGTAAAGCGCATGAAGAAACTCCATAGTGATGGACTTTTGGAATCACTTGATTATGAATCACTTTGTGCTTGCGAACCTTGCCTTATGGGCAAGATGACTAAAACTCCGGTCTCCGGAACTGCGGAGCGAGCAACAGATTTGTTGGAAATCATACATACTGATGTATGTGGACCAATGAGTGTTGAAGCTCGCGGAGGGTATCGTTATTTTCTGACCTGCACTGATGATTTGAGTAGATATGGGTATATCTACTTAATGAAGCACAAGTCTGAAACATTTGAAAAGTTCAAAGAATTTCAGAGTGAAGTAGAGAATCATCGAAACAAGAAAATAAAGTTTCTACGATCTGATCATGGAGGTGAATATTTGAGTTACGAGTTTGGTCTTCATTTGAAACAATGTGGAATAGTTTCACAACTCACGCCACCCGTAACACCACAGCGTAATGGTGTGTCCGAACGTCGTAACCGTACTTTATTGGATATGGTGCGGTCTATGATGTCTCTTACCGATTTACCACTATTGTTTTGGGGTTATGCTTTTGAGACAGCTGCATTCACGTTAAATAGGGCACCATCTAAATCCATTGAGACGACGCCTTATGAACTGTGGTTTGGCAAGAAACCAAAGTTGTCGTTTCTTAAAGTTTGGGGCTGCGATGCTTATGTGAAAAAGCTTCAACATGATAAGCTCGAACCCAAGTCGGAGAAATGTGTCTTCATAGGATACCCAAAGGAGACAGTTGGGTACACCTTCTATCACAGATCCGAAGGCAAGATATTCATTGCTAAGAATGGATCCTTTCTAGAGAAGGAGTTTCTCTCGAAAGAAGTGAGTGGGAGGAAAGTAGAACTTGATGAGGTAATTGTACCATCTCCTGAATTGGAAAGTAGTACATTACAGAAACTAGTTCCAGTGATTCCTACACCAATTAGTGAGGAAGCTAATGATGATGATCATGAAACTTCAGATCAAGTTTCTGCTGAACGTCGTAGATCAACCAGAGTACATTCCGCACCAGAGTGGTATGGCAACCCAGTTCTGGAAGTCATGTTACTAGACCATGATGAACCTACGAACTATGAGGAAGCGATGATGAGCCCAGATTCCTCAAAATGGCTTGAGGCCATGAAATCCGAGATGGGATCCATGTATGAGAACAAAGTGTGGACTTTGGTTGACTTGCCCGGTGATCAGCAAGCCATCGAAAATAAATGGATCTTCAAGAGGAAGACTGACGCTGATGGTAATGTTACTGTCTACAAAGCTCGACATGTCGCGAAAGGTTTTTGATAAGTTCAAGGAGTTGACTACGATGAGACTTTCTCAACCGTAGCGATGCTTAAGTCTGTCTGAATCATGTTAGCATTTCCCGCATTTTATGATTATGAAATCTGACAAATGGATGTCAAAACTGCATTCCTGAATGGATATCTTAAAGAAGAGTTGTATATGATGCAACCAGAAGGTTTTGTCAATCCGAATGGTGCTAACAAAGTGTGCAAGCTCCAGCGATCCATCTATGGTCTGGTGCAAGCATCTCGGAGTTGGAATATACGCTTTGATAAGGTGATCAAAGCATATGGTTTTATACATACTTTTGGATAAGCCTGTATTTGCAAGAAAGTGAGTGGGAGCACTACATCCTTTTCTGATAAGTATATGTGAATGACATTTTGTCGATCAGAAATGATGTATAATTTTCTGGAAAGCATAAAGGAGTGTTTGAAAGGAGTTTTTTCAAAGAAAGACCTCGGTGAAGCTGCTTACATATTGAGCATCAAGATCTATAGAGATAGATCGAGACACTTGATAAGTTTTTCAATCAGTACATACCTTAACAAGTTTTTGAAGTAGTTCAAAATGGATTAGTCGGAGAAGGAGTTCTTGCCTGAGTTGTAAGGTATGAAGTTGAGTAAGACTCAAAGCCCGACCTCGGCAGAAGATAGAGAAAGAATGAAAGTCATTCCCTATGCCTCAGCCATAGGTTCTATAAAGTATGCCATGTTGTGTACCAAACCTGTTGTCTACCTTGCCATGAGTTTGGCAAGGAGGTACAAAAGTGATCCAGGAGTAGATCACTGGACAGCGGTCAAAATTATCCTTAGTTACTGGATGACTAAGGAAATATTTCTCGGTTATGGAGGTGATAAAGAGTTCGTCGTAAAGAGTTACGTCGATGCAAGCTTTGACGCCAATCCAGATGACTCTAAGTATCAATCTGGATGCATATTGAAAGTGGGGGCAATTAGCTAAAGTAGCTCCGTGCAGAGCATTGTAGACATAGAAATTTGCAAAACATACGGATCTGAATGTAACAGACCCACTGACTAAACTTCTCTCACGAAGCAAAACATGTTCACACCTTACTACTCTTTGGGTGTTAATCACATGACGATGTGAAATAGATTGTTGACTCTTGTAAACCCTTTGGGTATTGGTCGCATGGCGATGAGAACTATGGGTGTTAGTAACATGGTGATGTGAACTATTGGTGTTAATCACATGGTGATGTGATCTAGATTATTGACTCTAGTGCAAGTGGGAGACTGAAGGAAATATGCCCTAGAGGCAATAATAAGGTTATTATTTATTTCCTTATATCATGATAAATGTTTATTATTAATGCTAGAATTGTATTAACTGGAAACTTAGTACATTTTTGAATACATAGACAAAACATAGTGTCCCTAGTATGCCTTTACTAGACTAGCTCATTGATCAAAGATGGTTATGTTTCTTAGCCATAGATATGAGTTGTCATTTGATCAACGGGATCACATCATTAGGAGAATGATGTGATGGACAAGACCCATCCGTTAGCTTAGCACTATGATCGTTTAGTTTTACTGCTATTGCTTTCTTCATGACTTATACATGTTCCTATGACTATGAGATTATGCAACTCCCGTATACCGGAGGAACACCTTGTGTGCTATCAAATGTCACAACGTAACTGGGTGATTATAAAGATGCTCTACAGGTGTATCCGAAGGTGTTCGTGGTGTTGGCATATATCAAGAATAGGATTTGTCACTCCGAGTGTCGGAGAGGTATCTCTCGGCCCTCTCGGTAACACACATCATAATAAGCCTTGCAAGCAAATGACTAATGAGTTAGTCACGAGATGATGTATTACTAAATGAGTAAAGAGACTTGCCGGTAACGAGATTAACTAGGTATGGTGATACCGACGATCGAATCTCGGGAAAGTAACATACCGATGACAAAGGGAACAACGTATATTGTTATGCGGTGTGACCAATAAAGGTCTTCGTAGAATATGTAGGAGCCAATATGAGCATCCAGGTTCCGCTATTGGTTATTGACCGGAGATGAGTCTCGGTCATGTCTACATAGTTCTCGAACCCGTAGGGTCCGCACGCTTAACGTTTGATGACGATCGGTATTATGAGTTTTGATGTACCTAAGGTAGTTCGGAGTCCCGGATGAGATCACGGACATGATGAGGAGTCTCGGAATGTCTGAGACGTAAAGATTGATATATTGGACGACTATATTCGGACACCGGAAGTGTTCTTGAAAGTTTCGGAATTTACCGGAGAGCCGGAAGGGTTACCGGAACCCCCTAGGGGAAAGTTGGGCCCTAGTGGGCCTTACGGAAGAAAGATGGCAGCAGCTAGGAGGTGGCGCGCCCCCTCCCAAGGGGCAGTCCAAATTGAACTAGGGGAGGGGGGGCGCGGCCCCCTCTTTCCCTCTCCTTCTCTCCCTCTCTTTCGTTCCCCCTTCTCCCTCTTGGTGATTCCTACTAGGAATAGGATTGCAATCCTATTCCTAGTAGGATTGCACCCCTTGGCACACCATAGAGGGGCCGGCCAGCCTCCCCCCTTGCTCCTTTATATACGGGGGCAGGGCACCCCAGAAAAACACAAGGTGAATTGTTTTAGCCGTGTGCGGTGCCCCCCTCCACAGAAAGACACCTCGGTCATACCATTGTTGTGCTTAGGCGAAGCCCTGCGCCGGTAACTTCATCATAACCGTCACCACGCCGTCGTGCTGACGAAACTCTCCCGTGAAGCTCAACTGGATCAAGAGCTCGTGGGACGTCATCAAGCTGAACGTGTGCTAAACGAGGAGGTGCCGTACGTTCGGTGCTTGATCCGTTGGATCGCGAAGAAGTTCGACTACATCAACCGCGTCACTTGACGCTTCCACTTTCAGTCTACGAGGGTACGTAGACACACTCTCCCTTCTCGTTGCTATGCATCTGGTAGATAGATCTTGCGTGATCGTAGGAAATTTTTTAAAATACTACGTTCCCCAACAAACCATTCATTGGTCATGTCTTTTTGACTAGTGTGACCGGTGTACCTCCACGCATGATCACTCATCTTGCCTAGCTGCTAAACACACCATATATATATTCATCAGTTAATGTAGTTTGTCAATTTTATTACGTCGCAACCAACATGCTAATAGGTAAAGATAGGTCCTAATTCCACCCGAGTATGTGTATATTGGGTTTGTTTTTCCATGCTTTGCTCCGGATTCAATGCAAAATTTTGGCAGCACCTCCCCGTTGTTCTCTTGATACACATCTCTGCAATTAACAAAGAGGATATGTACTCGGAGAACAATAGGGAGGCAGTGACAAAATTCTGCATCGGATCCGGAGTGGAGCATGGGAAAATGAAACCAATCTACACATACTCGGGATGTCCATGGATAACGTTGGGCAATTCAAAATAACCACGGTTATAAATATGCAATGCATGCATATTTACAACTGTAACCCATTCGAACGGGAGACACATACTTATCATGCATACTGATGACTAAAGACACCTATAGCTAGCAAGTTTCATTGGCACGAAGACCGGAAACGAGCAAATTAAGAGAGGAGGAGGCGATGTCATTTCCTCTTCTTCTTCTCCTCTCCTCTTCTTCTTCTCCTCATTTTCTTCTTCTTCTCCTGTTTTTCCTCTTTTTATCCTCTTCTTCTTCTTCTTCTTCTTCTTCTTCTTCTTCTTCTTCTTCTTCTTCTTCGTCTTCTTCTTCTTCTTCTTCTTCTTCTTCTTCTTCTTCTTCTTCTTCTTCTACTACTACTACTACTACTACTTCTTCCTTCTTTTCACTTTTCCTCTTCTTCTCCTCTTCTCCTTTTTTTCTATTTCTTCTTCATCTTTTCTTCTCCTCC
>LR738710.1:571382261-571410715 GCA_902687465.1 Secale cereale
TCTTCTTCTTCTTCTTCTTCTTCTTCTTCTTCCTTCTTTTCTTTTTCCTCTTCTTCTTCTTCCTTCTTTTCCTTTTTCCTCTTCTTCTACTTTTTCTTCTTTTATTCTTCTTCTTTTTCATCATCATCGTATTCTTCTTCAAATTTTGACTAACCTAAAATATGACTAACCAAAAATCTTCTTGTCCTTGTTTTTTCTCCTCTTCTTCTCCTACTTTTTCTTTTTTTTCATCATCATCATCTTCTTCTTCTAATTTTAACTAACCTAAAATTTGACTAACCTAAAATATGTTAGAAAAGAACCAGCACTAACATCCCTAGCACTAACTTTTCATCATCATCATCTTCTTCTTTTTCCTCTTCTTCTCCTGGTTCTTTTCTAACATCCCTAGCACTAATCTAACAGTACCAACTAAATAAAAAACAGAGAAGAGCAAAAAAATCCACACCTGAGGGGGGCGGCCGGGCGGCAGGGGTGGTTGGGCGGTGGATCGAGGCGGTGGGGGCGCGGTGGGTCGTCGGGGTGGTGGTGGTGGGTCGTTCGGGCGGCGGTGGGTCATCGGGGCAGCCGCTGCACCGGAGAGATCGAGATCGAGAGAGAGAGAAAGAGATAGAGGTGGGGGCGGCGCCTAGGCCGTTAGATACGTTAGGCAATACGAGCTTTACCATCTGACTTTTGTGATCTTTGTCGTCCGCTAGCGGATGGCGTCCTGTCCGTCCGTTTGACCTAATCGGCTCTAAGCGCCGGTGGGGCCCAAGTTGGATTTTTTCCATATGCTTTTCGGCTCTTTGTCGTCGGCTAGCAGACTGCAAAGAACGCACGAACGACACATAAGATCTTTGCCATTAGGCTATTCTTTGTCGTGTGCTTTTTGGAAGCTGGCGGCAAAGACCTTCTTTGTCGTCGGCTGGCAGACGACAAAGAATGGACAGATGGCAAAAACTATAATTCCAATAGTGCCTACTGCTATATATACTGGACCAATTACTAGAGCTCGTGCCCACCAATTAAATTACCAGGTACTTTCATTTCTTGGTAATGATTCTAATATTAACGAGAATATGATGCTACCTAAATTGGATACATTTGTTTTGCTTACAAATGAAGGGCCTAGATTGGACAAGGAAGGATGAACATTGGAGCATGATCAAGCATGGAGATAATGGCATGTCCAAGGGGAACAAGAACAGAGTTTTGAGTGATGATCTCAGGGCTCTGAAGCCCCCATAATGAGTGCATGAAGGCTTGGACAAAATATACAAGATGCTACTTCATAAATTTTGCCAGAGGCTATTATAGGTGATGTGTCACCTTATTATTGGGCCAGGCCCATGTAATTTCAAAATACTTCACTATAGGTTGTTTTTAGAGTCCGTATGTGTGGGAAAATAGAGTTAGGGTTGGTTTCGGACTCCTCCTCCAAGGGGTCATGGAATTCCCCTTATTCCTCCATATATATGGCCCTTAGGGCGTTGTTTAGACTTTGTATTTTGTTTAGATTAAAGTTCGTCATAGCTGCAACTTCGCGTACCTCGTTTGTGTTCAACGACCAGCCAACGACGTCACAAAACCCCACTTTCATCAATAAAGCTTTCCTCTTAAATTCGCAAAATCCAGATTGCAATTTTAGTTTCTTGCTTGTTGTTTGTTTGCCTGCAGGAAATAGACCCTCATGGTCAGGTTGATCGTGCTCCGGCGTGGTCAATAACCTCTCACAGTTGGTTTAGCGATTGCTAAGGCACGACGTCATCGCACTTCGGTAGTCAGATCATCAAAGTCCACTCCAGCAAAAATGATAGCCACCATCTCATCGAAAGAGGGGACACCTTTGCCTCTATCACACTTGTTCGATGAATTGTCAGAGCTAAAAAAATTGCCCCTTCTTCTTTCTAGCTATGGATTCCGATTTAGAGTACATATACGAATACTATGTTGAGTCGTCTGACGACTCGTCTGGCGAGGAGGAGTACTCGGATGAGATGGCAATGATGTAGGAGGTCCTTGAATACTTAGAGCATGCGGAGGAGCATATTCTCAATTTCAAGGGCTCGACCAAGGGTCCTCTTGTGCTCAACCACAACTGGGTGTGCGGCCATTTAACACCGATGCCCGACTACTTTGTTGTGGATGCACTCTTTGTTGAATGTTTTCGCCGGCATTTTTGGATGCATAAGACTATCTTTAATCATTTGTACCATGGTGTCCGGTCCTATGATGACTACTTCGTCTCAAAGAAGGGCGTCGTTGGAATGATTGGCCTCTTTGGTTACCACAAGTGCACTGACTCACTACTGATGCTTGCATATGGCAGGACCGCTGATTCGTGGGACGAGTACCTATGGATGTCTGAGAGCACATGCGGAGATGCCATGGTCAGGTTTGCAATTTCCGTGGTCGAGGTGTTCAGACCTCAGTACTAGAGAGAACCAACTGTGGCAGAAACCGAGAAACTCTTGGCAATCTAAGAAGCAAGAGGGTGGCCAGGTTTGCTTGGATCTCTTGACTGCATGCATTGGAAATGAAAAACTTCCCGAAGGCTTTACTAGGGCAATATCAGGGTCATGTTAAGAAGCCCACCATGAATCACATGGTCTTTGGATTTGGCAAGGTTTCTTTGGCATGCCCGAGTCTCAAAATGGCATCAATGTGCTGCAGCGATCACCGTTGTTCGCTGGGATGAAAAACTCCTTGCCACTATATTGTCAATTGACATGAGTACAACATGGGCTACTATCTGGTTGACGGTATCTATCCTTTGTGGGCTACCTTTGTCAGCACCATCTCTAACAGAGTTGGCCAGAAAAAGGCTCACTTTTCCCTAAGAGAAGAAGCAGCTAGAAAGAATGTTGAGAAGGCATTTGGAGTTCTGCAGGCCTGTTTTCCAGTTGTCCATGGACCTGCTAAACAATGGGATCCAGAGAGCTTGTGGGAGGTGATGACATGTTGTGAAATCATGCACAACATGATCATCGAGGGTGAGGATGACGATATTGTCAAAGCTCTAGAATTTGAGAACATGGGTGATCA
Organism: Secale cereale; assembly: GCA_902687465.1. Lineage (NCBI taxonomy): Eukaryota > Viridiplantae > Streptophyta > Magnoliopsida > Poales > Poaceae > Secale > Secale cereale. The sequence goes on from LR738710.1 coordinate 571,385,289, forward strand.
TATCCAACTTCCAGACCAAAATCCGGCCACATTTGAAGAGTTTATTCAAATGCATCCACAAAATCGGCATCGACCAACTCACGAGCAGATGAAGTAAGATCCGATTGAGCATCAATGGGCGGTTAAAGAGGACAACAATGTTGGGATTTAATATTTAAACTTATTAAAACTTGAACTGGTGTTGCATGTCGCTATTTGAACGTTCGCACTCTATGTGTCGTGGAATTAGCACGGCAGATGTCCGGTTTACTAGACTTAGGTGTGAGGCCATCGCGCGGGTTAGCTCAAAGGGGTTAAAGCGGACGAAGGACACAGGGAGTTTTATACTAGTTCGGCCCCTTCGATGAAGGTAAAAGCCTACATCTAGTTTGGTGTGGTATTGATTGGGCTTCGATGACCAGGGAGCGAATCCGCTTGCCTGTGTCTCGAGTTGTTGTTTCTCGTCCTTGAGCCGTCGCCGGGTCGTCCCTTTATATAGGAGGCGACGCCCGGTCCAGTTTATAGAGTCCCGAGGCCGGCTCATAAATATGTCCACCTCGGTCTCTACTCTTTCTATCTTACATCCCAAGTTACATGGTACGACGGTTTACAGACCGTGGGCCTTATACATGGGCCCTAAACCTCTATGGGCTATGACCTCTTGTTATATATTCTACTGGGCTTGTAATAATACAACCTTGTCAGTGCAATCCGGACCCTCCTGGCCGGTTTATACCTGCTAGTAGTATCCCTAACATTAGGCCCCAGATTGATTTGAACTTGTTCATGTCAGTCTTCCAAGTCTTGTACAAATTTCCTTTCTGCAACTTGTTTGCTTCATAAACCGGCCATGACGTCATCTCCTGAAATTGTTTCAATCCGTCATGACATCATCTGTGCATTTAATGCCCGCATCTGTGTGTTACCTTTCTTTATTGCCCCACCGAAGATCGAGGCGACAGCTCAATCTTTATCCGATTTCTGGCCTCCTCAATTCCCACGCTTACCGTTTTTATCTCTTCGGCATATAAATACCGCCCAGGCCCATCTCTTTTCCCCTTTTGCTTATTCTTCCTCTGTCTCCAGCGCCTGAGCTTCCACCGCCGTCCTTCGAGCTCGCCGTCGCCAGCAAGTCCGGCCGCTGCATCAACCTGAACGCGACCAGAAAGCTCACCGCTTTTCCTTCGATTCCTCAGGTATGCTTCCTTCTCCCCATAGATCTCACTTTTAGGGTTTCTTCTGTAGCTCGCCATGAACCCTCGTTTCTTCGTAGTTCATCACCGTAGGTCAGTCGTAGCTGTAGATGTAACTCGTCAGGCTTGATCCTCATTCGTGCGCTTCTACTCCATCGTTATGCTTTAGCTTCTCCAGCACTGCTAACTTAGATTGAATCTGTAGAGAACTTCCACTATCTTCACTGAATATGACCGTAATTATCCTGTCTTTTTCCTGCGCCGTAGATCCATACCTTACCTCTGCTTATGCGAAAACTGTTTTTCGCACTTTAGATCTGCAGCTTATCTGCTTTATATTACTGGTTTAATCATAGTCCGCTTCTTATATACTTGCCCTGACGGTTTAGATATGAACTTGTATTCCATAGTCGACGATTTAACTTCTTCTTTTTTTTGTTACCATAAACCGGTGGCTGTCTTGTGCACGCCTGATCTGGATTAGGGGGTACCATTAGCCCCTTGCTTAAACCGTCGATTAGGTCAACATCCTCACAAAAACTGCCGGTTTGTTTCGCTAGTTGTAAACCGGGTCTTGCACTGTATTTTTCAGCACTCCCTCATCAGAAACGATGGCCAAACAATTTGTTGCTTGCAATTGGGTTCCTTCCTGGATCACTGAGGACGACTTAGTAAACGCTGCTTCAATCGGCCTTCTGGGTCCAAGAGAGGCTCTGTACTGGCGGGCCCCTGGAAAGGAATGTCCTCCTACACCCCAAGAAGGAGAGATCATTGTTTTCTTTGATCATCTGGCCTGGGGCTTTAGTCCTCCCGGTTCAAAGTTCTTCCGGGATGTGTTAGCCGCTTTCCAACTCCACCCACAAGATGTAGGCCCGAATTCTGTATCGAACATCTGTAACTTCCAAGTTTTCTCGGAGGCATACCTTCAAGAAGAACCATTCGTGGATCTGTTCCGGGATTTCTTCCATCTGAACCGGTGGACTGAGTTTACTGATGGACCTCATCAGGAGCTGGGTGGTGTCAGCATCCAGAAAAGAAAGGATGTAAGTTTTTCCTCACGCCGCTCTTCAAAGCCACCCAAAAGAATGGAACCAGACTTGGTTCTATTGTAAGGATACTTCACCTGAAGGAGAGAATCCGCTACCGGGTTACCGCGCTTATCGTCTGGCAACAACCCATCCTTTGCCACAGCGTCTAAGCGCCCAAGACCGGGCTCGATATGCCCCTCAGCTTTCCAAGCTCAGGGCTTTCGTGGCAAATGGTTTAACCGAAGAGGATTTCGTCTGCTGTTGGCTCTGTTGGAGCATTCTTCCACTAAGCCGACGCTCAAGCCTGATGTGCAAATATTCCGGCAAGCCGGAAGACCCTCAACGCCACACAAAAATAGTGCTTCCTGACAATGAAGTGACTGAGTCCGCTAAGATGCCTAAGATGTTGAACATCCCTCTGGAGGATTGCAGCCGGACCGGTTTAGCTCCGTTATGTTTAACCAATAAACCGCCATCGGTAAGACTATGTTGTTCTTTTCTTTTCATCTTAATCCGTCCATATCAGTTGTCTTCAACTTATTATTATTCCTTTGCACAGGCCAATGATCCTTTCTGGAAGAGAAAAACTCAGGATAAACCGGCCAAGCAATCCCGCCGGAAAACCTTTGCTGTCAAGAAGAAAAAAGCTATTGCCGCTTTCGGTTCAAACCCTGAAGAGGATGATCTGGATTCTGAGGTACCAATTAACCCTTATGTCTTTTGACCCCCCTTTGTATGAATTTATGTTAATAATGCCTTTCCTCGGGATCTGGCGGAAGGAAGTAAAGCGGAGGGAGTTGAGGTAATTTCTCTCTCATCTGATTCAGAACCGTTGCCACCCAAGATCCACCGGGCATCCTGGAGATATCCATTTTCTCACACTTATGCTCAATTGGATCCCAACTTTCTTTTGAAGAAACAGCAGCATGAAGCTCGCCGGACCACGTGCCATAGCGGCCATGTGGTTGAATCGTCCGGGATACCCCTCACGCTAGCTCGGAGACGCCGCTCAGAGGTTTTGCTCACTCCAACCCTCCTTCATCCAAAAGCAGGCCTTATACGTAAACCACTTAAACCGTCTGATCCCAACTATCAGGAGGCTCCTCTATGTTCTTCCGGCGAGTCAACCGCTACGCAAGTCCCAGTGCTCAAGATCGTCCCTGGGTAAGTCCTTCTTCCAAACGTCCGGTTTATCTTCCTGTTTTGACTTTGCGATTCTTACGACTGCTCTGACCCATTATTAGAATGCCCAAGCCTAGTAAAAAGGCAAAAGTAAATAAACCGGCTGCTGAGACCACTACTGCTGAACCGGTCGAGGACCCTGAAGCAGCCATCCCTCCAGATGACCACATTGAAGTTTAGCTCGATGATCCAGCTCCTATGGATCATGAAGATGTTGCTGCTCCGGGAGGTGAAGACATGGAGAACACGGCTGAACCGGCAAGCCCTGTCCGGGTTAGTCCTCCTCGGGCTAGCCTGGCTCCTGTTAGTTCGGTGCACACTGCTGATCCTCTCCGGCCAACTGCTGCCTCGACAGAAGATGTTGAGATAACCGGGTTAGCCTTCACTGCTCCCACCGAGCCTGTTGCCTTGGCTAAGCATACTGCCAATGAAGAAAATTTTCAACAAGATAAAGGCAAGTGGAGCACAGACTTGTCAAGCTATGCTCAATTGAGTGCCCAGGAACTTCATTCCGTGTATCTGAACCGGCTCTTCACCAGCCGCGACTATGAAGCTGGCTTAGTTAACATGATGAAGGACAAATATGAGGTGACTTTCTTTCCTTTTGCTTTCTGTTTCTGCTTCTACTTTGCAATCATACCTTTAGACCATAGTAGCCCCCAAGTGCCGGTTTAGCTTCACTGTAGGTGAACCGGGACTTAACTTATGTGTGAGAATGAATGTACATTAGCCCCCAAGTGCCAAGGTCATAACTTGTTTATGTGCTTGGGACTTGTCTGAAAAAAATGCTTTCTGTACTTCAATTGCCCATTAGCCCCCAAGTGTCAAGTGCATAACTTGTTGTGTGCTTGAGACTTTAATTGATCTGTCCTTCTAATCCGTTTGATTTCCTTGCAGGCTGACTTGACCCGGAGGGCTTCGGAGGCAACTGAGCTCCGGAATAGCTTGGCCTTCCATGAAACTGCTTCAACCAAAGCTAAGGAAGAACTTGTCCTTGCTTTGACTAATATGGAAAAACTAAAGAAAGATTTTGAAGCGGAGCAGTCCACATGGGAGGTGCAGAGGAACGCTCTTGAAAAAAGAGCAAAGGATGCCGAAGCTGCTCTTAATCCGGTTACGCAGGAGCTATCCGGGTTGAAACAGCAAATAGAGCATATGACTTCTGCTATCTTCGGTGAGTATCTGTCTTCGTATATTTGTATCCTTGCAATCTTTGTTCTGCTCCGGTTTAACTCACCAATTGCATACAGGGAGGCGCATAACTCCTCTTGGAGACGATGTCCGGAAGAAGCTCAAGGCATCTTATACCCTGGTGGAGCAGCTCTACTCCGACGCTCAAAGGGCTATCATTGCCATGTCACACAATAAACCTGCACCGACCACCATCAAGCCACCTTGGAAAAGTTGTCTGTCCTACCTGTACGTCTTGTTGAGGTGAAGAAGTCTGCTGCGCGAGCTGGCTCTCTTATGGCGCTGACCCGGGCCAAAGCATGGGTCCCTGATTTTGATCCGGCTGAAGCCATGAACGGCTATCCCAGCATGAAAGAGGATGCGTCAGCCTTCTTTGCTGAAGATCTCCGCTCTTTGACCAAGGATATGCGCCCTCTCGCCAGTAAGCTTGCCGATGAAGCAGATTTGACAAGGTATCATCCGGCTTACGATCTAGAAAATTCGCGGGTGGAGCGGCCGGTTTACGACACTGAAAATCTGATCCCACCTGTTCGTAACCACACTTTCGCTCCGGATATTGACCCTTCAGATTTTATCAATGATGAAGTGTATTTCCGTGCCCACTCCAATATTGACTGGAGCGCTCTTGGTTTCCAGCAATTGCCTGAAGTCGATGAAGACCTGGAACAAGTTGACCCTCAGCCTTCGCAGCGTGAAGAGGAGTCGTAAACCATCCGGTTTAACTTGTAGTTGATGAGTACTTTGCCAGAAACTTTTGATCCATTCGGGCCTGCAAGTGCCTTGTAATAAGATAATTGAAATACTGCCTTTGTCCCACTGTTTATGGCACTACTTGAATTGGCATCTCTCAATTTAATCTTCTGTTTGCAATGCGCAATCAGCTTATATTACCTATGCCTGCATGAACGAAGCTAAGAGATGTCCTGGCGGTTTACCACCGGACGGATTATACTGCTCTGATATATATATATATATATATATATATATATATATATATATATATCAAAGGAATAGCTGTTGATCACAAACATATACCATACCTCTGATTAAGTGTGCTTGTCAACCTTAACCCGGTAGGAATAATTGAAGGCGCAGGTGCTGATGAGGCTCTTGGCTCTCTTGTTTGGCTTAGCCTGATGGCCGATCCGGGTTACAATGAACGCCGGTTTAACTCTCGCTGGTGTTTGTGACCCAGACTTTAACTTTGTAGATATATGGTCAACCTTGTAGTTGTCCAGTCTCGCATCAATGGACGTGGTTAAAAAACCAATGATCATGACGACCAAGATTTATGAAATCATAAAAAATAGAAATAAGTTTTTTTGGGAAAATAAGACCATGTAGTCGAGGCTTTTTACGAGCTGCCACGCTCCAAATTCGAGGCTTTTTATGAGGTGCCAGGCTACTGTCATTAACCATTTTAGCAAACCCTGTCAAGATGCTCCGCAATCCTTAACCAAATCATCGATGACAAGCTACCCAATGTTTCAAAATCTCGTAAAGATTTTGTCTTTAGGTAATCAACTCGATGATCATCAGTTTAACGTGGCTAAGTTCAGGATCCCGAAGGAGTAACTTGTGGCAGGTTCGACAGGTCATACCAGGTTTACCTGGACGGCGTGATTTACTTGAGGCAGGCAGGTTAATCCGGGGTTTTAGGTGCATGCACCGGGCTTCCAAGCCATGTTCACTACAAGGGTAATCAACTCTCTGCGAGCCCCCCGGTAGTGTGTGAGCTGTTTTGCTCATCGGGGCATATGTTTGAGCTGGGTTGCGCACCAACACTCTCTTTTACCCCTCATCATCATGTGGAAATTGCCGAAGCAACCAGAGCTGTGCTCCTATGATGGGCTTCATACCGCCGCCGGCTCAAGAGGCCATGTAAAACTTCCTTGCCCGTAGAAGCCCCCATGTGATTCTTGTTTTGATAAGATGGCTGATTCCTTGATGTATCAAGGGCGCCGGTTTAGGAGGCCATGGTAAGCTTATGTGGAAACTCCCATGTGATACTCCTTTGAAGAACACGACTAATTACTTGATTCTATCAAGGGCACCGGTTTAAGAGGCCATGGTAAGCTTCTGTGGAAACTCCCATGTGATACTCCTTTGAAGAACACGGCTGATTCCTTGATTCTGTCAAGGGCGCCGGTTTAATAGGCCATGGAAGGTTTCTTTCGAAGCCCCCATGTGATACTCTTGTGTATAAAAGACACGGCTGATTCCCTAATTCTATCAGGGGCGCCGGTTTAAGAGGCCATGGAAGGTTTCTTTAAGGTCCTCTATCAGCGTCTCCTCCTTCCTGGATTTTACCACAATGTCATCCACATATGCATGGACATTTCTTCCAATCTGCCCTTGTAGGCAGTTCTGCACACAACGCTGATAAGTTGCTTTGGCACTCTTGAGCCCAAAAGGCATGGATACATAGCAGAAGGCTCCAAAGGGAGTTATGAAAGCTGTCTTCTCCTGGTCCTTAACTGCCATCTTGATCTGATGATAACCTGAATATGTATCCAAAAAACTTAGCCGCTCACATCCTGCCGTAGCATCAATAATCTGATCAATACGGGGGAGAGCAAAAGGATCAGTTGGGCAAGCCTTGTTCAAGTCTGTATAATCAACACACATCCTCCAGGTTCCGTTTTTCTTTAGCACCAGCACCAGATTAGCCAACCATTCTGGATGAAATACTTCAACTATGAAGCCTGCGGCCAAAAGCCTAGCCACTTCTTCACCTATAGCCTTGCGCCTCTCCTCATTGAAGCGGCGCAAATACTGCTTGACCGGTTTAAACTTTGGATCAATATTAAGACTGTGCTCAGCGAGTTCCCTCGGTATACCTGGCATGTCAGAAGGCTTCCATGCAAAGATATCTTGGTTCTCACGGATGAACTCGATGAGCGCGCTTTCCTATTTGGGGTCTAGGTTAGCGCTGATAATGAACTGCTTGGATGAATCTCCTGGAACAAAGTCAACCTGCTTGGTTTCCTCTGTTGATTTAAACTTCAACGCCGGATCATGTTCCGTAGTTGGCTTCTTCAACTGGGACATATCTGCCGGATCAACATTATCCTTATAAAACTTCAGCTCCTCCGTAGCACAAACTGCCTCAGCATATGCTGCGTCTCCTTCCTCGCATTCCAATGCAATCTTGCGGCTCCCGTGAATCGTGATGGTTCCCTTGTGACCCGCCATCTTGAGCTGCAGATAAACATAACACGGTCTAGCCATGAACTTGGCATAAACCGGCCTCCCAAACAGAGCATGATATGGGCTCCTAATCTTTACAACCTCAAAAGTCACCGTCTCCGATCTAGAGTCCTGCTCATCCCCAAAGGTAACTTCCAGATCGATTTTTCCAACTGGGTAAGCCGATTTACCAGGCACCACTCCATGGAACATTGTGTTGGACTGTCGGAGCTTGTTATCTGTCAACCCCATACGTCGAAAAGTCTCATAGTATAGGATATTGATGTTGCTGCCTCCATCCATAAGTACCTTTGTGAACTTGTAACCACCCACCTGAGGTGCCACCACTAAGGCCAACTGACCCGGATTATCAACCTGTGGCGGGTGATCCTCTCTGCTCCATATAATGGGCTGCTCAGACCAACGTAAAAAACGCGGTGTTGCCGGTTCAATAGCATGCACTGCTCTCTTCAGAACCTTTTGATCCCGTTTGCACAAATTGTGGTGAAAACATGATATTGCCCACTACTTAGCTCCTTCGGATTATTCTGATATCCGGATTGCTGTTGTTGCTGACGCTGTTGATTGCCCTGGTTGTTGTATCCGCCCTGACCATGCTGATGGTTATGTTGCTGCTCATTGTTGCCATTGTGGTTATTGTTACCGCCGTGATATCCTGATCCGGATCCACCACCCTGGTAACCTGGACCCTGAAAACTGGGACCTGATCCGCCGGGGGGGTCCGTGGTTATACTTGGCCTATTTCATAAACTCCTGCATAATAAAACAGTCATTCCAGAGATGCGTAGCCGGGTTTTCCTCTGTACCATGCTTTGGGCAAGGCACGCTCAACTGTCGATCTAGATTAATGGGTGGCCTCCCATTGCGTGGGGGCGATCTACCCTTGCGGCGCTGCCCGTTGTCTTGAACGTTGGTATTGGCCACGAAATCTGAGCTGCCCTCCGCTTTACGTTTGCCATTGTAACCTGTACCTGCCGGATTGGCCTGCGCCGGTTTACCATGTTTGCTCGCTTTCCCGGACTTGTCTCCGTCTATGTCTGGATACTTGGTGTTATCAGAGTATCCATATTTTACCAAAGCGCCCATGAGCGTTCCCATGTCATTGCAATCACGCTTGAGTCGTCCCAGCTTCTGCCTCAAAGGCTCAAACCGGCAATTGCCTTCCAAGGTTACTATAGCCGTGCTTGGATTTATGCTATTGGAAGAGTGCAAAATTTCTGATACTCGCCGCACCCAACTGCTGGTGGTCTCTTGCTCTCCTTGAACACAGGCTGCCAAGTCAACCACAGACATCGGCTGCTTGCATGTGTCTATGAAATTTTTGATGAACCAGCGACGCAACTCGCCCCATGATCTGATGGAGTTAGGTGGCAAACCTTTTAGCCATGTCTGGGCCGTGCCTTCAAGCATCATCGTGAAGTACTTGGCGCATGCAGCTTCGTCCACATCAAGCATCTCCATAGCCATCTCATAACTTTCAACCCATGCCTCCGGAGCCAGATCCGCCGTGTAGTTGGGTACCTTGCGCGGGCCTTTGAAGTCTTTGGGTAATTTCACGTTCTGTAAAGCGGGGATGAGACACTGCACCCCTAAGGAACTGGACATGATTCCTGTTTCTGTGGTGGTGGGGTGAACCGGCGTTGCTTGACGGGTGTCGTCGCGGGCAGTATGTCTAGCCTGGTCCACCGCCTCTTGGGCATGTGCTCCTGCTCCTGCCGGATTACCCTGCCTCTGTCGGTGCCGTCTCCGCGCACTGCTAGATACGGCCGGTTCATCCAGGTGCCTCGTGTAACTCCGGCTCGGGCGGGTGGTCGAGTGAATCCTCTCCCGGCTATAAGAATACGCCTGCCACTGTGTTAGCGCTGTGTCCAGCAACTCCTTAGCCCGTCGTGCCTCCATTGCTATGGGGGACGTCCCCTCAACGGGAAGAGCAGCCAGCCATGAAGTGGCGGCGACAATGTTGTCCAATGGGTTAGAATAATGGCCGGGAGGAGTGGGTACGTGCGGCGTCGGCACAACTTGGTGGTTCCGCTCTGTGGCTGGTGGCTGAACTGACGCGCCCGTCCCCGAAGCTCCTCCCCCGTTTACCTCTGGGCGGTTACTGGTTCCCGCTCCTAGTGTGCTAAAGAGATTCCTTGCCTCATAAACCGGCGGTAAACGAGATTGTTGCCTTCTGTACATTACCTCCTGTGAAGCGTTCTGATCCAGCCTGAGCCGAAAAGCTTGGGAATCTAGCTCTGCCTGCCTTGTAGCCATCCTGGCTTTCTCCGCATCCAGATCCAACTTACCTTGCTCAATCCTGCTCTTCAACTGAGCGATCTCCGCATCATGCTGCGCCTTGTCAGCCTGGGTTACTTCCGCTGTTGCGAGCGCCGTCAAGTTATCGACTAAGGTGGTTAGGACGTCAGAGGGCGACGGGGGAAGGTCTCCAACTCTGGCTCTTGCTGCCTCCGAGGTTATCGCCCCGGTCGTCGAGGGCTGCTGCATAGGTTGTGATCCGGCCATGAAAACAGCAACCCTATTCGGCGGATCAAAGGGGTCCGGAATACTATTGCCATCGGACACACCCTCGGACCGGCCGTCCTGCAACAGATACAAAGGTTCGGTCTCTCCGGATGAAGTTTCATCGTCGGAATAGACAACTGTCTCGCCACCAGAATCCGATCCGTCCTCGGCTTGTACTCCATGCACTGCTCCAACGAAAACATGCTTCATGGCGGGCTGAATCCAGGCCGATCTCGCACGCTGAGCCGGCTCGACGATGTTGAGGAAGATGTCCGACTTAGGTCCCAGTTCGCCGACCTTGTCGATGAAGACGTGGATGCCGCCGAATGGGACCCGGTACCCGTATTCGATTGAATCGGCCTCGGGGCCCCAGCCGGCGTCGTCGATGTAGATCCGACCGCAACGACTCATGGTCATCCGGCCCACTGCGTAACCCTTGAGCCCTTCAAAGTTGCCCTTCAAAAACTTGAAACCATCACGCGATAGCCCCACGGTGGGCGCCAACTGTCGTGGAATTAGCACGGCAGATGTCAGGTTTACTAGACTTAGGTGTGAGGCCATCGCGCGGGTTAGCTCAAAGGGGTTAAAGCGGACGAAGGACATAGGGAGTTTTATACTAGTTCGGCCCCTTCGATGAAGGTAAAAGCCTACGTCTAGTTTGGTGTGGTATTGATTGGGCTTCGATGACCAGGGAGCGAATCCGCTTGACTGTGTCTCGAGCTGTTGTTTCTCGTCCTTGAACCATCGCCGGGTCGTCCCTTTATATAGGAGGCGACGCCCGGTCCGGTTTACAGAGTCCCGAGGCCAGCTCATAAACGTGTCCGCCTCGGTCTCTACTCTTTCTATCTTACATCCCAAGTTACATGGTACGACGGTTTACAGACCGTGGGCCTTATACATGGGCCCTAAACCTCTATGGGCTATGACCTCTTGTTATATATTCTACTGGGCTTGTAATAATACAACCTTGTCAGTGCAATCCGGACCCTCCTGGCCGGTTTATACCTGCTAGTAATATCCCTGACACTATGTATGCGGCTATTTGATCGTGCAGACTTAAAAGAATGAGAAACGCCGGATTAATGCAGCTACGGTGGGATGGCAGCCTGCCGCATCCATGTGCGCGGACTGTTCCCCTGTCCACGGATGGATGTGGGAGTAAATTTGCAAGTTGCCATTGGAGATACCCTTATATGGTTTTAAGATTTCAACTATGAGGTGTTCGGATGTAAAGAAAGAAAATTTGAGAAGTGCCCACTCACTGTGTGTGGATGTGTGCAGACGCGTCCGTAGATATATGAGGGGCCAGATTTGCCTACCACACTCTAGATGCTCTTACAATGATGTGGACATCTGGGTCGCCAAGGTCCAACATTGTCCTAAGTTGGTCAAATCTCAGGGACTTGTAGCAAGGCGAGTAACATCTTCTGGCCTCTTTCTCAAAAAAGAAAACCTCTTACAGCCTCACAAGAACATGCTCCTTGTTCCTCAAAAGCTACGAGATCTCAAGTGAATATTGGCAATGAAAGCCTTTCGATAGCCACCCTTATCGAGAGCTCTTGTGTCAACTACTCTCTTTGTTCTTAAATATAATACATTTTAGACATTTCAAATGGAGTAGAACATACAGATGTATGTAGATATATTTTAGAGTGTGGACTGTTTGGTTACCCGCATTCACTGTTGGGCTGCATAGCACGAACATTCAGCACATATGGGTTTGCATCCTGGAGAACCCTCAAATATGCCGTTTTTCCTCAACCATGCCCGCGTGCTGCAACCCTAGGCACGTGCGCGTGGGCAGTTGTACGCACGGGTATGGTCTTGAGACATCGCGTTGTTTCCAGACGCGTCGTCATAACTTACCCTCACCTCCCCCTCCTCACCGCTCTCTCACATCTTCCCCACTCACACCGGCAGCGGCGACGGTGGCGACCACTGAGCTCTACTGTGAATCGATCCAAGACGGCGGCGGCAACCACCAGAGTGACTGCAGACATCCATTGGAGTATATCGGCCATGTCGGTAAGACCTCGTCCTCTCTGTACATTCACTTCTTTCGACTCGGGCTAGATTCGATTAGAGCACGCGATTGAAGAGTTAGGGAGGGAATTTGTAACACTCCAAATTTTTGGGTTTGGTTCTTCTTCCAAACTTTTGGTCTTTTGGAAGGGGGGTGTTTGATCTTCTCTTAAAACCCTTCTAAAATCTCTTCTGGCCAAAGTTTGTGTGTTATTCTCTAGCTTGATTTTTTTTGGTCTTGAAAGTTTCTTCTTGTGTTAGCTAAACACAAGTTGTTTTCTTAGGGATTTGTTTGATTCTTTTCCCTTCTTGATTTAAACATCTTAGGTTTAACCTTGGGCTTATCTTCCTCTCCAACTGTCATCTTGCCATGACACCCAACAGAAATAATTCTCTCCAAGACCTCCTCTTCACCTTAGGACAAGTCTCACATTAATTCCAGTGAGTTTCAACCTTATTGGAATTTTTCCTCTATTTATTTTACTCCTAAAACAATTTCTGTCCATTAAAGTGAACCTTGGTGATTTGCAAAGGAACCACCATGTCCACCTTGTTATTTGTTTCCAAACCAACTTCCCTGGATAGTCCTTAGTACCCACAACCTACATCCATCTTGTTTCACTGGTCCACAGTTCAAAATTTTCAAATTTCACCTGCTGCAAGATTGGACCAGATCTGTAAATTTTGGTGAAATTCATATATTTCTTCTTCCAAAAATTCTGTGAAAATTCAGGCAACCTCTAGATGCATCAAGAGGCCACTCCACCAAATATAAGCCCTAGAAACATTTCCCACATGCCAGAATCATTTCATCATACACCTGGCGTGCACTGTTTCTGTCAGTTTCAGAAACTGCTAACTGAACTTTGCAGGCGACAGTGCAGTTCGTCAGTTTCGTCAGTCAGCATCGTCAATCTCGCCAGTGCTCGCCTTGGATCAATGCTCACTGCACCTCCTTCTTATCCAGCGCGCCGCACGCTTGCTTGGCTGCTTCTTGGCGTCGGTGGTGCCCTGGCCCGCCCACGCCGGCGTCTTCCGCGGCGACAGAACCTCCCGTGGCGGCCGACAGGAGGCATCCTGCGGCACAACGCCGTTTGGCACCGCCCAAGCCACCCGAGAGCTCCGCGTGGCCTTCTCCACCACCAGCGCACGCCTGCAGCACCGTCGCCGTGGCCTGGCGCGCACAGAGCGCGTTCTCTGTCGCCGACGTGCCGCACGGCCGTTCCGTCGAGGGCAGACCGTAATCGCCCCTCCCCTGCTGAGTTAGGCACTGGAATGGAACCAGTACATCTCCTAGTCGATGCTCAAGCCCCTAAACCCACCGTACAGCAACTGCGCCGCCGTAACCACTCGCCGGACTTACCCCGTTCATGGTAACCGCCTCGGGCCGGCTATATACAGCGCCCCCGAGCTCGCTCTCGAGCCCGCACACCTCCACCATCTCTCTAAACCACGCCTAGCCTCTGGAAGAGCCTCGAGGGGCCCTTCTTCCTCTACTCCGGCCAACTCCGTCCGCCTCGGGCTCCAGCAATGTTCTCTCCGGTGAGAACTCCTCCGCCGCCCTGGGCTCGAGCGTAACCCCCTGGCACCTACCTGAGTCTAACCCCCACTCCAATTTGACCCCAGGAGCCCTCTCCGACGAGGCCCACAACCACCCGAGCCGCCGTCCGCCGGAGACAGGGTCGCCGTCGACGTGGGGCTCGCCGACTCTCAACTCCACCACCCACCGTCACGGAAGAACACCAGGAAGCTGTACGTACCACTCCCTTCCCCTACCTCGCCGTGCATCGGCGCCGGCGACCGCCGCAGCTTCTGGCGCCGGCGCAACTCTGTTTCAGCGTTTAAACCCGACGAGTGGGACCCCCTCGTCAGCCTCTCGTTTCCCTCCGAAACGTTTTTCTGGAAAGCGCCTTCGGGCAAAGTACGTCTTCGTCTTCAGTTGGCGTACCAAGTACCGGTTCGCTTTTTTGTTTTCTATTCTAGCCCCTGGAAACTTTCTGTTTTATTGCAGATGAGTCCCTGGACAGAAACTCTAATATCTTTTTGACTAAAGATGATTTTGAGTTGATTCTTTTTCTGTCCTCTTTAGTTTTCTGTCTAGTTTTTTGTCATATTTATATGAAAATATTTGAAGCAACTTTCTTTGCACGCGCGGTATTTATGTTAGTATCCGTTTGTTTGAATACGTAGATACCGAAGGACGTGACGGAGCCGCGAACCTCACCGAATTAGACTCCGACTACTCCGAACCAGGCAAGCATGCTTGAACCTTTGATATGATGGATGTGTTGCATGTTTGCTCGAGTAGTTCTTTTCATAGCATGGTCATATAAGCATTTTGTATGGTTATATCTCTTGCAAGCAAACTTTGGGTGAGCCCCGTATGATAATGGTTGAACCACCTCGATCATGTGGGACATGATGGGTGGTGTACTGGTAGTGTTGGAGCATGCCAGTAGAGGGTTAACTTAGTCTCAGTATGGATCAGGTCATGATCCCGCTCATCTCCTTTTTGGTACTATCATATGCCGTCTGTTATGATTACGGCTAGTCAGTTGCAAACCACTTTCCGAGTACACACCAAGTAGAGGGGCCGGGATGAGGTTTCCATGGCCCTGGATTAAAGCCCGTCATCCGGTCAGGGGGCATGGGTGTTTCCGGTTGGGACCGAGAGGGGGGCACCCCTTAGAGCACGCATATATAAATTTGATCACATGCTATTCGAGGTTGTAGCCTCCCCGTCTTAAAGTTTTTCGTGAATGTTGTCACGGGTGATTCCGGACAGCAGGATGTGAAATGGGTGTGTACTGGTAAGTTGGGTTTCTCATAAAACACCGTAGACGGAACTAGTCCCTGTGGCTAGTAGAATCCGTTGGCTATGATTTTATAGTACAAGCTCTGCAGAGTCAAATCTCCCGAGTAGCCATGGTTATGCCCTAGGGTCAATCTTCGTGTCAACACCGGTGAACATCTCTAGTAAATTCTTGATGGTAACAATAGTGGTGATTTTATCAGATTCATTTTTGGGTAGATGAACTAATCGGTTATCTTTGTATTGATTTACTACCTGGAATAATTCACCGTTATATTGTTATTTATAAGCCCTTTCTATGATGTCGCTCAGACGTCCGACTGTGGCATTCTTGTTATTTATAAGCCCTTTCTGTGATGTCGCTCAGACGTCCGACTGTGGCATTCTTGTTATTTATAAGCCCTTTATGTGATGTCGCTCAGACGTTTGATTGTCGCATTCTTGTTATTTATTTTATTTATTAGCCCCTTTATGTGATGTCGCTCAGACGTCCGACTGTGGCATTCTTGTTATTTATTTTCATTATAAGCCCTTTCTGTGATGTCGCTCAGACGTCCGAGTGTGGCATTCTTGTTATTTATAAGCCCTTTATGTGATGTTGCTCAGACGTCCGACTGTGGCATTCTTGTTATTTATTTTCATTATGAGCCCTTTTTGTGGTGTCGCTCAGACGCCTGACTGTGGCATGTTTCCATTTATTTATTCCTCACGAGGCGTCACTCAGACACTCGTTTGGTTTCCTTTTATTTATCTTATGGATTTCGGGAGGATTACCGCCCGACTTCTATTCTTGCCTACAGTATAGAAATTATATTATCCGGTTGCATTTTGCTAGAATACTCATATGCATCATGTTTGCATTTATTATATCTTAAGTCCGAACTGTCTTGCGAGTACATTCAAAGTACTCACCTGGCTTGTTGATTTGGCCAGATGTGGACGAAGGCGATCTCATGGATGAAGAGTTCGATAGCGAGTCCGACGTCTAGTGGAGTCCCAGTCAGTCTCTTGCGATCCTAGAGTCGATCACTGTTTTATAACCGCTTCCGTCAATCACCAAATAAATGCATCGGGTCTCACTCCGACACTCGATGAACTGTAGTATATTGGAGTCACGTCACCCACTACATGGTGACATATCCACCACCTTTTTATTACGAGTTAGTAGTATGCCACCCCACCATTGTGTCATATCCGCCTTTATGTACTATATTGGCGTACTTGTAATAAAATTATTGAGCAACCTCAGCTCAACCTTGTATAATATTCAGTATTTTGGAATTCTGTATCAAGGAATTGTCTATCGGCAGGAAGTATTCTTCCTTGCTGGTTTAATAAAAAGGTCGGTCTTTTGGTAACTATTTTACTGAAAAATCGGTCCTGACAACCTTGGTACCAGAGCCAGGCTGACTGTTGGAAGCCACTAGGTGCGGTCGCTAATCGGTTATTAGCGTAATAACTGCTATTCAGCATTTTTGCATCTGTAGCAATTTTCTGTTAGTCATCATAAATTTATGACTTGACTATTCGGAATTTTCTTTTGTAGATGGCCAGCAACGACTGCCATGCACAAGTGTTCGCCAACATTCCTGAGGGGTTTTTCAAGCTCCTCTTCGCCATCACCAAGGTCGCGATTGGGCCATCAACCCGTCCAAAGTTTACACTCTACCGTCACAAACTCAACGACAGCGTGTCAATGCACCAGGCCGTGGTGCACTTCAAGGGAGGGCGTTCTGAAGCGCGCCGCCTCCGATTTGTGGGCAGGGCCATGCCTACAGAGAGGCATGCCATGCAAATGGCTGCCCGTGAGGCAATAGCTCGTCTCCGGGACATTCTTCCTTCAATGAAGACTCGTCGCTACCGTTACCTCCTAGGCCACATGCCCTAGACGTGCCACTATGCGTTTGCTTGCGCAAATGGGGAACGTGATGAAGCCATCGAATCAATGGTTGAATACCTCAAGGCACTTGATGCATCCTTTGATAATCTTGTGGACGACTTGGTGGCTGCTCGTATGGACTTGGTCCAGAGTGGCTCCGCCAACAGGAGGGAGCTACTCCATACTGCGCCACCACTGACGTTTGTCTCGTCCGCCGCATCTTATGCACCTTCCATCTTAGCCACCGCTCGCCGTCTGCCTACCATCGAGGAGTTCGACCAGGTCATTGTTCCTACCCCAGTCAGAGCTGCACCACCTGCTGCACCCGCATCAACACCTCGTACCCATACTCCATGCCTGGATCCTATTAGTGAGGAGGAAGTTGAGTCTCCATCACCACTGGGCCTTACCCTCGGCAGGCCGAGGGAAATCTTCAACATCTCCGACTAGTGCGTCTATCCGCGACGCGTTATGATCGCTTGTATGATATGTGTGATATGTAAAATAGGTTGATGGGAAGTAGTTTGTTTGCGCATCATGTAGGAACTTGGAGAAGTGCACTAGCATAAATAACAAGTCAGAAATGTGTACGCACATCCTGAGTGACGTATGTATAATTACGACTCGCATGTAAGATATGTACTAAGCGGTCCTTCTTCGTGCGCAATCAAGTTTATTTTAAAATTTTCTTTGGAGCTCGTGTTTTTGTTGCTTTTGCAAATCTTGGTTTATTTTGCTGCCCGGTTCTTCTCATGATTTCTGCAATAATACCCCAGAGTAAGAAATGACTCATCCCTGGACGCGTTCCATGCCAAGTCCACCAGAGGAAAATTATGGCACACAGACAGGTAACAATTTCACGCAGGGGCTGTCAAGTCAGCAGGGCAGCGAAACAACATTTTCTCAAGTATGTCGTCTTTACGAGCAAAGTCAGCAACAGCATCAGGAAATGATGAACCATGTCATTAACCTAGGAAATCACCGTGAGCCATACCAGCAGCACTCAAAATTATCTGAATTTCAGAAGACACGTCCGCCAACATTTTCTCACACAGACAGACCTCTTGAGGCCGATGATTGGCTTCGAGATATTGAAAGGAAATTAATTGTGGCACAATGCTCAGACCGTGAAAAGGTACTTTACGCACCACATTATCTTACTGGAGCAGCCGCGTCATGGTGGGAGAATTTTCTGCATATGCACCCCAACATAAATGATATCACCTGGGAAGATTTCAAAGAAGGCTTTCGTGGGGCGCACATCCCTAAGAGCATTATGAAGATCAAGAAAGGAGAATTTGATGACCTCAAGCAAAGGGGCATGACAGTAACTGAGTACAACAGTCAGTTTACGCAATTATCCCGCTATGCCAACGAAGAGCGTATGACTACAAATAAGAAGATGGAAAAATTCCTGGACGGACTGGCACCAGCACTTAAATGCCAGTTAGTCGTGCACACCTTTCCAGATTTCAAGACGCTGGTGGACAAAGCTATTACGTTGGAAAATGAACGTCGCGGTCTGGAAGACATTCACAAAAGAAAAAGGGATCAGACCAACCACCCTCACAACAACGGGAATAAGGTAAATCTCCAGAAAAATGGGGCGAACAAATCCATGACAAATGACACACGTCCAAGCAGGAATTTTCATGCAAGGGACAAGGATTTCACCTATCGCCCAGGTGTTACTTGCTACACATGTGGAAAAGAGGGACACTATGCTAAACAGTGCCCAAAGCCAAGAAACTCAGCACCGAAGCCTAACAGCAACGGAAATAATTCCGCGCCCAAGCGTGACAACTTCAACCCCAATAAAAATCACAAGAAAGGCCACCTGAACCATGTGACCAAGGAGCAAGCACAGGATGCCCCGGATATCATACTCGGTACGTTCCCTGTCAACACAATACCTGCCACGGTTTTATTTGATTCTGGAGCTTCTCATTCGTTCATTTCGATGAGTTTTGCTTTGCAACATGGTTTTTCGATGCTTCCCTTGGGAAAGTCAATGACCATCAAGTCCCCCGGAAGTAAGCAGATCACTCAGAATTACTGCCAAGGTTTAACCATTGAAATTGAAGGGTTAAAGTTTCACGCAAACCTCATCGTCTTGGAAAACAAGGGGCTGGATGTTATCCTCGGTATGGACTGGCTAACCACCAACAAAGGATTTATCGACTGCTTCAACCGGACTGTGGTTCTTACTCATCATCACGGAAAGACAATAAGAGTCGCAGCTCAAGAAAGACCAGTATCGCGGCAACCAAAAATAAACAAGGTAGACACTTCTGAGTTAAGCAAAGTTCTAGTTGTATGTGAATTTCCGGACGTATTTCCCGAAGAACTACCAGGCATGCCACCAGACAGAGAAATAGAATTTATTATTGAACTAGCACCTGGAACCACCCCCATATACAAGAAGCCATACAGAATGGCACCATCTGAGTTGGTTGAACTAAAGAAGCAAATAAAGGAATTGCTGGACAGAGGATTTATACGGGCCAGCTCCTCACCTTGGGGTTCGCCGATATTATTTTCCAAAAAGAAGGATGGGACTATGAGATTGTGTATAGACTACCGAGCGCTCAACATGGTCACTATCAAGAACAAATATCCGATGCCACGGATAAATGATTTATTTGACCAGCTCGCGCAAGCCAAGGTTTTCTCAAAAGTTGATCTAAGGTCGGGTTATCATCAATTAAAAGTACGTACAGAAGATATCCCGAAAACAGCATTCACCTCCAGATACGGACTATATGAATTTACAGTAATGCCGTTTGGACTGACCAACGCCCCCGCATATTTCGTCCACCTCATGAACAAAGTATTTATGAAATTCAAGGAAAAATTTGTGGTAGTATTTATTGATTATATCTTGGTATATTCAAAGACACCAGAAGAGCATGCTGAACACCTCCGTATTGTATTGGGAGAATTAAGGAAACATCAACTCTACGCCAAATTCAGTAAATGTGAATTTTGGTTGAGGCAAGTGGTTTTCTAGGACACGTATTGACACAAGAAGGAGTTGCCGTGGACCCGAAAAAAGTCAAGGCTGTACTTGGTTGGAAGTCACCGGCCAATGTAACGGATATACGAAGTTTCCTCGGTATGGCTGGATATTACAGAAGGTTTATTAAAGGATTTTGCACCATAGCCAAACCAATGACACCTTGGGAAAAGAAATTCGTATGGACCGAAGCGTGTGAGAAAAGCTTCCAGGAACTCAAAAAGAAATTAACAACATCCCCAGTATTGGTTGTACCAGACATACACAACAGTTTTCAAGTATATTGCGACGCATCCCGAAAAGGTCTCGGATGCGTACTAATGCAAGAAGGTAAAGTAGTCGCCTATGCTTCCCGACAACTACGGAAACATGAAGAAAATTATCCTACTCACGATTTGGAATTAGCAGCAGTCATTCATGCACTCAAGGAGTGGAGGCACTTTTTGCTTGGGAATCATTGTGAAATATATACGGACCATAAGAGCCTCAAATATATTTTCACGCAACCAGAACTCAATTTACGACAACGACGCTGACTGGAACTGGTAAAAGATTATGACATTGGCATCACTATCACCCAGGAAAAGCAAACGTGGTAGCTGATGCTCTCAGCCGTAACCCCAGCCCGAACAACGGCAGCCTACAGAACCTGAGACCCGAATTTCAGCAAGAATTCGCCAAGCTCAACTTAATGATGGTCACTGAAGGCAAAGTGTCAAATCTGGAAATACAGCCTACGCTAATAGAACAAATAAAGAAGGCTCAGCATGGACACCCCAGCATCGAAGGAATAAAAACAAAAGTAAGTCAGGGCAAGGCCTCAGAATTCACCATAGACAGTGAGGGAGTATTATGGTTCGGAGACAGGCTTTGCGTGCCAAATAGCGAAGACCTTAAACAGCAAATTCTAGCAGAGAGCCACACCGCTCCGTACTCAATTCACCTTGGAGGGACTAAAATGTACAAGGACATTCAGGAAAGATTTTGGTGGCATGGCATGAAGAGGGATATAGCCACATATATTGCATGTTGCGATTCATGTCAACGCATTAAAGCCGAGCACCAAAAACCCGCAGGACTCTTACAGCCAAACAAGATACCAGAGTGGAAATGGGACGATATTGGGATGGATTTTATTGTTGGACTGCCACGGTCACAGCACGGAAATGATGCCATATGGGTCATCACAGATAGACTCACCAAGGTGGCACACTTCATTCCAGTCAAGACAGCCCACACCACCCAAAAGCTTGCCAAGCTTTACCTCGCCCGTATAGTATGCCTACATGGGGTTCCAAAGACTAATATCCGACAGAGGCACTCAGTTCGTCTCCAAATTTTTGGACCAGTTGCAGCAAGCCCTCGGAACGCAACTAACATTCAATACAGCTTATCACCCCAGACTGGAGGACAGACGGGACGAGTAAATCAAATACTAGAAGACATGCTAAGGGCATGTGTCCTCACCTATGGGACCAGTTGGGAGGCAAGCTTACCATACACCGAATTTGCATACAACAATAGTTACCAAGCCAGCCTGCAGAGAGCACCTTTCGAAGCCTTGTACGGACGAAGATGTCGTACTCCATTAAACTGGTCAGAAACAGGGGACAGTCGTATCTTCGGCCCAGATATGTTGAGAGAAGCTGAGGAAAGAGTTAAAATAATACGGGATCGACTCAAAACAGCCCAAAGCCGACAGAAGAGCTATTACGATCAAAAGCATCGCGAAATAAGTTTTGAGCCCGGTGAAGACGTATACCTACGTGTATCTCCTATGAGGGGACTGCAACGATTTAAGGTCAAAGGGTAACTAGCACCACGATTTATCGGACCCTTCCGTATAGTCGCACGGAGAGGCACAGTGGCTTACCAGTTGGACCTTCCCAAGGAACTGTCAGACGTCCATGACGTGTTCCATGTTTCGCAACTGCAGAAGTGGGTAAGCAACCCAAAGAAGCACGTGCCGCATGAAAGTCTTGATGTGCAACTAGATCTCACCTACCGGGAACACCCAATAAAAATATTGGAGGAGTCTGAAAGAAGAACCCGTCAGAAGACTATTAAATTTCTCAAGGTTCAGTGGAGTAATCACACAGAGGATGAGGCAACGTGGGAAAGGGAAGATTTCCTTCAGACAGAACACCCACACCTATTTGAGGATCAGCTGAAATCTCGGGGACGAGATTTTTCCTAAGGGGGTAGGTGTTGTAACACTCCAAATTTTTGGGTTTGGTTCTTCTTCCAAACTTTTGGTCTTTTAGAAGGGGGGTGTTTGATCTTCTCTTAAAACCCTTCTAAAATCTCTTCTGGCCAAAGTTTGTGTGTTATTCTCTAGCTTGATTTTTTTTTGGTCTTGAAAGTTTCTTCTTGTGTTAGCTAAACACAAGTTGTTTTCTTAGGGATTTGTTTGATTCTTTTCCCTTCTTGATTTAAACATCTTAGGTTTAACCTTGGGCTTATCTTCCTCTCCAACTGTCATCTTGCCATGACACCCAACAGAAATAATTCTCTCCAAGACCTCCTCTTCACCTTAGGACAAGTCTCACATTAATTCCAGTGAGTTTCAACCTTATTGGAATTTTTCCTCTATTTATTTTACTCCTAAAACAATTTATGTCCATTAAAGTGAACCTTGGTGATTTGCAAAGGAACCACCATGTCCACCTTGTTATTTGTTTCCAAACTAACTTCCCTGGATAGTCCATAGTACCCACAACCTACATCCATCTTGTTTCACTGGTCCACGGTTCAAAATTTTCAAATCTCACCTGCTGCAAGTTTGGACCAGATTTGCAAATTTTGGTGAAATTCATATTTTTCTTCTTCCAAAAATTCTGTGAAAATTTAGGCAGCCTCTAGATGCATAAAGAGGCCACTCCACCAAATATCAGCCCCAGAAACATTTCCACATGCCAGAATCATTTCATCATACACCTGGCGTGCACTGTTTCTGTAAGTTTCAGAAACTACTAACTGAACTTTGCAGGCGACAATGCAGTTCATCAGTTTCGTCAGCCAGCATCGTCAATCTCGCCAGTGCTTGCCTTGGATCAATGCTCACTGCACCTCCTTCTTATCCAGCATGCCGCATGCTTGCTTGGCTGCTTCTTGGCGTCGGTGGCACCCTGGCCCGCCCACGCCGGCGTCTTCCGCAGCGACAGAACCTCCCGTGGCGGCCGACAGGAGGCATCCTGCGGCACAACGCCGTTTGGCACCGCCCAAGCCACCCGAGAGCTCCGCGTGGCCTTCTCCACCGCCAGCGCACGCCTGCAGCACCGTCGTCGTGGCCTGGCGTGCACAGAGCGCGTTCTCTGCCGCCGACGTGCCGCACGGCCATTCCGTCGAGGGCAGACCGTAGTTGCCCCTCCCCTGCTGAGTTAGGCACTGGAATGGAACCAGTACATCTCCTAGTCGATGCTCAAGCCCCTAAACACACCGTACAGCCGCTGCGCCGCCGTAACCGCTCACCGGACTTATCCCGTTCACGGCAACCGCCTCAGGTCGGCTATATAAAGCGCCCCCGAGCTCGCTCTCGAGCCCGCACACCTCCACCATCTCTATAGACCACACCTAGCCTCTGGAAGAGCCTCGAGGGGCACTTCTTCCTCAACTCCGGCCAACTCCGTCCGCCTCGGGCTCCAGCAACGTTCTCTCCGGTGAGAACTCCTCCGCCGCCCTGGGCTCGAGCATAACCCCCTGGCACCTACCTGAGTCTAACCCCCACTCCAATTTGACCCCAGGAGCCCTCTCCGACGAGGCCCACGACCACCCGAGCCGCCGTCCGCCGGAGACAGGGTCGTCGTCGACGTGGGGCTCGCCGACGCTCAACTCCACCACCCACCGACGCGGAAGAACACCAGGAAGCTGTACGTACCACTCCCTTCCCCTACGTCGCCGTGGATCGGCGCCGGCGACCGCCGCAGCTTCTGGCGCCGGCGCGACTCTGTTTCAGCGTTTAAACCTGACGAGTGGGACCCCCTCGTCAGCCTCTCATTTCCCTCCGAAACGTTTTTCTGGAAAGCGCCTTCGGGCAAAGTACGTCTTCGTCTTCAGTTGGCGTACTGCGTACCGGTTCGCTTTTCTGTTTTCTATTCTAGCCCCTGGAAACTTTCTGTTTCATTGCAGATGAGTCCCTGGACAGAAACTCTAATATATTTTTGACTAAAGATGATTTTGAGTTGATTCTTTTTCTGTCCTCTTTAGTTTTCTTTCTAGTTTTTTGTCATATTTATGTGAAAATATTTGGAGCAACTTTCTTTGCACGCGCGGTATTTATGTTAGTATCCGTTTGTTTGAATACGTAGATACCGAAGGACGTGACGGAGCCGCGAACCTCACCGAGTTAGACTCCGACTACTCTGAACCAGGCAAGCATATTTGAACCTTTGATATGATGGATGTGTTGCATGTTTGCTCGAGTAGTTCTTTTCATAGCATGGTCATATAAGCATTTTGTATGGTTATATCTCTTGCAAGCAAACTTCGGGTGAGCCCCGTATGATAATGGTTGAACCACCTCGATCATGTGGGACATGATGGGTGGTGTACTGGTAGTGTTTGAGCATGCCAGTAGAGGGTTAACTTAGTCTCAGTATGGATCAAGTCATGGTCCCGCTCATCTTCTTTTTGGTACTATCATATGACGTCTGTTATGATTATGGCTAGTCAGTTGCAAACCACTTTCCGAGTACACACCAAGTAGAGGGGCCGGGATGAGGGCTCCATGGCCCTGGATTAAAGCCCGTCATCCGGTCAGGGGGCATGGGTGTTTCTGGTTGGGACTGAGAGGGGGGCACCCCTTAGAGCGCGCATATATAAATTTGATCCCATGCTATTCGAGGTTGTAGCCTCCCCGTCTTAAAGTTTTTCGTGAATGTTGTCACGGGGTGATTCCGGACAGCAGGATGTGAAATGGCTGTGTACTGGTCAGTTGGGTTTCTGCTAAAACACCGTAGACGGAACTAGTCCCTGTGGCTAGTAGAATCCGTTGGCTATGATTTTATAGTACAAGCTCTGCAGAGTCAAATCTCCCGAGTAGCCATGGTTATGGCCTAGGGTCAATCTTCGTGTCAACACCGGTGAACATATCTAGTAAATTCTTGATGGTAACAATAATGGTGATTTTATCAGATTCATTTTTGGGTAGATGAACTAATCGGTTATCTCTGCATTGATTTACTACCTGGAATAATTCACTGTTATATTGTTATTTATAAGCCCTTTCTGTGATGTCGCTCAGACGTCCGACTGTGGCATTCTTGTTATTTATAAGACCTTTCTGTGATGTCGCTCAAACGTCCGACAGTGGCATTCTTGTTATTTATAAGCCCTTTATGTGATGTCGCTCAGACGTCCGACTGTGGCATTCTTGTTATTTATTTTCTGTATCAGCCCTTTATGTGATGTC
>LR738710.1:571410784-571421047 GCA_902687465.1 Secale cereale
TGTGATGTCGCTCAGACGTGCGACTGTGGCATTCTTGTTATTTATTTTCATTATAAGCCCTTTCTGTGATGTCGCTCAGACGCCCGACTGTGGCATTCTTGTTATTTATAAGCCCTTTATGTGATGTCGCTCAGACGTCCGACTATGGCATTCTTGTTATTTATTTTCATTATGAGCCCTTTTAGTGGTGTTGCTCGGACGCCCGACTGTGGCATGTTTCCATTTATTTATTCCTCACGAGGCGTCACTCAGACACTCGTTTGGTTTCCTTTTATTTATCTTATGGATTTCGGGAGGATTACCGCCCGACTTCTATTCTTGCCTACAGTACAGAAATTATATTATCTGGTTGCATTTTGCTAGAATACTCATATGCATCATGTTTGCATTTATTATATCTTAAGTCCGAACTGTCTTGCGAGTACATTCAAAGTACTCACCTGGCTTGTTGATTTGGCCAGATGTGGACGAAGGAGATCTCATGGATGAAGAGTTTGATAGCGAGTCCGACGTCTAGTCGAGTCCCAGTCAGTCTCTTGCGATCCTGGAGTCGATCACTGTTTTATAACCGCTTCCGCCAGTCACCAAATAAATGCATCGGGTCTCACTCCAACACCCGATGAACTGTAGTATATTGGAGTCACGTCACCCACTACACGGTGACATATCCACCACCTTTTTATTACGAGTTAGTAGTATGCCACCCCACCATTGTGTCATACCCGCCTTTATGTACTATATTGGCGTACTTGTAATAAAATTATTGAGCAACCTCAGCTCAACCTTGTATAATATTCAGTATTCTGGAATTTTGTATCAAGGAATTGTCTATCGGCAGGAAGTATTCTTCCTTGTTGGTTTAATAAAAAGGTCGGTCTTTTGGTAATTATTTTACTGAAAAATCGGTCCTGACAGAACACATCGGGGGGGATTGACATCAATCGATTGTGCATCTACAGCCCATAGGTTATTTTTTTGATTACATCGACGGCGTGGATTGGATTTTCTAGCTGCAGCGACCCTGGAGTCGTGTCGAGCAGCGGGGGGTGTAGTCATCTTATTTTCTTCCTCATCGGCTTCGTCCTCTTTGTCTTCATCAAGAACGATGGGTCTAGCGCAGTTGCCTGCCATCGGCGCCCTAGCCACCATCTGCACCTCGTCGTTGTCGGACTTCGGCAACCCGAACGTACTACTCCAGTACACCGCGACACGTTGGTCTTGAGGCGCCTTGTACTGACTGTACTTGGCCCATCGAGCATCGCCGGAGTTTGCCTGAGTCATGGCCCAACGCAGGATGTCCACTAACATCGCGCCCTTGGTTGGGTTCGGAACCAGTGTCTTGAGCTTGTCCGGCGTAGACTTCTTCATCACAGCATCGACGTCCTTGTGCATGTCATCGATGCTACTGAAGTTCGAGTACATTTCCATAGTGTGCTCGAACTTCTTGCGGTCACCGAGCGAGCACCCAAGGAAGAAGGCCCTCCATCCAATGCCCAGGGGAAAGGATTGGGGTTGGAGTTGGAGTTCATGGTGAGGGAGAGGTGGTGAAACGGAGGGTGTTTGAGTGTGGTGCTGGGTTAGTAGGGTGGGTTAATATAGGAGTGTTAGGATGATATGAATGAATGCTGACCATTGAACTGCATGTTGTTCATAATGCAGATGGACAAGGGCAAGGAAGTGGTGCCACCATTGGAGAAGGGCAAGGAGGTTCTGCCTCCATTGGACGAACTGCAAGTCCTGGATCACGCAAGCCCCAAGTGGAGGAACTATGGCAACTTCCATCAAGAGTCAGGACCAAACCACTTCTACAAGATTATCCTTGATCCTAAGCTGGAGAGTATGCCAATGCCTCTCGACTGCTGATGGCTTCTCGCCCCTCGTTGGTTACCCCAAGTGGAAGGTTTGAGATGCAGTGTAGCGGAAGTTTTCCCTTGGCAATACCAAGGATCGATTTCCCTGAGACTCCCAGTTTCAACAAGAAGGTGTCAACTGCTAACGGCGCCAGATATTAGCAATCAACGTGGACCTGCACACAGATACAAATAATTTTGCTCCCTACGAGTACAGAGAGGTTGTCAATCCCTCCGGCCTTGTAGTTTACAAAGGATCAAACGCAAGTGATAATAGTGATAGATATAATTGCAATAGTAAGTAAAAGCGGAAAGTAAATAGCGGATGTGATCAATGATGGTAATATGGACCGGAGTCTCATGATGTTCACTAGTGATGTCTCTCTCCCAAAAGACGATAAAACAGCTATGTGAGGTAAACGAATTACAGCTGGGCAATTGACAGGACCATGTGCGCAAACCAATGCTGACTAAGTTGCAAGAAAGGTAGAGGTTCAAAGCATGAGCGGTACGCCGAGGTAAGTAGACCGAAATCCATCTGCATCTACTACTAATCATCCACCTTGAGATATCTATCCAGAACATCTCGCTGGTATTAAGTTGCGAGTCCCACCCATAGTGTAAACTCAAAGCAACAGACAACTGCATTAAAAGAACTTTGCGTAAAGTAAACAATCCTTGCACCCGCGGGCACAAGCACCGTTGTTTTCCCCCTTGTGGCAACAGCACATCCCCTAGACTCATGTTTCTGTCACTCAAGCTAGTCATCAAGGGGCATGAACCCACAATCAAGCATAACGTTCCCTCTTGGAGTCACTACCTACTACTTGGCCAAAGCAATAAATAACAACGGAGAACATGCAAGAATTACTTACGAACATAAATATAAAAGAGGTGAATCAAATATATTACTCAAACACAATCTGAACATAATCTCATAATCCATCGGATCCCAGCAAACTCATCATAGCAACAGCATACGGATTACATATGTGCCTCGATCAAGTAGGGTAGCTCACGAGGACTAATTAGTGAAGCACAAGAACGGGAGGAGAACATCACATAGCTACTGGTCATGGACCCATGGTCCAAGGGAGACTACTCACAACTCATCCGGGAGGCGTCCATGGTGGTGGAGAAGCTCCCGGTGGTGATCCTCCCCTCCGGCAGGGTGCCGGGAAGAGTTCTCCTGGTGCTCCCGATCTTGGAAGCGCGGCGGCGGCGGAACAGAGATGAGATCGCAAAAAAGGGTTCCCGTCTCGAGGGTTTCGGGAGACGGTATAAATATATGCCAAAGGGGGGCATCAGACGAGGCTCGGGGGGCCCAGGCGCCCCCCGGCGCGGCCAGGGGGGCCGTGCCACCAGGGCGCCTGGAGCCCTGGTGGCCCCCCTCCGGTTGTGCTTCGGGTGCCTGGTAGCTTCTGGAATGCTGATTTTTTATATAATTTTTCCGGGATTTTTCTGGCAGTTCTCGTAATGGGAAAACCTGAAATACAAAAACAGCCGAAAACAGAAACTGGCACTGGGGTGCACTGAGTTAATAGGTTAGTCCAAATATGATCAAAAGTGTATGGAAGTGTATAAATATCATAGCAATATCACCCAAAAGAGGCATGGAGCAAGCAGAAATTATAGATACATTTTGGACGTATCAACTGCACCAAGCACTTCCCCGCCATCCCTACAGAGTTCAAGCTAAAGACGAACATCGGTTGCGCATGAAGGGTGATAGTGAGGGTGATCAATGACAGGATCGTCCTTGATCAGGGTTGGGCCACCTTTGTCACCGTTCACCAGATCATGATCGGGTACATGCTAACGTTCAAGTTGTTGTCCCCCGACACCAAGAAGGTGATTGTCTTCAACGAGGAGGGCGTGGAGGTGATTACCAAATGCAAGGAGCATGGAAATGCCTTCGTCACGACCGCATGAGCTCCTGTGGTTCAATCCTTGCTTTTTCTCCTCTAGGACTTCGGTTTCATTTAGAACTTATCCTACTGTGTTGGTTTAAAACTTGTTATGCGTGGTTAAGACTTATGTTTGTGCCTAAGATTGTTCAGTTGATAGTAGTTTAGTTCTTGCTAGTTCATGTGTGCCTTTTGTAACCTCACCACATCGAGTAGGAGGTTACCACACAACTGTTTTGAATGTAACCAAACAACCCGACTTGTGTTTCCCCTCGAACAAGTCTGCAACTAAACAGCAGACCTTCGGTTTTAGCACATGCAGACTAGAGGGGATGCAGGCAACAATCAACATGCAGATGTTGGTTTTTAGCCTGCATATGCTCAGCCAGGACCAAATGGGACAAGTATGCAAAGAGGCAAAAAAATGATGCAGGTAACCAAATGCTCCCTTAGCGTAGCTAATGCAGGGCTCCAACTAGCCAAGTTTTTTTAACACGGAAATTTTCATTAATTTAATAACAATGCATATGTAAAATTTTGCATGATGCATGAAACTGCAGTTATATCTGCATTTAGGCATGTATATATGCCTGAATTTAAACACATGTAGCTAAAAGATGCACTCCGAATCTTCAGTGCCAAAGGCGCGCAATAGGACGCACAGTAGGAAGCAGATCGTTGATAGGTCAAAGGATAGATGAGAAGAGAGAAGACAAACTATCGTGGATTTATCACGGCAGATGCCCTAGATTTAGGACTTAGGTGTGGAGCCACTGCAACTAGGTTAGCTTGAAGGGGTTAAACATGACAAGAGAAACGGAGAGTTTTTTCTCCTGGTTCAGCCCCTCAATGAGGTAAAAGCTTAATCCAGCTAGGGTTTGTATTGCTCGAGACACAATAACCAGGAAGCAAATACGCTTGACCTAGCTCTCGAGCGATTGTTTCTTGAGTTAACCCGCCACCGGGTTACCCCTTCATATAGGCAGGTCAATGCAGAATGTGTCCGGCTCGGTGACCAAGTAAGTTTGCCTTACAATACAAGTTTATACATATGGCGGTTCATACCCGTGGGCCTTGAACCGCCTCCGAGTCTTGGGCCTTCATGTACGCCTTCTCTATGAACCACCATCCTGGGCTTGCTTATCTTAAGCCACCAGTGGCATGACCCGGCCCCTCCTGGGCGGGTCATACCCAATGGCTATATCTCCAACATGAGGCCCCGGGTTGATCTGAACTTGTTCATATCAATCTTCATCTCTTGACCTGTCACAATATTTCCTTGTCCATTTTTCATCATATCATTGTAACCCGCCATGACGTCATATACAAATTGGTGTTAACCCGCCATGACATCATCTTGCATTAATTTCGCACAAGGCCCAGAACATCTTAATTGATCCTTATCTTAATAATTATCCCGAAGATCGAGGTGTCCATATAGCCACCTAATGATTTTAGCATCCTCGATTCCCGAGTATGCCTTGTATCCACCTCATTATAAATAGGGATGTTTTTTAATCATTTTCCCCCCTTTGCCTCCTTGTCTTCGTATTCCTCTCGCATCTATTCTGTCGCACGAGCTCTGTCGCCGCGACCTCCAGCCACTACACCAACTCAGGCCGCTGCATCAACCTGATCGAACCAAAGTTTTCCAGCACACCATCGTTGTTCCTCATCGTGTGTAAGTTCTTTTCTCATTGTGCCTCGGATCTGCATTAGGTTTTCATTTGTTCGTCGGTGTTCTTCGCCACTTTTCATTGTTTTCTTCAACCCTCATAGCCTTTGATCTGAATAGGCCATGACTTTGCGCGGTAGTAGCTTAGCACTCCTTTTTATTATCAGAATAGCATCTCTTTGTAGAAAATCTCATTAGAGTACCCAAACTTTTCTGCTGTCGCCACCTAAGGTTTAGAATTTTTCTGTATTTTTTGAACTGCTGTAGATCCAAAATCATATCTTCAGCCTGTGAAATATCTTTATCCAATACTGTTGGGGATCGTTGCCGAAATCAAAAAAAATCATACGCATCACCACGATCAATCTATGGAGAGACTAGCAATGAGAGAGGGGAGTGCATCTTCATACCCTTCAAGATCGTGAAATGGAAGCGTTACTAGAATGCGGTTGGTGGAGTCGTACCCGTAGTGATTCAGACCGCGGTCGATTTGATCTAAGCGCCGAATAACAGCGCCTCCGTGTTCAACACATGTGCATCCCGGTGACGTCTCCCGCGCCTTGATCCAGCAAGGAGAGAGGGAGAGGTTGGGGAAGACAACTCCAGCAGTAGCACGATGGCGTTGTGGTGGAGGAGCGTGGTTCTCCAGCAAGGCTTCGCCAAGCGCTACGAAGGACGAGGAGGTGGAGAGTTAGGGCTGTGCCGAGAGGGAGAGGGACTCGTGTGTCTGGCAGCCCCAAACCCCCCCCCCCACTATATATAGGGGAAGGGGAGGGGGTGCGCCCCCTCTAGGGTACCCACCCTAGGGGGTGGCAGCCCTAGATTGGATTGGGGGGCAGTCAGGAGGGGGAGAGGGGGCGCGCCCTAGGGTGGGCCTTAGGCCCACCTGCGCCTAGGGTTTCCCCCTCTTCTCCTCCTTGCGCCTTGGGCCCTAGTGGGAGGCGCACTGCTACTTCTCGAGCTTGCGTTGTATTCCCTCGAAGACGAAAGACTGATGCAGCACAGTAGCGTAAGTATTTCCCTCGGTTTTTGAGAACCAAGGTATCAATCCATAGGAGACCACGCGCGAGTCCCTCGCACCTGCACAAACAAATAAGAACTTCGTAGCCAACGCGATAAGGGGTTGTCAATCCCTTCACGGTCACTTACGAAAGTGAAATCTGATAGATAGAATAGTATAATATTTTTGGTATAAGAACATAAAGTAAAGAAAGTAAAGTAAAGTAGATGGAAGATTAATATGATGAGAATAGACCCGGGGGGGCATAGGTTTCACTAGTGGCTTCTCTCATGATAGCAGAATTCTACGGTGGGTGAACAAATTACTGTCGAGCAATTGATAGAAAAGCTCATAGTTATGAGAATATCTAGGCATGATCATTATATATAGGCATCACGTCCGTCACAAGTAGACCGAACGATTCTGCTTCTACTAATATTACTCCACACATCGACCGCTATCCAGCATGCATCTAGAGTATTAAGTTCATAAGAACAGAGTAACGCTTTAAGCAAGATGACATGATGTAGAGGAATAAACTCAAGCAATATGATATAAACCCCATCTTTTTATCCTCGATGGCAACAATACAATACGTGCCTTGCTGCCCCTACTGTCACTGGGAAAGGACACCGCAAGATTGAACCCAAAGCCAAGCACCTCTCCCATTGCAAGAACTATAGATCTAGTAGGCCAAACGAAACCAATAATTCAAAGAGACTTGCAAGGATATTATAATCATACATAAAATATTTCAGAAAAGAATCAAATATTGTTAATAGATAATCTTGATCATAAACCCACAATTCATCGGATCTTGACAAACACACCGCAAAAAGATCACATTGAATAGATCACCTCGAAGATCGAGGAGAACTTTGTATTAAGACTCAAAGAGAGAAGAAGCCATCTAGCTAATAACTATGGACCTAAAGGTCTGTGGTAAACTACTCATTTATGAGGCTATGGTGTTGATGTACAAGCACTCAGTGATCGATCCCCCTCCGACGGAGCTCCGGAACAGGTCCCAAGATGGGATCTCACGGGAATAGAAGGTTGCGGCAGTGGAATTAGGGTTTTCTCTGTTACCTCAATTTTCAGGGTACGTGGATATATATATATATGAGGAAGGAGGGCATCGGGGGAGCCATAGGGGGCCCATGAGGGTGGGGGGCGTGCCTGCCCCCCTGGGCACGCTCTGGACCCTCGTGGCCGCCTCTCTCGTTCCCTCGTGTGTACTCCAAGTCTTTTGTGAAGATACGGTTCCAAAAATAACTCTCCCGAAGGTTTCATTCCGTTTGGACTCTGTTTGATATCCCTTTTCTGCGAAACACTGAAATAGGCAAAAAAAACAACAATTTGCACTGGGCATTGGGTTAGTAGGTTAGTCCCAAAAATAATATAAAAGAGTATAATAAAGCCCATTAAATATCCAAAACAGAATATATAATAGCATGGAACAATAAAAAATTATAGATATGTTGGAGACGTATCAAGCATCCCCAAGCTTAATTCCTGCTCGTCCTCGAGTAGGTAAATGATAAAAACAGAATTTTTGATGTGGAATGCTAACCAACATAATATTGAATGTAATTTCTTTATTGTGGCATGAATGCTCAGATCCGAAAGATTCAAGATAAAAGTCTATATTGACATAAGAATAATAATACTTCAATCATACTAACAAAGCAATTATGTCTTCTCAAAATAACATGGCCAAAGAAAGTTCGTCCCTACAAAATCATATAGTTGGGCTATGCTCCATCTTCATCACACAAAATATTCCAATCATGCACAACCCCGGTTTCAGCCCAGCAATTGTTTCATACTTAATTTTTTTTCAAACTCTTTCAACTTTCACGCAATATATGAGCGTGAGCCATGTACATAACACTATGTAGAATAGAGTGGTGGTTGTGGAGAAGAAAAAATAGAAAGATGGTCCCACATCAACTAGGCGTATCAATGGCCTATGGAGATGCCCATCAATAGATATCAATGTGAGTGAGTAGGGATTGCCATGCAACGGATGCACTAGAGCTACAAATGTATGAAAGCTCAACAAAAGAAACTAAGTGGGTGTGCATCCAACTAGCTTGCTCACAAAGACCTAGGGCATTTAAGGAAGCCCATCGTTGGAATATACAAGCCAAGTTCTATAATGAAAATTCCCACTAGCATATGAAAGTGACTAAACAAGAGACTCTCTATCACGAAGATCATGGTGCTACTTTAAAGCACAAGTGAGGAAAAAGATAGTAGCATTGTCCCTTTCTTTTCTTTTCTTTTCTTTTCTTATTTCTTTTTTTTCCTTTTTTGGGCCTTTCTTTTTTTCTATGGCATTTCCTTCTTTTTTTCTTCTTTTTTTCTTTTTCTTTTTCTTTGGGACAATGCTCTAATAATGATGATCATCACACTTATATTGATTTACAACTCGATATTACAACTCGATACTAGAACAAAGTATGACTCTATATGAATGCCTCCGACGGTGTACCAGGATGTGCAATGAATCAAGAGTGACATGTATGAAAAAATATGCATGGTGGCCTAGCCACGAATATGATGTCAACTACATGATCATGCATGGCAATATGACAATAATGAAGCGTGTCACATGAATGGAACAGTGGAAAGTTGCATGGCAATATATCTCGGAATGGTTATGGAAATGCCATGATAGGTAGGTATGGTGGCTGTTTTGAGGAAGGTATATGGTGGATGTATGGTACCGGCGAAGGTTGCGCGGTCCAAGAGAGGCTAGAAATGCTGGCAGGGTGAGAGTGCGTATAATCCATGGACTCAACATTAGTCATAAAGAACTCACATACTTATTGCAAAAATCTAAAAGTCATCAAAACAAAGTACTACACGCATGCTCCTATGGGAAGAGTTGGTAGGAGTTAACCATCGCGCGATCCCAACCTCCACACAAAGGATGACACTCAATGAAATACCTCATGCTTCAAATTTGTCACACAACGGTTACCATACGTGCATGATACGGGACTTCCAAACCTTAACACAAGTATTTCTAAAATTCACAATTACTCTACTAGCATGAATCTAATATTATCATCCTCATATCTCAAAATAATCATCAAGTATCAAACTTCTCATAGTATTCAATGCACTTTATGTGAAAGTTTTTACTATACCCATCTTGGATGGCTATCATATTACGACTAGTTTCATAACCCAAGCACATTACCATGTTGTTCTAAAAACTCTCAAATAGATATAAATGAAGCATGAGAGATCAACAATTTCTACAGAATAAAACCACCACCGTGCTCTAAAAGATATAAGTGAAGCACTAGAGCAAAACTATCTAGCTCAAAAGATATAAGTGAAGCACATAGGGTATTCTAGTAAATTATAAATCATATTTATCTCTCTCAAAAGGTGTGTCCAGCAAGGATGATTGTGGAAAACTAA
Organism: Secale cereale; assembly: GCA_902687465.1. Lineage (NCBI taxonomy): Eukaryota > Viridiplantae > Streptophyta > Magnoliopsida > Poales > Poaceae > Secale > Secale cereale. The sequence continues at coordinate 571,420,655 of LR738710.1, forward strand.
AAATCAAAGACTCAAATCATACATGACGCTCCAAGCAAAACACATATTATGTGGTGAATAAAAATATAGTCTCAAGTATAGTTACCGATAGACGAAGACGAAAGAGGGGATGCCTTCCCGGGGCATCCCAAAGCTTAGGCTTTTGGTTGTCCTTGAATCTTACCTTGGGGTGCCTTGGGCATCCCCAAGCTTAGGATTTGCCACTCTTTGTTCCATAGTCAATCAAAGCCATACTCAAAACTTGAAAACTTCACAACACAAATCTTAGCCAAAAATCTCGTGAGCTCCGTTAGTATAAGAAAACAAACCACCACTCAAAGGTAATGTAATGAACTCATTATTTGTTTATATTGGTGTTAAACCTACTGTATTCCAACTTCTCTATGATTCATA
>LR738710.1:571421142-571462907 GCA_902687465.1 Secale cereale
CCCCCGATACTACTCATAGATTCATCAAAATAAGCAAACAACACACGAAAAACAGAAGCTGCAAAACAGAACAGTCTGTAGTAATCTCTAACTTTCGAATACTTTTGTAACTCTAAAAAAATTGAAATAAATTAGTAAATGTGAGTAATTTGTCTATTAATCATCTGCAAAAAGAACCAACTAAAAAAGCACTCTCAAGTAAAAATTACAGCCAATCTCGTGAGCGCTAAAGTTTCTGTTTTTTACAACATGATCACATAAACTTCACACAAGTCTTCCCAAAGGTTCTACTTGGCACAAACACTAATTAAACACAAAACCACATATAAACAGAAGCTAGATGCAATATTTATTCCTAAACAGAAGCAAAAACAAAGAAAGTAAAATTGGGTTGCCTCCCAACAAGCGCTATCGTTTAACGCACCTAGCTAGGCACGATAATTTCGACGATGCTCACATGAAAGATAGCAATTGAAACACGAAGAGAGCATCATGTAGCATGTGAAAAACACATCTAAGTCTAACATACTTCCTATGCATAGGCATCTTATAAGCAAACAAATTATCAAGGCAATCAAAATCTAGCATATGCATGGAAGAAGAACAAAACTTTGACAATTTAAACATCAAGAGAGGTAATTTAGTAACATGAAGATTTCTACAACCATATTTTCCTCTCTCATAATAATTGCATGTAATATCATAAGAAAATTCAACAATATAGCTATCACATAAAATATTCTCAACACGATCCACATGCATGCGAAGTTGACACTCTTCCAAAGTAGTGGGATCAACATTAACTAAAGTCATGACCTCTCCAAACCCACTTTTATCAAAAAAATCATAAGATTGAATACTTGCCAAATATGTGGGATCTAAAGTTGACACTCTTCCAAACCCACTTTCAATATTATTGCAATAAGTAGTGGGCATAGCAAAATAAGCATCCCCAAGCTTAGGGTTTTGCATATCATTAACACAATTAACATTAATAGAATTTATAATAACATCATTGCAATCATGCTTTTCAGTCAAGGAGCTATCATGAATCACTTCATAAATTTCTTCTGTCAACACTTCATCACAAATTTCAGATTCACGAATTTCAAGAAAAACCTCATAAAGATAATCTAGTGCACTCAACTCACTAGTAATTGGTTCAACATAATCGGATCTGTTAAAAATATTAGCAAGCGGATGAGGATCCATAATTTATCAAGCGAAGATGCAAGCTAATAGAGGGCACATGGCAACACAAGCAAACAGAAAGGCAAAGCGATAAAACACACAGAAGAAGAAGGGCAAATAAAACGGCAAGGGTGAAGTGGGGGAGAGGAAAACGAGAGGCAAATAATTTAGTGTGAAGGATAAGGGTTTGTGATAGGTACTTGCTATATGACTTTTGCGTAGATCTCCCCGGCAAGGGCACCAGAAATTCTTCTTGCTACTTCTCAAGCTTGCGTTGTATTCCCTCGAAGAGGAAAGGGTGATGCAGCATAGTAGCGTAAGTATTTCCCTTAGTTTCTGAGAACCAAGGTATCAATCCAGTAGGAGACCATGCGCGAGTCCCTCGCACTTGCACAAACAAATAAGAACTTCGCAGCCAACACGATAAGGGGTTGTCAATCCCTTCACGATCACTTGCGAAAGTGAGATCTGATAGATAGGATAGTATAATATTTTTGGTATAAGAACAGAAAGTAAAGAAAGCAAAGTAAAGTAGATGGAAGATTAATATGATGAGAATAGACCCGGGGGGCCATAGGTTTCACTAGTGGCTTCTCTCATGATAGCACAATTCTACGGTGGGTGAACAAATTACTGTCGAGCAATTGATAGAAAAGCTCATAGTTCTGAGAATATCTATGCATGATCATTATATATAGGCATCACGTCTGTAACAAGTAGACCGAAACGATTCTGCATCTACTACTATTACTCCACACATTGACCGCTATCCAGCATGCATCTAGAGTATTAAGTTCATAAGAACAGAGTAACGCTTTAAGCAAGATGACATGATGTAGACGGATAAACTCAAGCAATATGATATAAACCCCATCTTTTTATCCTTGATGGCAACAATACAATATGTGTCTTGCTGCCCCTAATATCACTGGGAAAGGGCGCCACAAGATTGAACCCAAAGCCAAGCACTTCTCCCATTGCAAGAACTATAGATCTAGTAGGCCAAACCAAACCAATAATTCGAAGACACTTGCAAGGATATTATAATCATACATAAAAGATTTCAGAAAAGAATCAAATATTTTTCACAGATAATCTTGATCATAAACCCACAATTCACCAGATCTCGACAAACACAGCGCAAAAAGATTACATCGAATAGATCACCCCGAAGATCAAGGAGAACTTTGTATTGAGATCCAAAGAGAGAGAAGAAGCCATCTAGCTAATAACTATGGACCAAAAGGTCTGTGGTAAACTACTCACAACTCATTGGTGAGGCTATGGTGTTGATGTAGAAGCACTCCGTGATCGATCCCCCCCTCCGGCGGAGCTCCAGAACAAGCCCCAAGATGGGATCTCACAGGAACAGAAGGTTATGGCGATGAAATTAGGGTTTTCTTTGTTGCCTTGATGTTTTCAGGGTACGTGGATATATATATATATATATATATATATATATATATATATATATATATATATATATATATATATATATATATATATATATATAGGACGAAGGAGGGCATCGGGGGAGCCAGAGGGGGCCCATGAGGGAGGGGGCGCGCCTTCCCCCCTGGGCGCGCCCTGCACCCTCGTGACCGCCTCTCTCGTTCCCTCGCGTGTACTCCAAGTCTTCTGTGAAGATACAGTTCCAAAAATAACTCTCCCGAAGGTTTCATTCCGTTTGGACTCCGTTTGATATCCCTTTTCTGCAAAACACTGAAATAGGCAAAAAAACAGCAATTTGCACTGGGCCTTGGATTAGTAGGTTAGTCCCAAAAATAATATAAAAGTGTATAATAAAGCCCATTAAACATCCAAACCAGAATATATAATAGCATGGAACAATCAAAAATTATAGATACGTTGGAGACGTATCACGCACCAGCCCACCTAAGGGCTGGTCCCTTCCCACTATTGGCCCAAACAAGCCTCCGGTGCCGGTGGCCCCTCCCGGTGGACCCCCGGAGCCCTTCCGGTGGTCCCTGTACATTACCGATGATACCCGGAACATTTCTGGTGGCCAAATCCTCACTACCTATATAAAATTCTTTACCTCCGGACCATTCTAGAACTCCTCGTGACGTCCGGGATCTCATTCGGGACTCCGAACATCATTCAGCAACCATGTACATATTTCCCTTATAACCCTAGCATCATCGAACCTTAAGTGTGTAGACCCTACGGGTTCGGGAGACATGTAGACATGACCGAGACATCTCTCCGATCAATAACCAATAGCGGGATCTGGATACCTATGTTGGCTCCCACATGTTCCACGATGATCTTATCGGATGAACCACGATGTCGAGGATTCAATCAATCCCGTATGCAATTCCCTTTGTCTACCGGTATGATACTTGCCCGAGATTCGATCATCGGTATCCCTATACCTTGTTCAATCTCATTGCCGGCAAGTCTCTTTACTCGTTCTATAACACATCATCCCGTGACCAACTCCTTAGTCACATTGAGTTCATTACGATTATGCCTTACCGAGTGGGCCCAGAGATACCTCTCCGTCATGCGGAGTGACAAATCCCAGTCTCGATTCGTGCCAACCCAACAGATACTTTCGGGGATACCCGTAGTGTACCTTTATAGCCACCCAGTTACATTGTGACATTTGGCACACCCAAAGCATTCCTACGGTATCAGGGAGTTGGACAATCTCATGGTCTAAGGAAATGATACTTGACATTAGAAAAGCTTTAGCAGACGAACTACACGATCAGTGATATGCTTAGGATTGGGTCTTATCCATCACATCATTCTCGTAATGATGTGATCCCGTTATCAACGACATCCAATGTCCATGGTCAGGAAACTGTAACCATCTATTGATCAACGAGCTAGTCAACTAGAGGCTCACTAGGGACATGTTGTGGTCTATGTATTCACACATGTATTACGATTTCCGGATAATACAATTATAGCATGAACAATAGACAATTAGCATGGAACAAGGAAATATAATAATAACTATTTTATTATTGCCTCTAGGGCATATTTCCAACAGTCTCCCACTTGCACCAGAGTCAATAATCTAGTTACATTGTGATGAATCGAACACCCATAGAGTTCTGGTGTTGATCATGTTTTGCTCGTGGAAGAGGTTTAGTCAAAGGATCTGCGAGATTCAGATCTGTATGTACTTTACAAATATCTATGTCTCCATCTTGAATATAACCACGAATGGAGTTGAAACGGTGCTTGATGTGCTTGGTCTTGTTGTGAAACCTGGGCTCCTTGGCAATGGCAATAGCTCCAGTGTTTTCACGGAAGAGAGTCATCGGGCCCGACGTGCTTGTAATAACTCCTAGGTCGGTGATGAACTCCTTCATCCAGACTCCTTCCTGTGCTGCTTCGGAAGCAGCTATGTACTCCGCTTCACATGTAGATGCCGCCACGATGCTTTGCTTGCAACTGCACCAGCTGACCGTCCCACCATTCAAAATATACACGTATCCGGTTTGTGACTTGGAGTCATCAGGATCTGTGTCGAAGCTAGCATCGACGTAACCCTTTACAACGAGCTCTTCGTCACCTCCATAAACGAGAAACATATCCTTAGTCCTTTTCAGGTACTTGAGGATGTTCTTGACCGCTGTCTAGTGTTCCATTCCGGGATCACTTTGGTACCTCCCCACCAAACTTATGGCAAGGTTCACATCAGGTCTGGTACACAGCATGGCATACATAACAGAACCTATGGCTGAGGCATACGGGGTGACACTCATATTTTCTCCATCTTCTGCCGAGGTCGGGCATTGAGCTGTGCTCAATCTCACACCTTGCAATACATGCAAGAACCCTTTCTTGGACTGGTCCATATTGAACTTCTTCAAAATCTTGTCAAGGTATGTGCTTTGTGAAATACCAATGAGGCGTCTCGATCTATCTCTATAGATCTTGATGCCTAATATGTAAGCAGCTTCTCCAAGGTCCTTCATTGAAAAACACTTATTCAAGTAGGCCTTTATGCTTTCCAAAAGTTCTATATCATTTCCCATCAACAAAATGTCATCCACATATAATATGAGAAATTCTACAGAGCTCCCACTCACTTTCTTGTAAATACAGGCTTCTCCATAAGTCTGTATGAACCCAAACGCTTTGATCACCTCATCAAAGCGAATGTTCCAACTCCGAGATGCTTGCACCAGCCCATAGATGGAGCGCTGGAGCTTGCATACCTTGTTAGCATTCTTAGGATCGACAAAACCTTCCGGTTGTATCATATGCAATTCTTCCTTAAGGAAACCATTAAGGAATGAAGTTTTGATGTCCATTTGCCACATCTCATAATCATAGAATGCGGCAATTGCTAACATGATTCAGACGGACTTCAGCATCGCTATGGGAGAGAAAGTCTCATCGTAGTCAATTCCTTGAACTTGTCGATAACCCTTAGCGACAAGCCGAGCCTTATAGATGGTCACATTTCCATCCGCGTCAGTCTTCTTCTCAAAGATCCACTTATTCTCTATGGCTTGCCGATCATCGGGCAAGTCCACCAAAGTCCATACTTTGTTATCATACATGGATCCTATTTCGGATTTCATAGGTTCAAGCCATTTGTTGGAATCCGGGCCCGCCATCGCTTCTTCATAGTTTGAAGGTTCACCGTTGTCTAACAACATGATTTCCAGGACAGGGGTGTTGTACCACTCTGGTACGGAACGTGTCCTCATGGACCTATGAAGTTCAGTAGTAACTTGATCTGAAGTTTCATGATCATTATCATTAACTTCCTCCCTAGTCGGTGCAGGCACCACAGAAACATCTTCCCGTGCTGCGCTACTTTCTGGTTCAAGAGGGGTTACAATCACCTCATCAAGTTCTACTTTCCTCCCACTTACTTCTTTTGAGAGAAACTCTTTCTCTAAAAAGGATCCATTCTTGGCAATGAAGACCTTGCCTTCGGATCTGAGGTAGAAGGTATACCCAATAGTTTCCTTAGGGTATCCTATGAAGAAGCATTTTTTCCGATTTGGGTTCGAGCTTTTCAGGTTGAAGTTCTTGACATAAGCATCGCATCCCCAAACTTTTAGAAATGATAACTTAGGTTTCTTCCCAAACCGTAATTCATATGGTGTCGTCTCAACAGACTTAGACGGTGCCCTATTTAAAGTGAATGTGGTAGTCTCTAAAGCATAACCCCAAAATGATAGCGGTAAATCGGTAAGAGACATCATAGATCGCACCATGCCCAACAGAGTACGATTACAACGTTCGGACACACCATTATGCTGAGGTGTTCCAGGCGGCGTTAGTTGTGAAACAATTCCACATTTCCTTAGGTGTGTACCAAACTCGTGACTCAAATATTCTCCTCCACGATCTGATCGTAAGAACTTTATTTTCCTGCCACGTTGATTCCCTACCTCATTTTGAAATTCCTTGAACTTTTCAAAGGTCTCAGACTTGTGTTTCATTAGGTAGACATACCCATATCTACTTAAGTCATCAGTGAGGGTGAGAACATAATGATAGCCACCGCGAGCCTCAATGCTCATTGGACCGCACACATCAGTATGTATGATTTCCATGAAGTTGGTTGCTCGCTCCATTGTTCTGGAGAATGGAGTCGTTGGTCATCTTGCCCATAAGGCATGGTTCACACGTGTCAAATGATTCATAATCAAGAGACTCCAAAAGTCCATCTGCATAGAGTTTCTTCATGCGTTTGACACCAATATGACCAAGGCGGCAGTGCCACAAGTATGTGGCATTATCATTATCAACCTTACATCTTTTGGTATTCACACTATTGATATGTGTGATACGTCTCCAACGTATCTATAATTTTTTATTGTTCCATTCTATTATTTATGATGTTTTGGATGTTTAATGGGCTTTGTTATACACTTTTATATTATTTTTGGGACTAACCTACTAACCCAAAGGCCTAGTCCAGATTGCTGTTTTTTTTGCCTATTTCAGGGTTTTACAGAAAAGGAATATCAAACGGAGTCCAAACGGAATGAAACCTTCGGGAGAGATATTTTTGGAGCAAACTACGCACGGGAGACTTGAGAACCACGGAGTAGGGCACACATGGCGTCCACGAGGGTGGGGGCGCGCCCCCTGCCTCGTGGGCCCCACGTCTATCCCCCGGTGCCCTCCTTCTTCCTATATATATCTACGTACCCCGAAACCATCAGAACAACAGAGAAAACCCTAGTTCCACCGCCGCAACCTTCTGTTCCCGTGAGATCCCATCTTGGGGCCTGTTCTGGAGCTCCGCCGGAGGGGGATCTACCACGGAGTGCTTCTACATCATCATCATCGCCTCATCATGAGTTGCGAGTAGTTTACCACAGACCTTCGGGTCCATAGCTAGTATCTAGATGGCTTCTTCTCTCTCTTTGGATTTCAATACCAAGTTCTCCTCGGTCTTCGAGGATATCTATTCGATGTAATCTCTTTTTGCGGTGTGTTTGTCGAGATCCGATGAATTGTGGGTTTATGATCAAGATTATCTATGAGAAATATTTGGTTCTTTTCTGAACTCTTTATGTATGATTATAATATCCTTGCAAGTCTCTTTGAATTATTGGTTTGGTTTGGCCTACTAGATCTATAGTTCTTGCAATGGGAGAAGTGCTTGGCTTTGGGTTCAATCTTGCGGTGTCCTTTCCTAGTGACAGTAGGGGCAGCAAGGCACGTATTGTATTGTTGCCATCGAGGATAAAAAGATGGGGTTTGTATCACTATGTTTGAGTTTATCCCTCTACATCTTGTCATCTTGCTTAAGAAGTTACTCTGTTCTTATGAACTTAATACTCTAGATGCATGCTGGATAGCGGTCGATGTGTGGAGTAATAGTAGTAGATGCAGAATTGTTTTGGTGTACTTGTTTCGGACGTGATGCCTATATATAATGATCATGCCTAGATAGTCTCATAACTATTCGCTTTTCTATCAATTGCTCGACAGTAATTTGTTTACCCGCCGTAGAATACCGCTATCATGAGAGAAGCCACTAGAGAAAATTATGGCCCTCGGGTCTATTCTCAACATATCAATCTACAATCTATTTTATTTTTCCGCTTTTACTTTCTGTTCTTATATCCAAAAATACCAAAAATATCAAACTATCATCTCTATCAGATCTCACTTTCGTAAGTGACCGTAAAGGGATTGACAACCCCTTATCGCGTTGGCTGCGAAGTTCTTACTTGTTTGTGCAGGTGTGAGGGACTCGCGCGTGGTCACCTACTGGATTGATACCTTGGTTCTCAAAAACTGAGGGAAATACTTATGCTACTGTGCTGCATCACCCTTTCCTCTTCGAGGGAATACAACGCAAGCTCGAGAAGTAGCAAGAAGAATTTTTGGCGTCGTTGCCGGGGAGGCTTACGCAAAAATCATATACCAAGTACCTATCACAAACCCTTATCCTTCGCATTACATTTATTTGCCTCTCGTTTGCCTCTCCCCCACTTCACCCTTGCCGTTTTATTTGCCCTTCTTTTTGCCGTGTGTTTACCGTTCGCTTGCTTCTTGTTTGCTTGTGTGTTGGATTGCTTGCTTGTCATCATGTCTAGCACACCTATCATTATCAATACTCCCGAGAGTGAGGTTCTCAATTTTAAACAAAGGGAGGAAGAAAACTTAAAAGATGCCTGGTATGGAATTTGCAATGCTCAAAATAGATATACTAGGAAGCTTTCCACTTCCATGCTTCTTCGCAATATTTATATTGGCATTACTCCTTGGAATAGGCTTGTTCTTGATACCGTTACCGGAGGAAATTTCTTGGGGAGTCATACTCTTGATTCCTATAATGCCTTGATAGAGTTATTCGGGCAACCTTCTACCCCGGAAGCGACTCAAGTTTTTGAGAAAAATAGCGAAGTAACAAAAATATTACTAAAGTCTCTTGAACCTCTTAAGAATGTTAGTGGAAATCTCCACCGCATGAATATGTTGATTACCCTTTGCAATAAGCAGTTGGATAAGTTAGATCTAAAGATTTCGGAATATGAAGGGAAACATAAAGAACCACCTGCATTCGAACTTGATACCGCCAAAGAGGTAAAAAACAAAGATGGCAATACGTTGATCTATCCATGTATCGTGCCTAGCTAGGGGCGTAAAACGATAGCGCTTGTTGGGAGGCAACCCAATTTTATATTTTTTGTTTTTGCTTCTGTTTAGGAATAAATATTCCATCTAGCTTCTGTTTAGATGTGGTTTTGTGTTTTAATTAGTGTTTGCGCCAAGTAGAACCTTTGGGAAGACTTGTGTGAAGTTTATATGATTGTGCTGTGAAAAACAGAATTGTTAGCGCTTGCTAGAATGGTCACCAGATTTTGCTGGAGTGTGCTATTTAGTTGATTCTTTTTGTAGATGATTAATAGACAAATTACTCACGTTTACCAATTTGTTTCAAAAAAAAATTGGAGTTACAGAAGTATGCGAAAGTTACAGATTGCTACAGACTATTCTGTTTTTCACAGATTCTGTTTTTCGTGTGTTGTTTGCTTATTTTGATGAATCTATGAGTAGTATTGGAGGATATGAATCACAGAGAAGTTGGAATACATTAGGTTTAACACCAATACAAACAAAGAATGAGTTCATTATAGTACCTTTGAGTGGTGGTTCGTTTTCTTATACTAACGGAGCTCACGAGATTTTTGTCTAAGTTTTGTGTTGTGAAGTTTTCAAGTTTTGAGTATTGCTTTGATGGACTATGGAGAAAAGAGTGGCAAGAGCCTAAGCTTGGGGATGCCCAAGGCACCCCAAGGTAAAATTCAAGGACAACCAAAGGCCTAAGCTTGGGGATGCCCCGGGAAGGCATCCCCTCTTTCGTCTTCACCTATCAGTAACTATACTCGGAGCTATATTTTTAATGTGTTTTACTTGGAGCGTCGTGTATTATTTGAGTCTTTGCTTGTTAGTTTGCCACAATCATCCTTCCTGGACACACCTTTTTGAGAGAGTTAAATATGGCCTAGGAATTGTTAGAACACTCTATGTGCTTCACTTATATCTTTGAGTTGAATAGTTTTTGCTCTAGTGCTTCACTTATATCTTTTAGAGCACGGTGGTGATTATATTTTTTAGAAATTGTTGATCTCTCATGCTTCACTTATATCCTTTTGAGAGTCTATTAAAACAGCATGGTAATGTGCTTTGGCTATAAAACTAACCTTCACATGATAGGCATCCAAGATGAATGTAGTAAAAACTTTCATACTAAGTGCATTGAATATGATGAGAAGTTGGATGCTTGATACTTGTTTTGAGATATGAGGATAGTGATATTAGATTCATGCTAGTGGAGTTATTATGAAATTGAGAAATGCGTGTGTTAAAGTTAGTCATTCCCATAGCATGCATGTATGGTGAACCGCTATGTGACGAAGTTAGAGCATGAGGTATTTGTAGAGTCTCATCCTTTGTGTGGAGGTCGGGGGCGCGCGATGGTTAACTCGTACCAACCTCCCCCCTAGGAGCATGCATTGATTGCTTTGTTTTGATGACTCGTAAATTTTTGCAATAATTATATGAGTTCTTATGACTAATGTTGAGTCCATGGATTATATGCACTCTCACCCTTCCACCATTGCTAGCCTTTCTTGTACCGCACAACTTTCGCCGGTACCATACACCCACTATATATCCTTCCTCAAAACAGCCACCATATATCTTCCTCAAAACAGCCACCATACCTACCTATCATGGCATTTCCATAGCCATTCTGAGATATATTGCCATGCAACTTTCCACCGTTCCGTTCATATGACACGCTTCATATTGTCATATTGCCATGCATGATCATGTAGTTGACATCGTATTTGTGGCAAAGCCACCATGCATAATTTTTCATACATGTCACTCTTGATTCATTGCACATCCCGGTACACCACCAGAGGCATTCATATAGAGTCATACTTTGTTCTAGTATCGAGTTGTAATATCGAGTTGTAATATCGAGTTGTAAATCAATAAAAGTGTGATGATCATCATTATTAGAGCATTGTCCGATGTGAGGAAAGGCTAATAAAAAAGAGATGGCCCAAAAAATAGAGAGGGGCTAAAAAAAAGATAAAGCCCCTCCAAAAAAATGAGACAAAAGAGAGATGGGGCAATTCCTACTATCGTTTTCCACACTTGTGCTTCAAAAGTAGCACCATGTTCTTCATGATAGAGAGTCTCATGTTTAGTCACTTTCATATACTAGTGGCAATTTTCATTATAGAACTTGGCTTGTATATTCCAACGATGGGCTTCCTCAAATGCCCTAGGTCTTCGTGAGCAAGCAAGTTGGATGCACACCCACTTAGTTTATTTTGTTGAGCTTTCATACATTTTTAGCTCTAGTGCATCCGTTGCATGGCAATCCCTAGTCACTGACATTGAAATCTATTGATGGGCATCTCCATAGCCCGTTAATACGCCTAGTCGATGTGAGACTATCTCCCTCCTTTTTGTCTTCTCCACAACCACCACTCTATTCCACCCATAGTGCTATGTCCATGGCTCACGCTCATGTATTGCATGAAAGTTGAAAGGTTTGAAAGAATAGAGTATGAAAACAAGTGCTTGGCTGAAACCGGGGTTGTGCATGATATGAGTATTTTGTGTGATGAAGAGGGAGCATAGCCAGACTATATGATTTTGTAGGGAATAACTTTCTTTAGCCATAGTATTTTGAGAAGACGTGATTGCTTTGTTAGTATGCTTGAAGTATTATTATTTCTTATGTCAAAATAGACTTTTGTCTTGAATCTTTCAGATCTGAACATTCATGCCACAATTAAGAGAACTACATTGAAAATTATGTTGGTTAGCATTCCACATCAAAAATTCTGTTTTTATCATTTACCTACTCGAGGACGAGCAGGAATTAAGCTTGGGGATGCTTGATACGTCTCCAACGTATCTATAATTTTGTATTGTTCCATGCAATTATTTATGATGTTTTGGATGTTTAATGGGCTTTGTTATACACTTTTATATTATTTTTGGGACTAACCTACTAACCGAAAGGCCCAGTCTAGATTGCTGTTTTTTGCCTATTTTAGGGTTTTACAGAAAAGATATATCAAACGGAGTCCAAACGGAATGAAACCTTCGGGAGAGATATTTTTGGAGAAAAATACGCACGGGAGACTTGAGAACCACGCAGTAGGGCACACGTGGCGTCCACGAGGGTGGGGTGCGCGCGCCCCCCTACCTCGTGGACCCCACGTCTGGCCCTTGGTGCCCTCCTTCTTCCTATATATATCTACGTACCCCGACACCATCAAAACAACAGACAAAACCCTAGTTCCACCGCCGCAACCTTCTGCTCCCATGAGATCCCATCTTGGGGCCTGTTCCAGAGCTCCGTCGGAGGGGGGATCTAGCACGGAGTGCTTCTACATCATCATCATCGCCTCACCATGAGTTGTGAGTAGTTTACCACAGACCTTCGGGTCCATACCTAGTATCTAGATGGCTTCTTCTCTCTCTTTGGATCTCAATACCAAGTTCTCCTCGGTCTTCGAGGAGATCTATTTGATGTAATCTCTTTTCGCGGTGTGTTTGTCGAAATCCGATGAATTGTGGGTTTACGATCAAGATTATGTATGAGAAATATTTGTATCTTTTCTGAACTCTTTATGTATGATTATAATATCCTTGCAAGTCTCTTTGAATTATTGGTTTGGTTTGGCCTACTAGATCTATAGTTCTTGCAATGGGAGGAGTGCTTGGCTTTGGGTTCAATCTTGAGGTGTCCTTTCCTAGGGACAGTAGGGGCAGCAAGGCACGTATTGTATTGTTGCCATTGAGGATAAAAAAGATGGGGTTTATATCACTATGTTTGAGTTTATCCCTCTACATCATGTCATCTTGCTTAAGGCGTTACTCTGTTCTTATGAACTTAATACTCTAGATGCATGTTGGATAGCGGTCGATGTGTGGAGTAATAGTAGTAGATGCAGAATTGTTTTGGTGTACTTGTTTCGGACGTGATGCCTATATATAATGATCATGCCTAGATAGTCTCATAAGTATTCGCTTTTCTATCAATTGCTCGACAGTAGTTTGTTTACACGTCGTAGAATACAGCTATCATGAGAGAAGCCACTAGAGAAAACTATGGCCCCCGGGTCTATTCTCAACATATCAATCAACAATCTATTTTAGTTTTCCGCTTTTACTTTCTGTTCTTATATCCAAAATACCAAAAATATCAAACTATCATCTCTATCAGATCTCACTTTCGTAAGTGATCATAAAGGGATTGACAACCCCTTATTGCGTTGGCTGCAAAGTTCTTATTTGTTTGTGCAGGTGCGAGGGACTCACGCGTGGTCTCCTACTGGATTGATACCTTGGTTCTAAAAAACTAAGGGAAATACTTATGCTACTGTGCTGCATCACCCTTTCCTCTTCGAGGGAATACAACGCAAGCTCGAGAAGTAGCAATGTGTAACATCATGTTGGAGATTCAGCAAAAATAAACAATTGACCAGCGGGGCATGACCATAAAACATATCTCTCGTATAAATAGAACAACCATTATTTTTGGATTTAAATGAGTAGCCATCTCGCATTAAACGAGATCCAGATACAATGTTCATGCTCAAAGCTGGTACTAAATAACAATTATTGAGGTTTAAACTAATCCCGAAGGTAGATGTAGAGGTAGCGTGCCGACGGTGATCACATCGACCTTGGAACCATTCCCGACGCGCATTGTCACCTCGTCCTTCGCCTGCCTCCACTTATTCCGTAGCTCCTGCTTAGAGTTACAAATGTGAGCAACTGCACCGGTATCAAATACCCAGGAGCTACTACGAGCGCTGTTAAGGTACACATTAATAACATGTATATCACATATACCTTTGACGTTGTCGGCCTTCTTATCCGCTAAGTATTTAGGGTAGTTCCGCTTCCAGTGACCCGTTCCCTTGCAATAAAAGCACTCAGTCTCAGGCTTGGGTCCATTCTTTGGCTTCTTCCTGGCAACTGGCTTACCGAGCGCGGCAACTCCCTTGTCGTCCTTCTTGAAGTTCTTTTTACCCTTGCCTTTCTTGAACTTAGTGGTCTTATTCACCATCAACACTTGATGTTTCTTTTTGATCTCCACCTCCGTTGATTTCAGCATTGAATACAACTCGGGAATGGACTTCTCCATCCCTTGCATATTGTAGTTCATCACAAAGCTCTTGTAGCTAGGTGGGAGCGACTGGGGGATTATGTCAATGACCGAGTCATCTGGGAGATTAACTCGCAGCTGAGACAAACGGTTGTGCAACCCACACATTTTGAGTATATGCTCGCTGACAGAACTGTTTTCCTCCATCTTACAACTGTAGAATTTGTTGGAGACTTCATATCTCTCAACCCGGGCATGAGCTTGGAAAACCATTTTCAGCTCTTGAAACATCTCATATGCTCCGTGTTGCTCAAAACGCTTTTGGAGCCCTGATTCTAAGCTGTAAAGCATGCCGCACTAAACCAGGGAGTAATCATCACTACGCGACTGCCAGGCGTTCATAACGTCTTGAGTTGCTGGGAAAATGGGTGTGTCACCTAGCGGTGCTTCAAGGACATATGCTTTCTTGGCAGCTATGAGGATGATCCTCAAGTTACGGACCCAGTCTGTATAGTTTCTACCATCGTCTTTCAGCTTGGTTTTCTCTAGGAACGCATTGAAGTTGAGGGCAACATTAGCGTGGGCCATTTGATATACAAGACATATTGTAAAGATATTTAGACTATGTTCATGATAATTTAGTTCATCTAATCAAATTATTTAATGAACTCCCACTCAGATAGACATCTCTCTAGTCATCTAAGTGTTACATGATCCGAATCGACTAGGCCGTGTCCAATCATCACGTGAGACGGACTAGTCATCAATGGTGAACATCTCCATGTTGATCGTATCTTCTATACGACTCATGTTTGACCTTTCGGTCTTCCGTATTCCGGGGCCATGTCTGTACATGCTAGGCTCGTCAAGTCAACCTAAGTGTATTACGTGTGTAAATCTGGCTTACAGCCGTTGTATGCGAACGTTAGAGCCTATCACACCCGATCATCACGTGGTGCTTCGGAACAACGAACATTAGCAATGGTGCACAATTAGGGGGAACACAATTCTTGAAATTTTAGTAAGAGATCATCTTATTTAAGCTACCGTCGTTCTAAGCAAATAAGATGTAGAAACATGATAAACATCACATGCAATCAAATAGTGACATCATATGGCCAATATCATTTTGCTCCTTTTGATCTCCATCTTCGTGGCGCCATGATCATCATCGTCACCGTCCTGACACCATGATCTCCATCATCGTGTCTTCATGAAGTTGTCTCGCCAACTGTTACTTCTACTACTATGGCTAACGGTTAGCAATAAAGTAAAGTAATTACATGGCGTTTCATTGACACGCGGGTCATACAATAAAATAAGACAACTCCTATGGCTCCTGCCAGTTGTCATACTCATCGACATGCAAGTCGTGATTCCTATTACAAGAACATGATCAATCTCATACATCACATATATCATTCATCACATCCTTTTGCCATATCACATCACACGACATATGCTGTAAGAACAAGTTAGACGTCTTCTAATCGTTGTTGTGAGTTTTTACGTGGCGTCTATAGGTTTCTAGCAAGAATGTTTCTTACCTACGCCAAAACCACAACATGATATGCCAATTACTATTTACCCTTCATAAGGACCCTTTTCATTGAATCTGATCCGACTAAAGTGGGAGAGACAGACACCTGCTAGCCACCTTATGCAACTAGTGCATGTAAGTCGGTGGAACCTGTCTCACGTAAGCGTACGTGTAAGGTCAGTCCGGGACGCTTCATCCCATGATGCCGCCGATTCAAGATAAGACTAGTAACGGCAAGTAAATTGACAAAATCGACGCCCACAACAACTTGTGTTCTACTCGTGCATAGAAACTACGCATAGACCTAGCTCATGATGCCACTGTTGGGGATCATTGCAGAAATCAAAAAAATTATACGCATCACCAAGATCAATCTATGGAGAGACTAGCAACGAGAGAGGGGAGTGCATCTTCATACCGTTGAAAACCGCGAAATGGAAGCGTTACTAGAACGTGGTTGGTGGAGTCGTACACGCAGCGATTTAGATCACGGTCAATTCCAATCTAAGTGCCGAACAACAGCGCCTCCGCGTTCAACACACGTGCAGCCCGGTGACGTCTCCCACGCCTTGATCTAGCAAGGAGAGAGGGAGAGGTTGGGTAAGACAACTCCAGCAGCAGCACGACGGCATGGAGGTGGTGGAGGAGGGTGGTTCTCCAGTAGGGCTTCGCCAAGCGCTACAAAGGACGAGGAGGCGGAGAGGTAGGGCTGCGCCGAGAGGGAGAGGGACTCGTGTGTCTGGCAGCCCCAAAACCCCCCCACTATATATAGGGGAAGGGGTGCGCCCCCTCTAGGGTTCCCACCCTAGGGGGGGCGGCAACCCTAGATTGGATTGGGGCGGCCAGGAGGGGGAGAAAGGGGGGCGCCCTCGGCTGGGCCTTAGGCCCACCTGCGCTTAGGGTTTCCCCCTCTTCTCCTCCTTGCGCCTTAGGCCCTGGTGGGAGGCGCACCAGCCTACCTAGGGGCTGGCCCCTTCCCACTCTTGGCCCATACAAGCCATTGGGGCCGGTGGCCCCTCTCGGTGGACCCCCGGAACCCTTCCGGTGGTCCCGGTACATTACCTATGATGCCCGGAACATTTCCGGTGGCCAAATCCTCACTTCTTGTATATAATTCTTTACGTCCGGACCATTCCGGAACTCCTCATGACGTCCGAGATCTCATTCGGGACTCCGAACATCGTTCGGCAACCACGTACAAATTCCCCTTATAACCCTAGCGTCATCAAACCTTAAGTGTGTAGACCCTACGGGTTCGGGAGACATGTAGACATGACCGAGACATCTCTCCGGTCAATAACCAACAATAGGATCTGGATACCCATGTTGGCTCCCACATGTTCCACGATGATCTTATCGGATGAACCACGATGTCGAGGATTCAATCAATCCCGTATGCAATTCCCTTTGTCTATCGGTATGATACTTGCCGGAGATTCGATCGTCGGTATCCCTATACCTTGTTCAATCTCGTTGTCGACAAGTCTCTTTACTCGTTTCGTAACACATTATCCCATGACCAACTCCTTAGTCACATTGAGCTCATTACGATGATGTCTTACTGAGTGGGCCCAGAGATACCTCTCCGTCATATGGAGTGACAAATCCTAGTCTCGATTCGTGCCAACCCAACAGATACTTTCGGGGATACCCGTAGTGTACCTTTATAGCCACCCAGTTCTGTTGTGACGTTTGGCACACCCAAAGCATTCCTACGATATTCGGGAGTTGCACAATCACATGGTCTAAGGAAATGATACTTGACATTAGAAAAGCTTTAGCAGACAAACTACACGATCTAGTGCTATGCTTAGGATTGGGTCTTGTCCATCACATCATTCTCCTAATGATGTGATCCCGTTATCAACAACATCCAATGTCCATGGTCAGGAAACTGTAACCATCTATTGATCAATGAGCTAGTCAACTAGAGGCTCACTAGGGACATGTTGTGGTCTATATATTCACACATGTATTACGATTTTCGAATAATACAATTATAGCATGAACAATAGAAAATTATCATGGACAAGGAAATATAATAATAACCATTTTATTATTGCCTCTAGGGCATATTTCCAACAAATACTTAATATAATTTTCACTTGATAAACTTGAAATACCATAACTGCTCTGGCAGTTTATATCATAAACCATGATTCAACAATGGCACTAGATCACTGATGACCCGGCAGTATCGGTGGGTACCATTAGCTCTCTTTCAAACCGCCAATATGGATATCTGTATACTTCAATGTTCATTTTCCGCTCAACACGCCAGTCGTTTGTAGTGCCTCATTGGTCTGATTTAACAGCATAGTCTTTAAACCGGCAACATTTTCCTTTGTAGTTCAAAAAAATGCCTAAAGCCAAAACCGTCACTTCTTGCAACTGGGTCGTTTCCCAGGTCACCGAGGAAATGTTGGATGAATATGTTCAAACTGGCATCTTAGCCAAAAAGGATGTCATTCAATGGAGAGTCCCAGGCACAAAATCTCCTCCTCAGCCCAAGGAAGGCGAGGTTATTGTTTTTACTGGTCATATGAACCGAGGGTTCAGCCCTATCGGCTCTAAATTCTTTCGTGATGTGCTGCACTTTTTCAAGCTCCATCCTCAAGATATTGGGCCCAATTATGTCTCAAATATCTACAAATTTCAAGTGTTCTGCAAAGCATATCTTCAACAGGAGCCCACTATGGAACTATTCGGGGAATTTTATTATTTAAATCGGCAGACTGAGTTCACTGATGGGCCCATCCTAGAGTTAGGTGGTATTTCTATTCAACAACGGAAAGAAGCCACTTTTCCAGCTGCCACACTACCCAGTCATCCCAAAGACTGGAACCAAACTTGGTTTTATTGCCAAGAAACTTCTCCAAAAGGGGAAAATCCTCTGCCGGGTTACCGCTCCAACCGGCTTAGCAACAGACACCCTCTTCCAGACCGCAGCACAGCAGAACGTAAGAAATATATGCCAGTCTTTTCAAAGCTCTGAGGCTTCATGGCTAATGGATTATGGATTATCTAGAGTTGATCTAGTTTGGTGCTGGGTCGCTTGGAGAATTATGCCCTTAAGCCACCGCCCCGGCTTAATGTGCGAATATACTGGCGATCTAAAAGACCCTCAACGCTTTTGCCAGATCCTATTAATTGATGAAGACATCAATAAGATGACCAAGACATTGCTGAATGAAACCTTGGAAACTTGCAGTCAAACGGGATTGGCTCCATTTTACACCCTCAACCAACCTCCAGCAATAAGTGCCTTTAATCAACCTCCAGTTTAGCCATTAATTCCATAAGCCTATTTTCTTTATTTCATCTGATTATTATTCAGGCTAACTCTTCCTTCTGGACCAAGAAACTTGTCGAAAAATGGTCAAAAAGACTCAAACCAAGACTAAGGCTTCAAAAAAGCCGGCTAAGAAGAAATCGGATACTTCCGAGCTTTTTGACTTGGATGATATTGAGTCGGAGGTAGAACTTGACTCCCTTGACTCTCTTTCTGTTCATCTTATTGACATGGATTGTTATCAGGATGATCCGGAGGCCAGCCACGTAGATGTCGAAGAGGTAATTGTCCTTTCCTCCGGCTCAGAACCCTTACTAGAGCAGAAAGTTCGTCAAGTGTGCTGAAAGGTATAGTTTTATCACCCTTTAGCTTACTTGGATCCCAACTTTATTTTGAAGAAGCAGCACCATGAAGTTCATTGCACAACCCGGAATACCAGTGGCGGGGTCCTCTCCTCCGGCTTGCCCAATATGTCGCCTCGTCGCAAGCGTCAAGCAGAGGTTTCACAAATTCCTGGCTTACTGTTTCCAAAAGCAGGTCTTATTTGACAGCCTCTTAACCCATCTGACTCGAATTATCATGGCACCTCTCATTCTTACTCTGGTGACTCCACTGGAACTCAGATTCCTGTGTTTAAGACTATTCTGGGGTGAGAACATTTAAACTTTCCTATTTTAATACCTTATTCAATTGATATACTAATCTCAGCATGTATAATTCTTTTCAGGTCTATAGCCTAACCCAGCAAGAAGATGAAAATGAATAAACCGGCAGAAGAACCCAAGGTCGCCGAACCGGAAACATATATCATGTCTGAGTCTTTGTACCAGACTTGTGAAGCAACCATGGATGATCCATCGCCAGAAGAGCACAATGTCAGCATGGACGCCATGAATGTTGACCCGGAGCCTGCTAAGCCGCCCAGCCATGCTCAACTAGCTCAGGAAACTGAAGATGTCTTAGTTACGGGGACGGCTTATACAGCCCCAGGTAATCCCACTGTCTTAGCCAAGCACAGCCCCAAAGAAGAAATTCCGGCCGCTGGTAAAGGCAAATGGAAGCTAGACTTGGAAAGCTATGCCCAGTTCAATCCTCAGGAGATTCGTTCCAGCTACTTAAACGGCCTTCACACCAGCCGTGACTTTGAAGCCGGCTTGATCAATCTCATGAAGGAGCGTTTTGTGGTAATCCATGCAATATTCTCCATACAAATATGCTCATACCAGCCGCCAAGTCTATTGCGCATAATAGAATTGAATACACTATAGACTTTAGATAGCTTCTATGATATCATGGCATGTTGTAACTGCTAACTCAAAAACAAGCTAAGCCGGGATTTTCAGTCATACTTTCAACTTTGCATATGTAGCCCCCAAGGGCCGGCTTAAACTGATAAGTTAAGCCGGTACTTCACATAGTAATGCTCATTTTCGCACTTGTAGCCCCCAAGGGCCGGCTTAAACTGATAAGTTAAGCCAGGACTTCACATAACAATGTTCAATTTCCCACTTGTAGCCCCCATGAGCCGTCTGTAGTTGAAAGACTTTAGGCGGGTCATTTAAAAGTCGTCTTGAAAAAGACCAATGTACATTAGCCCCAAGTGCCAAGTAAAATACTTGTATTATGCTTGGTACTTCAAATAAGATCATCATCACGACCTCGTATAGTTGCTTAATCTCTTTGTCTCATAGTCTGAATTAAGCCTGAAAGACTCCTAAGTAGCGGATCTGCAGCAGAACCTCCAGACTCAGCAATCTGAGATCTCCAAAGCCAAAACACAACTGACAACCACTTTGGAGACTATTGAGAAGTTGAAACAGGACTTCAATGCTGAGGAAAACAGTTGGGGGACCGAGAAGGCGGCTCTATTAAAGAGAGCAGAAGATGCAGAGGCAGCCCTTAAGCCGATGACTGATGAGCTACCTGGTTTAAAGTATTATATCAACAGTATGGCATCGGCCATCTTCGGTAAGTAAAAGAAATGACTCCTTTATGCCACCAAGCATATCATGATCACTGCCGGTTTATTAATAACCTTATCAAATGCAGGTTCCTGAAGTGCCAAGTTGGGCCCCGACATGCGCATCAAGCTTAAGGCTGTCTATACTCTTGTAGAGCAGCTATACACTAGCGCTCAACGGACCATTGTTGTTGCTATTCATAAGAAATGTCCGCCAACCCTCATCAAGGAAACATTGGAGAAGTTATCAGTACTGCCCCAAAGGATTGATGATCTAAAGCGAGTATCTGCCAGAGCCGACGCATTGACTGCTTTGAGCCGGGTAAAAGCATGGCAAGCCGATCTTGATCCAGAAGATTTTGCTAATGGTTGCCCAAGTGTAAAAGAGGACGGGTCTCCCTTCATCGTCGATGAATTTGCAGCAATAGTAAGAGCAATGCGCCCATTAGCAAGCAAGATGGCTGAGGAGAACAATCTGTCCCAATACCAAAAGGCTTATGATGCTGAGAATAATAAGATAAAGGCGCCGGTTCATGAAGAGGTGGATCTCATCCCGCCGATGCGTAAGCATACCTTCGCTCCTGACATTGATCCATCCAACCTTATTGATGATAAAGTTGTGTTTAAAGCTTTGACTGGTATCAACTAGTCTACACCTGACTTCCAGCCAATGGATAATCAAGGAGCTGAAGACGAAGACACGCAGGATGATCCGGAGGCCTCAGCCCGCCAAGACTAATAGTGTGATCTTATGAACCGGCTTACCAGTCATCTCATTTTGATGCTATGTCTAAAAAACACTTGGCCTTTTAGGCAGTCAGATGCCTTGTAATAGGCTAGTTGAACAATTCCGATCTGTCACGCCATCATGCGTGTTTATTTGCATAATATTGTCGATCTATCATTTGAAGATCTGCCACTTATGCTTATAATATCATCAATTATGCAGATCATACTTATCATTGTTCCCTGCGCAGAAGCAGATCACAAGTGCCCTGGTGGTTTACCCCATGGTGGGTCATAATACCCATATAAAAACCACTGATGATTGAATAGTCCATAATCAAGGTCGGTTTATCAAAACCTCATAACTCCATAGAGTAAACAAAAGTCATACCTGTGAATTTTGCTTTAGCCGCTGGTTTATCATACCATATGCAGCAGAAAAGGGCAATAACCCTATGAGCCTCAGGTCCTAAACCCCAAGTGATCAATCCCATCAAACTTGCACCTTTTTAAGCCATATATTAATATGGTAGAAAAATGATATGTCAGATAGAACCAAAAAAGACAAGGCTTTCATAGGCTGCCAAGCCGTAACAACAAGTGCTTTGAAAGGGCCGCACATCCGCTGAGTTAATCCTTCATACAAACCCTGTAAGCCGGGCCTCACAAGACCAATCGCCGTTTTAACTTTGACAAGTTCAGGGTCTTTATAAGATTGACTGTCAAAAGTACGGTGGGTCATTCCAAGATTACCTGGTTGGAGTGGCAAACTTACAAAGGCAGGATAACCCAGATTTTTTGGTGAATACACCTGGCATCCAAACCAATCAGAAGGGTAAGTACAGCTGTGTTCATGGAACAGGAAGCCCCCAAGTGACCTTTAATAAGCCTTTAAGGCAGATTACCTATGTTTGAACTGCTCATCATAGCAAGCTCTCTTTGGTAATCATTTAACTTAGGTAAAAACCCATAGTTGTTTGCAATCCAGCCCATAAGCCGGCTCCTAGGGTAATCAAAGCTATGCTCAGGGAGCAGGAAGCCCCCTTGTTTAATTGAAATAAGGCATATAAGCCCGATCAAAAGGGTAAGCATAGCTATGTCCAATGGACAAGAAGCCCCCAAGTTATTTTATGAATTGATAACAAAGACTCAGATAGTCAGAAATGAAACGACAGAGGCCCCGAATTATCAGGGATGACGGCTTTATTATTCTAATCATAATATATACATTGAGAAAAGTATGTACATCACAAGAGTTGGTGGCTCGGGTGTAATAAGGCTGAAGATGAGCAATATTTCATGGCCGACGGGTCTCCTCCTCCGACGTGCGTGAGTCCTTGTGGTCTCGAACATTGATAAGGTAGTATGATCCGTTGTCTAGATTTTTGCTGACCACAAAAGGCCGTTCCCAAGGTGGGGACAACTTGTGCATGTTAGTTTGATCTTGGATGAGCCGGAGCACCAAATTGCCTTCTTGAAAGGTTCTTGTTTTAACCCGGCGGTTGTGATAACGACGTGGATCTTCCTGTTAAATCGCCGAACGAGCCGCCGCATGGTCACGCTCTTCATCCAAAAGGTCCAGGTCATCCTGGCGTGCTTGTTCATTATCAGCTTCAACATAAGCCGCCACACGGGGCGAGTCATGACGTCTGTCATTGGGAAGAACCACCTCTGCTCCATAAACCATGAAGAAGGGCGTGTAACCCGTGGATCTGTTGGGGGTAGTATTGATACGCCAAAGCACTGAAGGTAACTCCTCAACCCAACAACCCGGCGTCCTTTGCAAAGGGACCATAAGCCGGGGCTTGATGCCTCTTAAGATTTCTTGATTGGCCCTTTCAGCTTGACCATTGGACTGGGGATGAGCCACACATGAAACGTCCAGAAGAATATACTCTTGTTGACAGAACTCTTTCATAACACCCTTAGACATATTAGTACCATTGTTATCAGTAATGATACTATGAGGGTATCCAAAATGAAAGATCACCTTTTTGATGAATTGAACCGCCATCGCTGCATCACACTTGCTGATCGGCTCAGCCTCAACTCACTTTGTAAATTTTTCAACTGCCACCAAGAGGTGGGTCTTCTTATCCTAGGATCTTTTGAATGGCCCAACCATATCCATCCCCTAGACCGCAAACGGCCAAGTAATTGGAATCATTCTCAATTCTTCAGCCAGCACATGAGCTCGTCTAGAAAACTTTTGACAGCCGTCACACTTGCTAACCAGATCTTCTGCGTCAGCATGAGCCGTCAACCAAAAAAACCGGTGACGAAAGGCCTTGGCCACAATAGATTTAGAGCCGGCGTGGTGACCACAATCCCCTTCATGAATCTCTGTAGAATCTCACGCCCCTCCTCAGGAGAAATACAACGTTGAAACACACCCGTGACACTGCATCGGTGCAACTCACCAGTGACAATAGTCATTGATTTAGACCGCCGGGTTATCTGCCTGGCCAAAGTTTCATCCTCAGGCAAGTCACCCCGGGTCATATAAGCCAAATATGGAACTGTCCAATCAGGAATAACATGAAGAGCCACCACCAATTGTGCTTCCGGGTCAGGAATAGCAAGATCCTCCTCCGTAGGCAACTTAACTGAAGGATTATTCAAAATATAAAGGAAAGTGTTAGGTGGGACCGGCTTACGCTGAGATCCCAGCCGGCTCAACGCATCAGCCGCCTCATTTTTCCTGCGATCAATATGTTCCACCTGATAGCCATTGAAGTGACCAGCAATTGCATCAACCGCCCGGCGATAAGCCGCCATGAGTGGGTCCTTGGAATCCCAAGTTCCTAACACTTGCTGAGCCACCAAGTCTGAGTCACCGAAGCATCTTACCCGGCTTAGATTCATCTCTATCGCCATCCGAAGACCATGGAGCAAGGCTTCATACTCAGCTGCATTGTTAGTACAAGGTAACATCAATCTTAAAACATAGCAAAACTTATCACCTCGTGGGGAAGTCAAGAAAACTCCAGCCCCCGAGCCTTCCAATTGTCTGGATCCATCAAAATGAATAGTCCAATATGTGTTGTCCGGCTTATCCTCAGGCATCTGCAGCTCTGTCCAGTCATTGATGAAATCCACAAGTGCTTGAGATTTGATAGCCGTCTGAGGCATATATTTCAAACCATGGGGTCCAAGCTCATTTGTCGACTTGGCTACCCGACCTATGGCCTCTTTGTTTTGAATAATATCCCCTGGGGGAGCAGAGCTAACCACAGTGATGGGATGACCAAGAAAATATTGTTTGAGCTTTCGACTAGCCATGAACACCCCATATACCAGCTTCTGTCAATGCAGATACCTTTGCTTGGATTCAATAAACACCTCACTGATATATTAAACCGGTCGCTGAACCAAATGTTCCTTGCCTGCTTCCTTCTGTTCCACCACAATTGCTACACTAATGGCCCGGCCATTGGCAGCCACATATAACAACAAGGGCTCCTTATCAATGGGAGTAGCAAGGACCAGCGGCTCAACCAGTTGTTTTTTCAGTGCCTCAAACGCTTGGTTAGCAGCATCACTCCAGACAAAGTGGTCTGTTTTCTTGATCATCTGATACAGAGGGATTTCCTTCTCACCCAAACGGCTGATGAAATGGCTCAAGGCGACAATACGACCCGCCAAGCGTTGAACATTATTAATGCACGCCGGCTTAGCCAAGGAGGTGATAGCCTTGATCTTCTCCGGGTTAGTCTCGATACCCCGTTCGGAAACCAAAAAGCCCAATAGCTTACCAGCTGAACTCCAAGAACGCACTTGGCCGGGTTAAGCATCATTCTGTAGACCCGGAGATTGTCAAAGGCTCTTTCAAATTCTCCAGCAACGTCTTTTTTTCTTGATTTCACAACTATATCATCCACATAAGCATGAACATTACGCCCAATTTGATCGTCGAAACAATTCTAAACACAACGCCGGTAAGTCGCATGTGCACTCTTGAGCCCAAAGGGCACAGATACATAGTAGAAGGCTCCAAAAGCAGTAATGAACGTCGTCTTCTCCTGATCCTTAACTGCCATCTTGATCTGATGATAGCCTGAATAAGCATCCAAGAAACTCAAACGTTCACAACCCGTCGTGGCATCGATAATTTGATCAATACGGGGAGAGCGAAAGGATCAGCCGGACATGCCTTATTAAGATCTGTATAATCTACACACATACGCCAAGTACCATTCTTCTTAAGCACCAGCACCGGGTTAGCCAACCACTCAAGATGAAATACTTCAACAATGAACCCGGCCGCCAAAAGCCGGGCCACTTCTTCCCCAATGGCCTTGCGCATTTCCTCATTAAAGCGACGAAGGAATTACCTGGCCGGTTTAAACTTTGGATCAATATTAAGAGTGTGCTCAGCGAGTTCCCTCGGTACACCTGGCATGTTAGAAGGCTTCCATGCAAATATGTCCCGGTTCTCACAGATGAACTCGATGAGCGCGCTTTCCTATTTCGGATCCAAGTTAGCACTGATGGTGGACTGTTGTGATGAGTCACCAGGAACAAAGTCAACCTGCTTAGTGTCATTTGAAGACTTAAACTCCAGCAAAGGATCATGCTCTATAGTTGGATTTTTTAAAGGGGTCATGTCCGCTGGGTCAACGTTATCTTTGTAGAATTTGAACTCCTCTGTTGCACAAACCGATTCAGCATAAGCAACATCACCCTCTTCGCAATCCAAGACTATCTTCCTGTCACCGTGTATCGTGATAGTGCCCTTATGACTCGGCATCTTAAGCTGCAAATAAACATAGCAAGACCAGGCCATGAATCTGGCGTAAGACGGCCGCCCAAACAAGGTGTGGTAAGGACTCCTAATCTTAACCACCTCAAATGTTAGTTTTTCCGCCCTGTAATCATACTCATTCCCAAAAGCCACCTCTAATGTGATCTTACCCACTGGATATGCTGACTTACCAGGCACTACTCCATGAAAGACAGTGTTAGACGTTTGAAGATCCTTATCAGTTAAATTCATACGGCGAAAAATATCATAGTAAAGAATATTGATGCTGCTGCCTCCATCCATGAGCACCTTTGAAATTTGTATCCTCCCACCTAGGGAGCCACTACCAAGGCTAACTGACCTGGGTTATCAACCCGAAGCGGGTGATCCTCATGGCTCCATATAATGGGCTGCTCAGGCAGACGTAAGTATCGAGGGACCACCAGTTCAACCAGGCTTACTGCTCCTTTGTGAACCTTCTGATCTCGGTTACACAAACTTGTAGTAAACACATGAGACTGGACACTATTCAACTGCTTCGGGCTGCTCTAGTAACCGGATGACTGCTGATGATTCCCTTGATTAGACTGCTGGTTATAACCACCTTGATTGCCTTGTCCTTGGAAACCGGAGCTTGAACCGCCGCCTCCAAAACCGGGCCCGTGAGAGCCAGGGCCTGATCCGCCAGATGGGCCATTGTTATTCTAAAAAAATCCAGAATTTTTGTACTCTTTCATGATAAAACAGTCCTTCCATAAATGATTAGATGGCTTCTCCTCCGTGCCATGTTTTGGGCAAGGCTGATTCAACATGGCCTCAAGATTGAACTTTTTCCC
Organism: Secale cereale; assembly: GCA_902687465.1. Taxonomy (NCBI): domain Eukaryota; kingdom Viridiplantae; phylum Streptophyta; class Magnoliopsida; order Poales; family Poaceae; genus Secale; species Secale cereale. Next base: position 571,448,540 of record LR738710.1, read on the forward strand.
ACCGAAATGGGAATTCGATCCTTTCCCCTTCCGACGTTGATTATTACTCTTCGTATTGGTGTTGGCTGCAAAGTCTAAGCCGCCATCCATGTGCTTACGTTTACCATTGTTGCCTTGACCCGGCGCGTTATGCTGCCGGCCTTTGTTACCATTCTTCTTTCCCTTACCGGCCTTCTCTTCATCAGACTCAAGGTCCTTAGTGCTATCAGAATCAACATACTTGACGAGAGCCGCCATAAGCTCTCCCATATCATTGAAGTGGCGTTTAAGCCGGCCCAGTTTTTGTTTCTGGGGAAGGAAATGAAAATTCTTTTCCAACATCAGGATGGCTGAACCGGCGTTGATACTGTCTGATGAGTGGATAATAGTTGAGATCCAGCGTACCAAGTGGGTAGTTGACTCGCCCTCACCTTCGACACAAGAGCCTAGGTCAAGAATTGACATAAGCTGCTTGCACGTGTCTTTGAATTTTTTAATAGAAAGTGTCTTCAACTCAGCCCATGACCTGATGGAATTGGGGGGCAATCCTTTCAACCAAGTGCGCGTCGGTCCATCCAACATCATGGTAAAATACTTTGCACATGCAGCATCACTGACATCCAACATCTCCATGGCCATCTCGTAGCTCTCGATCCAGGCCTCCAGGGGTAGATCCGCTGTGTAATTTGGCACCTTGCGGGGGCCTTTGAAATTCTTAGGCAAACATTCAGTGCGCAGCGCGGGTACCAAACAGGGCACACCAAGGCTTCTAGAGATTACTCCTGCCTCCACAGATACTGACGGGTAAACCGGAGACTGTGGATGAGTCGTCATCTGAGCCTCCAACTCCGCCTCACGCCGTGCCCTGCCTTGGTCTACCAACGCCTGAGCATCATTACCAGCGTGCGGTGGGTTACGGCGATGCTCACTACTTGACACTGCTGGTGACTCAATGTGCCTGCTATAGCTCCGGGTTGGTCGAGGGGTTGAGTGAATCCATCCACAACTGTGCGAATAAGCCGCCTGTTGATCCACTGCTGTTTGAAGAAACTCATTGGCCCTCCTTATCTCCATCGCTGCTGGAGACTCATCTTCAACAGGGACTGCTGCCAATCGCGTTGCCGCAGCGACCATATTGTCCAGAGTGTTAGAGTAATAACCTGGCGACGGCGGGACATGCTGGGGCGGGGCCAAGTTCGCCCGGGGCGGGTCTGCAGCACGTGGCTGAACCGGCGCTCCCGTCCCTGGTGCCTCAACTGCCCGGTTTACTACGGGAGGTTCACTGGTTCGTGCCCCAGGCATATTACAAAGGTTCCTAGCCTCAAATTCTGTAGGTAAACAGGACTGCTGCCTCCTCCTGATGACAGTGTTTGAGGCGTTCTGATCCAAGGTAAGCCGGAACGAATGTGCATGAATCCATTGTGACTGAGCATCCAAAGCAGCTCGTTCTGCCGCCATCCTAGCGCTCTCAGCATTGAATTCCTCCTTAGCTTGAGCTATTGTAACGCCCCGGACACACCCGCCGGTGGTCGTTACTCCTGGCGGGATCTAGACTGGCCTCACATATCAATACTAGTCTTTTCTGCGCACTTTGTCCTCACTCGTGCGCACCCGGGAGCAACTTCCCGGTCGGTCACCCATCCTGAAACTACTCCAAGCTGAGCACGCTTAACTTTGGAGTTCTATCCAAATGGGCTCCCGGAAAAGAAGGAATTCCTTATTGATATGAGTAGTCTATCATCCCTAATATGCCAGGCTATCACATACACTCCCACTCAGAGGAACCGACGTCCTCGTCGGGCCACAGGAACGTTCCCTCTTGGCACAACCGTCTGTGCTTCCAGGACAGCACACGTGCCATGCCGTGTGCCACGACGGGTCACAAACGTCATGCACAACATGACTGCAAACTGTCCGCAAACATCCGTGTAACCGTGAGGGTCGGCTCTGATACCAACTTGTAACGCCCCGGACACACCCGCCGGTGGTCGTTACTCCTGGCGGGATCTAGACTGGCCTCACATATCAATACTTGTCTTTTCTGCGCACTTTGTCCTCACTCGTGCGCACCCGGGAGCAACTTCCCGGTCGGTCACCCATCCTGAAACTACTCCAAGCTGAGCACGCTTAACTTTGGAGTTCTATGTGAATGGGCTCCCGGAAAAGAAGGAATTCCTTATTGATATGAGTAGTCTATCATCCCTAATATGCCAGGCTATCACTGCTATCTCCTCCCTCAACTTCGCCATGTCCACCTTATGATGTGCCTGGTTTTTTGGTGTCATCTCTGCAGCTAATAAGGTTGCCAATGCGTCCAACAATTCAGATAAACCTGAGCCGGCGGGCGTGCGGAGCCGCCAGCGCCAGCCGCTGCTGCGATCGTTGAACCGGAGGTCATGGCCGTGGCGGCCGTCGAGCTAAGCACCGGTTGTGTGTCCATCATGAAGATCGCCACTCTATTCGGCGGCTCATATGGGTCCAGAATATTGTCACCATCGGAGCAGCCCCCAAGCCCGCGTCCTACAATTGGTACATTGAATTGGTCTCACCAGTTGAAGATTCACCATCGGAGTAGACCATCGTCTCTCCCCTGGACACAGATCCTTCATCCAGATCCGCCCCCTGAGTGAAACCAACAAAGACGTGCTTCATTGCAAATTGAGCCTTGGCGGGTCGTGCGCGCTTAGCCGTCTCGATGATGTCAGTGCAGATGTCCGGCTCAGGCCCTGACTCGCCGATCTTACCGATGTAGACGTGGATTCCGCCGAAGGGGGCTCGGTACCCGTACTCAATTGAGCCGGCCTCAGGGGCCCAGCCTGCGTCGTCGATGTAGAGCTTCCCGCGGCGACTCTTGGTCATCCGACCTACGGCGTATCCCTTGAGTCCTGCGAAGCTGCCCTTCAAGAACTCGAAACCACCGTGCGCTGGCCCACGGTGGGCGCCAACTGTCGTGGATTTATCACGGCAGATTCCCTAGATTTAGGACTTAGGTGTGGAGACATTGCGACTAGGTTAGCTTGAAGAGGTTAAACGGGACAAGAGACACGGAGAGTTTTTTATCCTGGTTCAGCCCCTCAATGAGGTAAAAGTTTAATCCAGCTAGGGTTTGTATTGCTCGAGACTCAATAATCAGGAAGCAAATAGCTTGACCTAGCTCCCGAGTGATTGTTTCTTGAGTTAACCCTCCACCGAGTCACCCCTTTATATATGCAGGTCGATGCCCGACGACTTACACAGTCCCGGCCGGCTCATACACAATGTATCCGGCTCGGTGACCAACTAAGGTTGCCTTACAATACAAGTTTATACATATGGCGGTTCATACCCGTGGGCCTTGAACCGCCTCCGGGTCTTGGGCCTTCATGTACGCCTTCTCTATGAACCACCATCCTGGGCTTGCTTATCTTAAGCCGCCAGTGGCATGACCCAGCCTCTCCTAGGCGGGTCATACCCAATAGCTATATCTCCGACACAAACCATAAGCCAGAGTGGGGTATGGGACATGTCAAATATATAATCTATTCATTTTTTGCACTAAAGTTCAATTGTATAACGTGTGAAGTTTGGGTGTCGTGCTAAAATAAGGATGAGTCCGAAATTACTTATCTTAGATTTATCTAGATAAATTATAGTATTAGATACATCTGTATCTAGATTCAAGATTTATCTGGATACTGGTGTATCTAACACTAAAAATAATTTGGGACGGAGGTAATACTAAGGATGAGCCGAGCCGACAAATGTCCTATTAGCTCGCACAACGCGAGGATAATTAAGTCCCAAACCCATAGTCAAAATTGCTGATGTTTCCGATGATGAAAAGGACAATGACAGGTTAAATGCATAATATTGGATAGCATCACAGTTCTATGGTATCGCATAATAGTATGCACCACATGTTTTCCTACCAATTAATAAATCTAGTACATAGATTACGCGGTACACATTAGGTATCAGCAAGATGATTTACAGAATGTCGACATGTGCAGTCGTGGAGCAGAAGAAGTGGTACACATTATGTTGGCCTTGCACCTACGCATATTATCCTGTTTGGTTTTCTGCCCACGTTGCTATCTTATTTGCACCTCAAAACATCATGATTTTAGCTGATGTTTCCGGCAGCCACTGCATTAGAGTGGCATAGTGGAGCGGCAATGACATGGTTGAACTCGCCTGCTTCTAGTACGTGTACCAATCGGACCGCGACACGTTTCACGCTATATTCACTGCGATCATGTAGACACGGTCCAGATACCCGTAGGCAACAGTGGTATACAAAGACGGTTCCGTGTAAACAAACGGTGAATTAGTGGTCCAACGTGCTCCTATTCCATTGGCACGTGACTCTTAGAGCGAAACAAAATATAATTATAAAATGGTGGGAATTCAGAAGATCATGCACACACCTAAAAATCATGGCACTTTAATCACACAACAGTCTCATTGATAAACATACACCACGCTGCCAAGTTAAGAAATACAGCAGATACTCGTAAAGAAAATAAGTACCGCAGATACCACAAAAACATCAACATTTATTATTATGCAAATTTCCAACTAATGGCTACGGAGCCCTCAATAACAGAGATCGGAAACATTAAATCTGAAACGGCCAAGATTTACGGCACGCAAGTGCGGGGCACTCGGGTCCCTCGTGCCGGCTTTTTATTTTGACTTTCGATTTTCAAAGCTTTAATATTCTAATTAAAAAGTTTCTCAAAAAGTTTATTCTAATTAAAAACTTCAAATTAAGTTTTGTTTTCATATTCATGTTTCTCGCGACCAGTGTTTTCAAATAACATCCATTTTGAATATATTTTGATGATTTAAAAAATATTAAGTGGCAATTGTGAAAACTTAGTACAAGCGACCGGTTAAAATTAATTGTTTTGTGTCAAGGACCGACTGAAAAATTGCTTAAAATTATATCTATGAAACTTGTGAAAAATTGGCAATTTCAGATGCAAAAACCGTAAGTTTCAACCTTAAAACTTACAACTTCTTGAGGGGTTTTCTTTTTTACTGTGCACTCGTACAGGATTCAACTACTGTAGAATCGTGAGCCAAATCGAAAGGCCGACACGGCTTGGCAGGTGAGTGCCCCCGCACTTATGTGCCCCTATGAATTTCCGTACCTAAGGAGGTCAACTACATATTGCATTTGTGCGTAGGAATTAGTATGTTTGTTTGAAAAAATAAAAGTAGTTTCGAGTTTGCCTGAATCCATGTATGATGATTAGATTATATATCATCATGTGTAAGTGTTTGCCCTGATGCTTGGTCAACATTGTATTTGCTTAGAGCATTTATAACCGACCCCTCCCCCCTACCCACTCCAAATGTCTGGGCGGGCTGCCTGATTAGTGCCCGAACGAATAAATGCCACCCGACCGGCCTCCTCATATCCAATCCAAATGCCTGGACTGGCCACCACTCCCCATATCCAGCCCAAATCTAGGGTGGATATGGGGAGGCCCGGACGCGCCATGGCACGCATGCCACGTTGGACTAACGTATAGGGCCCACGCTGGGACGCGGAGAGACCGCTGGGCCAATGGGCGCCTCCTCTGCTTTGCGCCGTGTGGCGCCGCTCTGGCCTACCGCCCGAGGGAGGAGGCCAGCTATTTTAAGTCGGATGCCGACCGTCGAACCCTAGCCCACCCCATTTCTTCCACTTTCCCATCCCTGCCTCCGGCACATCCACTTCTGTCCACCACTTGTGATGCTAAGGCGTCGCATCACCGTGTACGCGATGCTCACGCTGGAGCGTCGGCTGCAGCTCCTGGACGACATTCGGGCTAGATGCATGGCTCGTTTCATTGTCGGCATGCCTCCGTATTCGCCTTAGCCGAGGAAAAGGCTAAAGACGATAAGGAGGGGCATGTTGACGAGGAGGAGCTGGTTGCGGGCTTTCCCAAGCCGGAAGTGGAGGCGGAGTACGAGGGCCTCCCAAGCGATGAAGATGGCGGAGCAGACCGCCATCCTTGAGTCCATCCAGAACGAGGTCTATGTCAAGACCAACCGGGAGTTCATCCGACAAGAACAGGCGGTGAGCCGGTGACAGAGGTGTTGTTCGTCGAGGTGGAGGCCAAAATGGACGCGGAGGCGGGGGGAAGGATGAGGAGCCTCTGCACGCATAGTAGCTGTAGCGCTTGCCTGTCTACCTGGTTTAGGACACGGAGATCGTCGAGATCTCCGACGATGAGTAGTTTTAGTACGTAGGTTCTTATTTGCATATGTATTATGGATTTGAGGTATCACGTTTGACTTTCATGGTTGTGGAGGTCGTTTTGGTGTGGTGTCTGGTTGCTGTCCATGTTTGAGGTATCCACAGGTGTTTTGGGGGTCGGTTTTTTGCGTTGCGGTTGTAGATGCTCTTAGGGCATCTCCAAGGGAAACCAACAAATATCTTCGGTATATGTTTTTTATGTTCAGATGTGGTATGTGGTCATGATACGGGAAAGAGCCAACCAAGTATTTTTATAAATTAATCCTTATTTGTCCAGTTGGAAAGAGAGTGAGGAGAGGGGACCGTGCATGTACGAAGACAGAAAGGAGAGAAGGGTGACGTGGTGGCTTTTTGTTGGTCAAGTGGATGTGTGGACACCGGTATAGCTCCCCATATTTATCTCGGTTTTGCTAAAAAACGGATGTCTGAACCACTTGCGGACCGATGAGGGTCCTCATTGGATGCCAAAATTTAACATAAACTGTCCGGACACCACAACCAATGGGTATGCTGGAGCTTTGATGGTCTCCATTGGAGATGCACTTAGTAGAAATAAATATGTCGCCGCCAGTGACATGCCGGGTGCAGTGGGGACGTTGTCTGCTCTTAAATCAAGATAAACAAACCGTCCACTAGGCCCTCTCATATGAATAATCTATACCTAGGTATATATATATTATATCTAATAATAAAGGACGTGAACTTTCATAATTCTCTATAAGTCATCTATTTATATGCGTTGATTTTATCTTAACCTTAAGAATAGACGGCTGAGATTTAAAAGGAAATTTAAAAGGATTCGCATTGACGATGCTTTCTTGGTTGCGTCCTACCGTGTCTCGATCGTTCTTTCCATCCGTCGTCTGTTTCTTCCTTCGGCCCACTTCCCGCTTGGGAAAAAAATTAGAAATTAACCGTTGCGCAATTGATGAGCCGGGAGAAAAAAAATAGCTCCATAGATGATGGCCAAGCACACATGATCTCATAAGAAAATACTTATGCCACATGATCTATTTCCTAGCCAACAAGTGCTGATCCTCAACAGCGATCGTGTCAAGATGTCCGCCAGGATCGTTCACGCCGTAGAGTGGTCAGGTGATACACCACAGCGCCGCAACTGGGGAACGACGGCGACATGGCCACCTAGCCCGACCGCACGATCACCGACTCCATGTGCGCGCGGCACACCGGGCACGACAAGTGTGCGTGCAGCCAGGTAATTGGTGCAGCTGGATGAAGTGTATGCACGCCGGCAACACGCACACCACGTCAACATCTTTCGGCTCATGCATGCACACCACGCACTTCAATGACGTCGCCCTCCCCTTGCTGCTCCTCCTCCTCCTCTTAGCACTGGTGCTCCTGCAGCCGCCCTAGCTGCCCTAAAGTGAGGGTCCATGACGTCGGCGCCGCTCGCACTCTGTACATGAGATGGGTAGCGCAGCGATGTCCTCCAACCTCAGCACGAGGTGGGTTGCGGGAGGCGGGTTGTCGCCGGTGCCGTGGAGCTCGCCCTCGCGCCACTCGGACAAGAGCGGCCGGCCGTAGCGGACGACCAAGTACAGTAAGACGCCCATGAGGATAGTGATGATGATATACGACAGCGTCAGGTTGGAGTTAGTATATACATACATACATACATACATACATACTAGCAAAAAGGCCCGTGCATTACAACGAGGGAAAAAAAATGTTAAAGGTGGTACTAATTTTTTTGCGTCTGTCCAATAGAAAAGAAAAAAGTTTGTCCCGAATTCCGTAATTGGACCGCACACGCTCCGGCCGAACCAAGCCAGCCCACTTATTATTGCCCACGCAGTTGCGGCCTTATTAGTCGCACGGAGCCGTAAATAGCTAAAGCTTCCCACAGGGCTCCTAAGACTGGGCCGGCCCGTTTCTCACTTTCGGATTTTCTATTTCTATTTCCCTTTTTCTGGTCCTTTCTCTTTCTCTTTTATATTTTCTTTTCATTTTTTCCTTTCTTTATTTTTGTTTTTCCTGTGAAGTAAAAATTTACAAAATTATTTAGAATTTCGCTTTTTTCTTAAATATTAAAAAATTGTCAGAATTTCAAAATATTGTTCCTGTTTTGAAAAATGTTTGGAACTTATAAAAATTCATGTTTCAAAATGTTCTCAGCATTCAAAAAATGTGTCATAATTTTTAATAAAAGTACTCATTTAAAAAAATGTTTGTCCTTCTCAAAACTTCTTCGAGATTGTTTTTATAAAAAGAACATATTATAAAATGTTCCGCATTTTAAAATATTGTCGTTTTAGGTAAATTCTCAAAAATCTAAAATAATTACGTCTAAGAATACATTTTCTCAAATTGTTTTGAATGTTTCCTTTGAAAAAATAAAAAATACAAAAAATCATTGTGCTTTTATAAATTTTCATGTTTGCAAAATATTGTTTGTGAATTTCAAAAACTACTCATGTTCGTAATTGTGTTCATGTTTTTCCAAAAATATTGGAGTTTTCAAAAAAGATGATTGCATTTTTTGAAAATTGTTCGGGATTTAAAAGTTGTTCACGTTTCCGAGAATATTTGCCAATTCATAATTTTTTTAATGTTCAAAAAAAATAAACAATAATTCTAATCTGATGCTATAGCATTTTCTAAAATATCCGTGCTAGACATTAGTTAGGACTGCGTGTTGTTTCCATGTTGGTTGACTATAAATGAAAGAAATTGTGGGCACATGGCAATACAAAAGAATATGTTGTTTGGCATTAATTAGGTTAAATTACGAGCACTTCAACACTAAAATAATCAAAGAGAATAAACCCTCAAAAAGAAGGGACACGCATGCTTGGTTATGCTAATGAAACGAGATTTATGGGCTGCAATTAATAATCCACCCGGTTACGCCATCGTAGGATAGAGTGGTCGAAGAAACCTTGTCCGGAAGGCAGCCACAAAATGAGGAGACATGCACAACCATGAGATGGAGGCGGACCGGGAGAAAAAAAGACATGAGTTGGGTGCTCGCCACCACGCCGACCAACCCCATCACTATCAAGATTTCGCATGTCAAACATGTCCAAGGAGAAGACCATAACTCCTTGCTCTGTCGCCTACCATTGTGGAGACCATTTTTTTGGATGACACATCAATTATATTTCCTGTTGGTTATGAAAAAAAAAATCTCTCCCGTTGAAATGCACGGGCATACGAGATAGTAAGAAAAAAATAATGTTGTCAAACCGGAAGCACAATAAGCACATCGCTAAGCATAAAAAATGGCATGGACGAGCTTGCCCTCTCGTATGTCCATGTTCTAACTAGAAATCACCGTCACCCTCGCTTGGACTTCGGCCACTACGATCCGTGTCAGGCCGTTACATATACGCATTAAATATGCTCAATCACAATGACAGAAAGGGCATGACACGTATGTATCGTTGTGATTAAGGATAAAAAGATGGAGTTTATTCATACGTGAGTTTATATTGTCTACATCATGTCATCTTGCTTAAGGCGTTACTTCGTTTTTCTATGAACTTAATACACTAGATGCATGCTGGATAGCAATCGGTGTGTGGAGTAATAGTAGAAGATGCACACAGGACTCGGTCTACTTGTTTCATACGTGATGCCTATATATGATCATTGTCTTGGATATCTTCATAATTATTTGTTGTTCTATCAATTGCCCACTAGTAATTTGTTCACCCATCATATTTTATTTTCAAGAGAGAAGCCTTTAGTGAAAACTATGGGCCCCCGGGTCTACCATTTATCATATATTAAAACCAAAAATACCTTGTTGTATTTTTACTTTATTTATTTTATTTTGTATTTTTGTCCGATCTATCTATCAAACACCATATAATTTAATCTTGCTCGTAACCGTCAAGGGATTGAAAACCCCTCGTTCGCGTTGGGTCGCAAGTATTTGTTGTTTGTGTGCAGCTATGGTTAACAAGGTTTGCTTGGTTCTTCTACTAGATTGATAATCTTAGGTCTTAATTGAGGGAAATACTTATTTCTATTGTACTACACCATCATCTACTCTTCGAGGAAATCCCAACGTAGCTCATAAGTAGCACCCGTTAATAGAACAGACCCGTAACAGACCATAAATAATCGTGGACCGGAAATGAGCCCATGAATTTGTGGGCCCTTAGAAGGCCAAAAGTTTTGACGGCTTCGAAACATCCCAACCGAATCATGGCCCGTTAATGGGTCCAAAGCAGTTTACTGTTTATTATGGGCCACAATCACCATGGGTCGTTGAAGGGCCCAGAGATATAGAAGGCCCCATGTAGGCCTAAAGACGTCCCGGGCCATACATGGGTCAAAAGTGAGAACATGCTAGAATCATATTGGACAACCCACATGCCGTTACTGGGCCCAATTCAGAAAGGTCATAACAGGTCGTGAGTTTTTGGGCCGTAAATAGACTACATGTGAACACGTCGTTAACACGCTTTCCATGGGCCGACTCATAAAATTTCACCAAGTCAAATGGGTTGGCCTTTTTAACCTAAATGAGCCATTGTTGGGCCGTGCCACATGTCGACATATCATAAGTGACTCTGGTCCATTGAATAGATGGCATCTTTTGCAACACTGAGCTAACACGTGCATCCGATAGTGAATGAGAATTTTACACGTGGAGAAACACCATTGGTTGGGGTTGTTAACGGTTATTGGATCCAAAAATAGACCCGATAGCTTAACGGCCACACGTTACGATGGAAGCAACATGTCGGTTACCCTTGACGAAAACACTTCCATGACGCGACATTTATCATCATGGAAGTGGACATTTCCGTGACGATAATTTTAGTATTGTCATGTAACACTTCTACGATAACACATGTATGATTATCTTGATTCTGTCATAATCATCACGGATGTACATGCATGACAGAAAATATGACCTACTGTGACAAACACGTATCATCAAGGAAGTTTATTTTTAGTGACGACGGCGGTGTACATGTCAGGCTGGACGTCGATGGATTTGCCCCCCCTTATGGCAGTTGCCACCTCCTTGACGGCCTCAGTCATGCTGGTGAAGACACTAATCCCCTCCTCCATCAAGCCACCCCTCTTCATCTTCCTATCTAGCATAGGGACGTGCTTAAAGGCCTTGTCAGGAGTATCATGGACAGTCTCTGACTCCTGGGTGTCTGGGAAATCAGGCATGGGTGAACCGAGAGGCTCACCATAGCCCATGGCATGCTTGTGGGTTGCCAGCCTAAAGAAGAAGATGATATGCATCTGGTTGTAGATCTGGATGGGTGTGTTGAGGAACTTCACGTCTTTGGGGTGGTCATAAGAAAGAAAGACAGAGTTGTTAGATGTGAGAAGACAATGGTTGACAGGCTTAAGCAAGGGGAATGTGAGCTAACCGCGACATGGCCGGGGTAGTGCTCTGCCTACAGAACGATCAAGCAAGTGGTCTGATCCCATGAGGCACCGCTAAGATCTTTGAGCTTGGAGACTTAGATCCATCTAGCTTTCCACTTCCTGAGGTGGTTGTAGACATGGGTGGAGCTCACCTCCTACCCACAGAACTCGATCAAGCAGGGGCTCCTAGGTCGGGGATGACTCTGATACCAACTTGTAATGCCCAGGATGCGGCTATAGCTCCTACGTGTTGGGGCACGACTTAGAGTCATAACCGCATTCTAGAATGGTCGCAAGAGTGGTATCTTAACACAAACACATGTACTGAATAGGTAGATAGAGATAAGTAGTTGGCTTACACTCGCCATGTCACACAATTATCAAATATTAATACAATCATCCAGAATGAACACAAAGTCCGGCTACGGACGAAATCAAACAAATAAAAGATAACTGCCCATGCTAAGCCCGATCGGCCCTAGTAGGAACCACTACTGATCGTCCGGGTACGTCACGTACATACGCCCGCGCTCTTCATCGAACTCCCACTAGAGCTCTTGCACATCTCCTACATCAAACTCAGCTGTACCTGCATCTGTTTTTGTAGTAAACCCTGAGTCACGAGGACTCGGCAATCTTGTTCCCGGGTATCAAAACTAACAAAGCTTTTAGGTGTGGAGAAGGTATAAAGTGGGTTGCAGCAAGCACTAAGCATCATATGAGTGGCTAGCTTATGAAATTCCAGAGTAAGGTGAGAATCTACGCATACGGTCGCAACTAGTAATGATCAAGAAGTGATCATGTCTACTTACGTTCATACATAACCCCGTCGTGTTCACTTTCCGAACTCCTTCGAAAAGAGACCATCACGGCTACTCACACAGGTAGTGTATTTTATTTGAATTTTTGTGTCAACTTATCTACAACCGGATATTAACAAACTCCAATCCGCCACATAACCACGGGCACGACTTTCGAAATATTAAACCCCGCAGGGGTGTCCCAACTTAGCCGGATGGGTAAGAAAAGAATTTCTAACAAACGGAATAATTCGAGAGAATAGCATGAAGCTAGAACCACGAATCTTCAAGAGAACGGACCAAGATTGCGGAGAAATTCTTCTTCGGTCTTCATGCTAAGAATGACGATGAGAAGCTCGACCAAGACTTGTTGAGACACTCCGAACGAATGAAACGAGAAAAGCTTGAGCCACAGATGGAAATTAATTTGAAAGCAGTCTTGGATACTGCATCTGACTGATGAAAATTCATTCTTACGTCAAACTTTAAAAAGAATTTAAGAATAGCTCCAGAAAAATAGAAGAGTTGGGTAAGATCCTGGGAAAAGACATGTGGGTTAGGGCCCACTCAAAAGAAACACAAATGGAAAAGATTGCTTGAAAGAGAGATTGCACCAGTTGATTTAAATGGCTTGAATAAGATAACAACCTGGAAATAGACTGAACGGATTAAGAATGGAAACGCAGATCTTCTGAGATATCTTGTACACTCCGAATATGAATAGAGAGAGTTGAATAAATAAGAGAGCCTTGGACAAGAAATTCTAACATGGGAAAACATGTGAAACAATAGAAAGAGATATGATCAACACCGATGCTTGAATTTAGTCCACGAGAGAAGAAACGAGAACGAAGAATGATAAACTTGAAGCTTCCTTAGCATCTTCACAAAAAGTCACTGGATGAAACATTAAAGAAAAATTGTTGAAGAGACTTCACATGAATAAAATGGATACTTGACTTGAGATTTCTGGCTCCGAAAAGAAGAAGGGTGGGAGGGTGGAAAAAACAAAGGCAACTTGAGACGAACGAAATGGACACCATTGAGAAAACTAAGAATTGGTCTTGCAAATGAAAAATGATCGGATTAACTTGAATAGAAGCACGCCGGTTGAGAAGAATTTACATGACAATCTCGATGATCAAGAAGGACTAGCACTCCCATAGAAATATGATAACACCGATTAGGAAAGATATGGAATCAACACTTGAAATCGAAGCAACTCGAATACCACAATCAAAACAAAACAAAGGATTTGGCATGCGAAAGAAGCCGGAACAAACATATGATAGAGATTCTGTCCAAAGTTTTCATGATGAGCCCCCCCGGGCACGACGTTACAGCGGCCATCACGAATGACAATGAAGTGTCCCCGAATCGGCATAGCCAAGGATTCTTTAAGACGCAACGAGACCACTGTAAAATCGACCGTGACAAGTGAATCACTAAACGTTGGACCCCAACCTAATATCATGCATTTGTCGGAAAGATATCCTAGGTAAATTCCCACCTAAGAACTCCCGAAACTTTCTGGTTATGCAATCTGGTGTTGGGGATATAGGGAAGCACAAATATCTCACACAACTAACAAGCCCTACAATCCAACTGTATCCATCCATCAACACATAACCAAGAAAACCTCAAAAATCGTGTATCTCGGACCTTCGAAAAGCATCCACTATACTAGTTGTGGCAATACATCTGATCACTCTCCCCAGTACTGGGTGGCGCCAAACTACTCTCACCACTAACATGCATAGAAGAGTTTTCGATGTCGTCGACCTCTGGTATTCCGGAACTGAAACGATACACACTGTGACGACAACACCTCGGATCCCAACTCCCGGAGTCCAATCCATACAATCGGGAGGCACCAAGACAGAATTCTCGTCACAATGATATCAGACCGATTGAGGGAGTCCTGGATTTGGGGGTCCTCGAGTGTCTGGACTACTTGTTGTGAGCCGAACTGATGGGACGTGAAGATAAAGCAGAA
>LR738710.1:571462946-571589238 GCA_902687465.1 Secale cereale
CCCCCCCGTGTCCGAGTAGGACTCCTATCTATCAAGAAGGCAAATTTGACGTCCGGGTGTAATGTTTCCTTCCTCCGCAAGTCAACTCTGTACAACCCTAGGCCCCCTCCGGTGTGTATATAAACCGGAGGGCTTAGTCCGTGGAGGCTAACAGAACAATCATAGGCTAGACAACTAGGGTTTAGCCATTATGATCTCGAGGTAGATCAACTCTTGTAATCCTATATTCATCAAGATCAATCAAGCAGGAAGTAGGGTATTACCTCCATTAAGAGGGCCCGAACCTGGGTAAACATCGTGTCCCAGTGTCTCTTGTTACCATCGATCCTTGGACTCACAGCTTGGGCCCCCTACCCGAGATCTATCGGTTTTGACACAGACAATGGTGCTTGCATTGAGAGCTCCATTGTGTAGTCGCGAAAAGCGATCTATGGCTCACCTTGTCATCAACGACGATATCACCTCTAGGAAGAGCCTGACTTTTGGTTAGGTCCTCCAGCTCGGCGGATTCAACATATGCACCCGCATGGCCATTAAGCCGACCGTGTCCCCCGCGATCGCCAAGCATCACTCCTACATCGGCCTCGAACATTTGAAAAGACGGATCCGACGGACACCTCGTCCTTAAACGAGCTGCTAGATCACATCGCCACCCTAGGGCTTTCAATGGCCAACGACCGAATCGGGCTTAAACCCGACCAGGGGGAAGAAAATTCCTCGCCGATCACTCAACTGGTGGCGGCAGTCAAAAATGAGCCAAAACGCTTCTCCTCTCGAGTCGGAGACCGGCTCTGTTCGGATCTCCGAACCCTTTGAGCCAGATACCCTTCCCTTGGGTGGGACTCCACATCTGTCGAGCTCAGGGTCGGACATGGAGCTCGGGGAGCGCTCGGATCCTCCCGGGCCCGGACTGACAACACCGGAGACTTTCCAAACTTCGGATACTATATCGGGTCGGGATTCAAATCTTACCACACCAACCCACCACAATCAATACTCTGCAAGTAATTCTGGCCCTCCAGGCATATATGACTTGATGTATGTGCGGTAGCAACCTCAGGAGACGATCCATCACTTCTGGGCCAGGTTCCTACTTGTTAAAAACAAGATTGAAGATTGCTGCAATGACGATGTGGTTCCTGTCTTTCATCGCAATTGCACCGACGAGGGAATTCTGAATGCCCTCAACCGCCGCCGCATACAGAGCTTCACAGAGTTGTCGCACTTAGTACGAAAGTACTGCGCGATGAAAAGCACATGGAAGGCCCAAAACACCCATTTGGAACAGTCCATCTCCGGGCAATATGCCGCTAAAGCAAAATGGACATACCCTAACAGGGCATCTGATCATAAGCCCGTCGGAAAGAAAAATAAACCCTTTACGGGATACAGGTCCGTTCTTGACGAACTTCTAGACAAGCCCTGCCTAATACATGTGATCTCTGGCACGGTCTCGACTCACAGCCTTCGAGCGTGTTGGGTACTCCGGCAGGTAGCTAAAAGTGGCGAAGCCATCCTCGCCACCGCAACTCCAAAGAAACACCCTCCGAAAGAGGACGAGTTTAATGTTCTCACGGTCTTCGAGACCTTCTATTCAAATAATCAGCGGAAGAGGGCACTTCATGAACTCACTGAGGTCCACCAAATAACCGTAGTGAGCTCAGGGGACGACGCGGCAATTACCTTCACCGCTGACAAAGAACCAAGGGTCCGATCAGTCCGAGCACCAGCCGCTCTTGTACTAAACCCAATAGTAGATGACTTTCGTCTTACCAAAGTGCTCATGGACGACGGCAGTGGACTTAACCTCATATACGAGGACACGCTCGACAAAATGCTGGTCGATAAAGCCCGCATTGAGCAAAGTAATACAACCTTTCGAGGAATTATCCCCAGCCAGGAGGCCCAATGTTCGGGAAAAATTAAACTCGATGTAGTATTCGGCACGCCTGAAAACTACAGGTCAAAAGAGTTATTCTTTTACATTGTTCCCTTCAACAGCGGATACCACGCCCTTCTAGGGCGAGACGCTTTCTCACGCTTTCAAGCCATACCCCATTATGAGTACATGAAGCTTAAAATGCCAGGGCCCAATGGAATAATCACAGTCATAAGTGATCCGGACAGAGCACTCCGTGCTGAAAATAAAACCACATCCTTGGCTCTTGAGGCACTATCCGAAGCCTTTGCGGCCGAAGAATTAACCACCCTACGATCCACAGTGTACAAGGACGATGTGGTCCTCGATAAGAGGTCTACATCCACCTCTTTCAAGCCAGTAGATGAAATAATAAAATTTTAGGTGCATCCGATGGACCCTAATAAAACAGTATCCACTGGACAGTTGGACCCGATGGTAGACACCGCTTTACGTGCATTCTTGTGCAAAAACTGGGATATATTCGCCTGGCACCCTTCAGACATGCCTGGGATCCCGCGTAGACTGGCCGAACACGGCCTCAACATCATCAAAGGATTCAAACCAGGCAAGCAATCACTGCGCTAATTTTCTGAACCCAAAAGACAAGCCATGGGGGAGGAGCTAGCCAAATTACTTGAAGTCGGGTTCATCAAAGAAATTAAACACCCTGATTAGCTAGCCAATTTGGTCATGGTGCCGAAGAAGGATAAATCATGGCGCCACTGTGTCGATTTCAAAGACCTAAACAAGGCTTGCCCTAAGGATCCTTTTCTGTTGCCCCGCATTGGTTAGATCATTGATGCGATAGCAGGACATGACTCACTATGCTTACTCGACGCTTACTCCAGATATCATCAGATAAAAATGAAGGAATCCGACCAGGCCGCGACGACGTTTATCACCCCGTACGGGCCTTTCTGTTTCAACACTATGCCTTTTGTGCTAAAAAATGTTCGCGCCACTTATCAACGTATGATTCAAACATGCTTGGAGAAACAAATTGGCAAGACAGTGGAGGCATACGTGGACAACATAGTCATCAAGACTAAACACGTCAAATCATTGGTGGACGATCTCCGCATGACATTCAACAACCTCTGAACATATGACATACGGATCAATCCAGAAAAATGCGTCTTCGGCATTCCAGCCAGAAAGCTACTGGGGTTCATCGTCTCCCATAGAGGAATTGAAGCAAACCCAGCTAAAATCCGAGCCTTGTCACAATTGGCTACACCAACCGACATAAAACAGGTTCAAAATCTAGCAGGGCGCGTAGCGGCCTTAAGCCGCTTCATCTCCAGACTAGGAGAAAAAGCATTACCACTTTATAGACTGCTCACGGACAACTTCGAGTGGATGGAGGTGGCCACAACCGAATTGGAAGAAATAAAGGCCCTATTAGCGGGCAACCCAATCCTAGCCGCTCCAAGTGTTGACGAGCCAATGTTGCTTTATATCTCAGCAACGCACCAGGTTGTGAGTGTTGTGCTCGTTGTCGAACGAGAGGAAGAAGGACATAAATTCCCCATCCAAAAACCAGTCTATTACGTATCGGAGGTTCTTACACCATGCAAATCATGATACCCTCATTATCAAAAGATAGCTTATGCGGTGTTTACGGTTGATACGTATCCAACGTATCTATAATTTTTTATTGTTCCATGCTATTATTTATGATGTTTTGGATGTTTAATGGGCTTTGTTATACACTTTTATTTCTTTTTGGGACTAACCTACTAAACCAAAGGCCCAGTCCAGATTGATGTTTTTTGCCTATTTTAGGATTTTACAGAAAAGGAATATCAAACAGAGTCCGAACGAAATGAAACCTTCGGGAGAGATATTTTTGGAGAAAAATACGCACGAGAGACTTGAGAACCACGGAGTAGGGCACACGTGGCGTCCACGAGGGTGGGGGCGCGCCCCCCTGCCTCGTGGGCCCCACGTCTGTCCCCCGATGCTCTCCTTCTTCCTATATATGACTACGTACCCTGAAACCATTAGAACAAGAGAGAAACCCCTAGTTCCGCCGCCGCAAACTTCTGTTCCCGTGAGATCCCATCTTGGGGCCTGTTCCGGAGCTCCGCCGGAGGGGGGATCTACCACGGAGTGCTTCTACATCATCATCATCGCCTCACCATGAGTTGTGAGTAGTTTACCACAGACCTTTGGGTCCATAGCTAGTATCTAGACGGCTTCTTCTCTCTCTTTGGATCTCAATACCAAGTTCTCCTCGGTCTTCGAGGAGATATATTCGATGTAATCTCTTTTTGCGGTGTGTTTGTCGAGATCCAATGAATTGTGGGTTTATGATCAATATTATCTATGAGAAATATTTGGTTCTTTTCTGAACTCTTTATGTATGATTATAATATCCTTGCAAGTCTCTTCGAATTATTGGTTTGGTTTGGCCTACTAGATCTATAGTTCTTGCAATGGGAGAAGTGCTTGGATTTGGGTTCAATCTTGCGGTGTCCTTTCCCAGTGACAGTAGGGGCAGCAAGGCACGTATTGTATTTTTGCCATCGAGGATAAAAAGATGGGGTTTATATCACTATGTTTGAGTTTATCCCTCTACATCATTTCATCTTGCTTAAGGCGTTACTCTGTTCTTATGAACTTAATACTCTAGATGCATGCTGGATAGCGGTCGATGTGTGGAGTAATAGTAGTAGATGCAGAATCGTTTTGGTCTACTGGTTTCGGACGTGATGCCTATATATAATGATCATGCCTAGATAGTCTCATAAGTATTCGCTTTTCTATCAATTGCTCGACAGTAATTTGTTTACCCGTCGTAGAATACCACTATCATAAGAGAAGCCACTAGAGAAAACTATGGCCCCCGGGTCTATTCTCAACATATCAATCTACAATCTACTTTACTTCTCCGCTTTTACTTTCTGTTCTTATATCCAAAAATACCAAAAATATCAAAATATCATCTCTATCAGATCTCACTTTCGTAAGTGACCGTAAAGGGATTGACAACCCCTTATCGCGTTGGCTGCAAAGTTCTTATTTGTTTGTGCAGGTGCGAGGGACTCGCGTGTGGTCTCCTACTGGATTGATACCTTGGTTCTCAAAAACTGAGGGAAATACTTACGCTACTGTGCTGCATCACCCTTTCCTTTTCGAGGGAATACAACGCAAGCTCGAGAAGTAGCAAGAAGAATTTCTGGTGTTGTTGCCGGGGAGGCTTATGCAAAAGTCATATACCAAGTACCTATCACAAATCCTTATCCATCGCATTACATTTATTTGCCTCTCGTTTTCCTCTCCCCCACTTCACCCTTGCCGTTTTATTTGCCCTTCTTTTTGCCGTGTGTTTACCGTTCGCTTGCTTCTTGTTTGCTTGTGTGTTGGATTGCTTGCTTGTCACTATGGCTCAGAATAATACCAAATTGTGTGACTTCTCCAATACCAACAATAATGATTTTATTAGCACTCTGATTTCTCCTATTACCGATGCTGAATCTTGTGAGATCAATGCTGCTCTGTTGAATCTTGTCATGAAAGATCAATTTTCGGCCTTCCTAGTGAAGATGCGGCTACCCATCTAAACAACTTTGTTGATTTTTGTGATATGCAAAAGAAAAGGCATACAGATAACGATACTGTCAAATTGAAGTTATTTCCTTTTTCACTTAGAGATCATGCTAAAACTTGGTTTTCCTCTTTCTTAGAAATAGTATTGATTCGTGGAATAAATGCAAAGATGCTTTTATCTCTAAGTATTTCCCTCCTCCTAAGATCATCTCTCTTAGAAACGATATTATGAATTATAAGCAACAAGATCATGAGCATGTTGCACAAGCTTGGGAGAGAATGAAATTAATGATACGTAATTGCCCTACACATGGTTTGAACTTATGGATGATTATTCAAAACTTTTATGCTGGCATGAATTTTGCTTCTAGAAATCTTTTAGATTCGGCCGCAGGAGGCACTTTCATGGAAACTACCTTAGGAGAAGCTACCAAACTCCTAGATAATATTATGGTTAATTATTCTCAATGGCACACCGAAAGATCTACTAGTAAAAAAGTACATGCTATTGAAGAGATTAGTGTTTTGAGTGGAAAGATGGATGAACTTATGAAATTATTTGCTGCTAAGAGTGCTTCTTCTGATCCTAATGGTATGCCTTTATCCACGTTGATTGAAAATAACAATGAATCTTGGGATGTGAATTTTGTTGGTAGGAATAATTTTGGTAACAGTGCTTATAGAGGAAACTTTAATCCTAGGCCTTTTCCTAGTAATTCCTATAATAATTATTGAAATTCCTACAACAACTCTTATGGAAAGATGCCTTCTGAATTTGAAACTAGTGTTAAGGAGTTTATGAATTCGCAAAAGAATTTCAATGCTTTGCTTGAAGAAAAATTGCTTAAGATTGATGAATTGGCTAAAAGTGTGGATAGAATTACTCTTGATGTTGATTCTTTGAAACTTAGATCTATCCCACCTAAGCATGATATCAATGAGTCTCTCAAAGCTATGAGAACTTCCATTGATGAATGCAAAGAAAGGACCGCTAGGATGCGTGCCAAAAGAGAGAATTATATAAAAGCATGTTCTTCTAGTTATCATGAAAATGAAGTTGAAGATCTGAAAGTTATTGATGTGTCTCCTATTAGATCCTTGCTTTCTAGTATGAATCTTGATAAAGATGGGATTGGAGATGAGTCTACTTTAAATAAAAGGTGTCCCAATGATTCGGAGTTTTTAGACCTTGATGCTAAAATTGTTAAAAGCGGGAGTGAAGAGATTAAAACGTTGCATAGTGATGAACCCACTATTTTGGATTTCAAGGGATTCAATTATGATAATTGCTCTTTGATTGATTGTATTTCCTTGTTGCAATCCATACTAAACTCACCGCATGCTTATAGTGAAAATAAAGCTTTTACCAAACACATAGTTGATGCTTTGATGCAATCTTATGAAGAAAAACTTGAATTGGAAGTTTATATCCCTAGAAAGCTTTATGATGAGTGGGAATCTACTATTAAAATTAAAATAAAAGATCATGAGTGCTTTGCTTTGTGTGATTTGGGTGCAAGTGTCTCCACTATCCCAAAAACTTTGTGTGATTTGCTAGGTTTTCATGAGCTTGATGATTGTTCTTTAAATTTGTATCTTGCGGATTCCACTATTAAGAAACCTATGGGAAGGATTAATGATGTTCTCATTATTGCCAATAGGAATTATGTGCCCGTAGATTTCATTGTTCTTGATATAGATTGCAATCCTTCATGTTCTATTATTCTTGGTAGACCTTTCCTTAGAACGATTGGTGCAATTATTGATATGAAGGAAGGAAATATTTGATTCCAATTTCCGTTAAGGAAAGGCATGGAAAACTTTCCTAGGAAGAAAATCAAATTACCATATGAATCTATCATGAGAGACACTTATGGATTACCTTCCAAAGATGGCAATACGTAGATCTATCCATGTACCGTGCCTAGATAGGGGCGTAAAACGATAGCGCTTGTTGGGAGGCAACCCAATTTTTTGTTTTTTGTTTTTGCTTCTGTTTAGGAATAAATATTGCATCTAGCTTCTGTTTAGATGTGGTTTTCTGTTTTGATTAGTGTTTGTGCCAAGTAGAACCTTTGGGAAGACTTGTGTGAAGTTTATATGATCGTGCTGTGAAAAACAGAATCGTTAGCGCTCGCTAGAATGGTAACCAGATTTTGCTGGAGTGTGCTATTTAGTTGATTCTTTTTGCAGATGATTAATAGACAAATTCCTCACGTTTACCAATTTATTTCAATTTTTTTGGAGTTACAGAAGTATGCGAAAGTTACAGATTACTACAGACTGTTCTGTTTTTGATAGATTCTGTTTTTCGTGTGTTGTTTGCTTATTTTGATGAATCTATGAGTAGTATTGGAGGATATGAATCATAGAGAAGTTGGAATACAGTAGGTTTAACACCAATAGAAACAAATAATGAGTTCATTACAGTACCTTTGAGTGGTGGTTTGTTTTCTTATACTAACGGAGCTCACGAGATTTTTGTCTAAGTTTTGTGTTGTGAAGTTTTCAAGTTTTGAGTATTGCTTTGATGGACTATGGAACAAAGAGTGGCAAGAGGCTAAGCTTGGGGATTCCCAAGGCACCCCAAGGTAAAATTCAAGGACAACCAAAAGCCTAAGCTTGGGGATGCCCCGGGAAGGCATCCTCTTTCGTCTTCATCTATTGGTAACTATACTCGGAGCTATATTTTTATTCACCACATGATATGTATTTTACTTGGAGCGTCATGTATTATTTGAGTCTTTGCTTGTTAGTTTTGCCACAATCATCCTTGCTGGACACACCTTTTTGAGAGAGTTAAATATGGCCTAGGAATTGTTATAACACTCTATGTGCTTCACTTATATCTTTTGAGTTGAATAGTTTTTGCTCTAGTGCTTCACTTATATCTTTTAGAGCACGGTGGTGATTATATTTTGTAGAAATTGTTGATCTCTCATTGTAACAACCCAAAAATTTTGACTTTTATTTATTAATAAAAATTTGACCAGGAGATTCAACCTTCCTTTTTCTGAGTTTTCTTTGATTTTCAGAAACACCTTTTCTTTTGATTTTATGGAGTTTTGCCCTAGTGAAAACTTTTCAGATATGTTATTTGGACTTGTTTGCCCTACCCAAGATTTTTTCTTCTATCAGTAGGTTTATTTGCCTTATTGTTTTCTCCCTAAGCTTTTTCAATTAAAGTAATTTTTCATGAGTTTAAAGCTCTATTTGCACTACAACTCCTTGATAGAATTATTCAAAAATTCCACCAAAATTTGGGGATGTCAAGTGAAGTCCCTACATCACTTTTATGCAAAAACCCTTGGGTGTTCTTTGGAAAAGTTGAGAAAAACATCCTCTTTTTCTCTCTGGTCCAGATTGGCACTTTCTACTGCAGCCCTATGATAACATGCTCCTTTGGCCATAAGCTTTTTCCTACTTATGGTCCTTCCTACAAAACCCTTAAGTCCAGGAGATTGAAGCATTTGGATCATTTTTGGTCCATGCAATAATGCCTTCCAGTTTCTGTCCAGAGTTGATTTTCTCAAAAAACTTACACTTGCAAGTTTTTAGTTTTGCCCAACCAACCTTGTCACCATCTCCTACACCTAAAGAGGCACTGGTGTGGAGTTTTTGGCCACCCCAAGAATTGTCTAGATGACCACATCATTCAAACAAACACCTTGTGTGCATGGCCAGTTTTGGCTTGGTTTTTAGTTTGCATTGTGGACTTGATCCCCTGACCAAACCACCATGTCCACTAATCTCCTTGCAAACTCTAACCTAGACCTGTTAAACCACATCCCAAACCAAGCCTCCTATCAAGCCTTGGCATTTGGCCGAGCAGGTGCCATGCATGCCCGGAGCGCGAGCAGAGCGCGCGTTTTGCACGTACGTGCGCACGCATCGCCGCGTCCCACTGCCGGCTCACCCGCGCTCGTTGGATCCTTTTCCGCTCACAGCCAAACCGCCCGGGCCCTCCTTCAGCGCAGGACCCCTCTGGCGCCCTACAGCGCCACTGTCAGAGTCCTTTTGGCGGCACGCCGGCGGCCACAGTGAACCTCTGCCATGGACGGCGCCGCCCAAGCCACCCTAGCACGCCAGCTGCCCCTGGAACAATCCGTCCTCATCCACTCGACCTGCCGGACCCTCGCCAACCATCGCCATGCACCCACCTTGCTACAGAACGGCGGTTCGCCCTCGTCCTTATCCACGGCCATGGAACCGACCTAGTTGCGCTATAAATGGAGACCCTCGAGCTCATCCAAACCCCCAGGCAGCCCCAGGCCATCCCTCTGGAGCCCCCACGACCAGCAATCGACGGAAGAAGGCTTTCTCCCTCGACTCTAATCAGTTCGGCCGCCGCCACGCTCCGGTGCCGTGCGTCGCATGTAGAGCCTCCCCCGTCCATCCAGTACTTCCATCCCCCTCCCCTCGGTCATGCGGAGTCGCCCAACCTCTCAGCGTCGATCGGGAGCCATCATATCCCAAAGCCCCAATCCACCAGAAGCTGCCGTCCGCCGCGGAGCTCGCCGCCGGCGACTCCCTGCGTCCCCGCCAGCCTACCGACCACCGGAAGGGCCGCCCTGGACTGGCGGATCCATCCCTGCCCTCAGACCGCCAAGGGGAGCCGCCAATCGCCGGCGTTGATCGCCGGAGCTCCGTCGCCGATCGTACAGAGGAGGAAGAAGACGCGGGCGACTAGTCAAACCTGACCAGTGGGCCCAAAGGACCCACTGTCAGTGACCCCGAGCCGGCCCGCGTGGTTTAAGTGGAAGCGTAAAACCTAGAGTGCGTCTTCTCTGCCCCGAAAGCGTATTCTCATTCGAACCGTTTTTCTTTTTCTGTTTTTATTAAAACAAAACGTTGACTGAACTTTGACTGGCTACAACTCTTTAAATATAAGTCCAAATGACTTGATTCTTTTTCTGTTGTTCCTCAAATTTGGTCTAGTTTATTTTCATATTTATTTGAAAAAAAATCCAGACAACTTTTTTGTGCTGTGTTGAAGCTACGTATTGATTTCATATTCTTTCAAATAGGATTTTGAAGAGGGAGAAAACTTCCAAAAGTTTTGGAATACACTTTACCTCCCCACCACTTGAAGGCAAGCATTTTTGAACCCTGGCAAAATACTTGTGGGTGTCGTTGATACAATTACAACATCACCTCTACATGGATGCATTCATTCTCATATGTGATGATATGATGTTACCCATGAGTGCATGATGTGGACTCCTTGCTATGAAAGAATTAATATACATGACGGTGATCCCTCTCGTATGCCTTTCATGCCTAATGGAAGAAAGCCGTGAAAACCGATGTCTTGTGTAGACACGAGCTTGTCACTAGTTCCTCGTCGGGACGGTGGAGTCCGGTGTGGCTTGGTAAGGCATGAAGGGTGGTGATTCCGACCGTCGTTATGAAATATATTGGTTATGCTAATCATTCATGTGATGCTTGAACCTCCTGAGTCGACCGTAGATCGAGACTTGTTCCAGTAAACCCCCATACTTGTTTCGTGCTACCACTTGTCCCTGCTACAGGTAGGGTACGGTTCAGTAAATTGTTGACCCCTGTTCTAGTACACACCGTACAGAGAGGCCATGGTGGACGATACCGGCTGCATCCGGTAGGCAGGCCACCTGGTCCGGGGGCATGGGTGTTTTGGTTGGAGCCGAAGGGGGTAGCTTCCCCAGTTTGCGCGCGTTATAAATTTTGTGATCCCATGCTAGTCGAGGTTGCAGCCTCCCCACTTAGAGTTTGGCTTAATGGGTGTCGTGGGTGATTCCGGACACCGGTAAGTTAGGCTGGTGTGTGCGGTCAGGTGTGTCTTCAAATTAAAAGACCGTAGACGGAATTAGTCCCGATGGACTAAAGGAATCCGTTATTCGTGGGTAAAGAGTACACCCTCTGCAGAGAATAAATCTATTCGAATAGCCGTGTCCATGGGTTAGGACTACAGTCTGGGGCGGGTCAAGTGTTGGTCTTAGTGTCGGTCTTCGGAGGAGGAACTACTAAACAGAACATGGATCATGACTGGTGACCTATGATGACTGTTACTATTGCTATTATTATTTTTGGACTAACCCTTTATGTTATTTAAGTCATGGAGTATCCCTGGGA
This sequence comes from Secale cereale, assembly GCA_902687465.1. NCBI lineage: Eukaryota > Viridiplantae > Streptophyta > Magnoliopsida > Poales > Poaceae > Secale > Secale cereale. Next base: position 571,474,531 of record LR738710.1, read on the forward strand.
TGGTTCTACCTCCTGGATATTCACTATCTTTTCTTTTATTCATAAGCCCTTTAGGTGGTGTCGCTCAGACGCCCGACTGTGGCATACCTGTTATTTATTTTCCTTATAAGCCTTTTATGTGGTGTCGCTCAGACGCCCGACTGTGGCATACCTGTTATTTATTTTCCTTATAAGCCCTTTATGTGGTGTCGCTCAGACGCCCGACTATGGCATGCCTGTTATTTATTTTCCTTATAAGCCCTTTATGTGGTGTCGCTCGGACGCCCGACTGTGGCATACCTGTTATTTATTTTCCATATAATCCCTTTATGTGGTGTCGCTCAGACGCCCGACTGTGGCATACCTGTTATTTTTTTTCCTTATAAGCCCTTTAGGTGGTGTCGCTCAGACGCCCGACTGTGGCATACCTGTTATTTATTTTCCTTATAAGCCCTTTATGTGGTGTCGCTCAGACGCCCGACTGTGGCATGACCGCTTTCTATTTTATTATCACTCCCTGATTGCATATGCATTTTCATACGAATGACCTGCTTGCAATATGGACTGTCATATCATAATTTAACATTGTGATCATCAAATATTCTCGAGCATGATTATATTTCACCCGTGTTCATAATGTTTGCGAGTACATTCGAAGTACTCACTGGCTTGTCCCTGGCTATTGTCTTGGCCAGATTTCTCGCATGGAGAGGAGCGTTGCGACGACCACCCAGGAACCTATGCAACGGTGATAGCAGCCTCGCAAGGATAGGAGTTAGCCTGGTCAACTATTCCCGTGGGAAACGGAGTCCCACCGACGCCGACGTGTTACAGACCGATTCCGCCATCAGCCACTAGAAACCTTGTGTCGTACTTAAAGACCAGAATGGTCTCGTACTACATATTTTGTATTTTTGCTTGGATTTTCTGTATCAAGTGGTGACTCATCAGCTAACAGTAATCCTGGGGCTGATGAGCACAAGGACCACTTTTGGGGAAATTAATACCCCGAAAACCAGTCCTGACACTCATGCTTCACTTATATCCTTTTGAAAGTCTATTAAAACAGCATAGTAATGTGCTTTGGCTATAAAACTAGCCTTCAGATGATAGGCATCCAGGATGAATGTAGTAAAAACTTTCATACTAAGTGCATTGAATATGATGAGAAGTTGGATGCTTGATAATTGTTTTGAGATATGAGGATAGTGATATTAGAGTCATGCTAGTGGAGTTATTATGAAATTGAGAAATACGTGTGTTAAAGTTAGTGATTCCAGTAGCATGCACGTATGGTGAACCGCTATGTGACGAAGTTAGAGCATGAGGTATTTGTAGAGTGTCATCCTTTGTGTGGAGGTCGGGGGCGCGCGATGGTTAACTCCTACCAACCTCCCCCCTAGGAGCATGCGTTGATTGCTTTGTTTTGATGACTCGTAATTTTTTGCAATAAGTATATGAGTTCTTATGACTAATGTTGAGTCCATGGATTATACGCACTCTCACCCTTCCACCATTGCTAGCCTTTCTTGTACCGCGCAACTTTCGCCGGTACCATACACCCACAATATATCCTTCCCCAAAACAGCCACCATATATCTTCCTCAAAACAGCCACCATACCTACCTATCATGGCATTTCCATAGCCATTCTGAGATATATTGCCATGCAACTTTCCACCATTCCGTTCATATGACACGCTTCATATTGTCATATTCCCATGCATGATCATGTAGTTGACATCGTATTTATGGCAAAGCCACCATGCATAATATTTCGTACATGTCACTCTTGATTCATTGCACATCCCGGTACACCACCGGAGGCATTCATATAGAGTCATACTTTGTTCTATTATCGAGTTGTGAATCAATAAAAGTGTGATGATCATCATTATTAGAGCATTGTCCCATGTGAGGAAAGGCCAATAAAAAAAGAGATGGCCCAAAAAATAGAGAGGGGCTAAAAAAAGAGAAAGCCCCTCCAAAAAATGAGAGAAAAGAGAGAAGGGACAATTGCTACTATCATTTTCCACACTTGTGCTTCAAAGTAGCACCATGTTCTTCATGATAGAGAGTCTCATGTTTAGTCACTTTCATATAATAGTGGGAATTTTCATTATAGAACTTGGCTTGTATATTCCAACGATGGGCTTCCTCGAATGCCCCAGGTCTTCGTTAGCCATAGTATTTTGAGAAGACATGATTGCTTTGTTAGTATGCTTGAAGTATTATTATTTCTTATGTCAATATAGACTTTTGTCTTGAATCTTTCAGATCTGAACATTCATGCCACAATTAAGAGAACTACATTGAAAATTATGTTGGTTAACATTCCACATCAAAAATTTTGTTTTATCATTTACTTACTCGAGGATGACCAGGAATTAAGCTTGGGGATGCTTGATACGTCTCCAACGTATCTATAATTTTTTATTGTTCCATGCTATTATTTATGATATTTTGGATGTTTAATGGGCTTTGTTATACACTTTTATATTATTTTTGGGACTAACCTACTAACCCAAAGGCCTAGTCCAGATTGCAGTTTTTGCCTATTTCAGGGTTTTACAGAAAAGGAATATCAAACGGAGTCCAAACGGAATGAAACCTTCGGGAGAGATATTTTTGGAGCAAAATCACGCGGGAGACTTGAGAACCATGGAGTAGGGCACACGTGGTGTCCACGAGGGTGGGGGGCGCGCCCCTGCTTCGTGGGCCCCACGTCAGGCCCCCAGTGCCCTCCTTCTTCCTATATATATATCTATGTACCCCGAAACCATCAGAACAACAGAGAAAACCCTAGTTCCACCGCCGCAACCTTCTATTCCCGTGATATCCCATCTTGGGGCCTGTTCCGGAGCTCCGCTGGAGGGGGGATCTACCACGGAGCGCTTCTACATCATCATCATCGCCTCACCATGAGTTGTGAGTAGTTTACCACAGACCTTCGGGTCCATAGCTAGTATCTAGATGGCTTCTTCTCTCTCTTTGGATCTCAATACCAAGTTCTCATCGGTCTTCGAGGAGATCTATTCTATGTAATCTCTTTTTGCGGTATGTTTGTCGAGATCCGATGAATTGTGGGTTTATGATCAAGATTATCTAAGAGAAATATTTGGTTCTTTTCTAAACTCTTTATGTATGATTATAATATCCTTGCAAGTCTCTTCGAATTATTGGTTTGGTTTGGCCTACTAGATCTATAGTTCTTGCAATGGGAGAAGTGCTTGGATTTGGGTTCAATCTTGCGGTGTCCTTTCCCAGTGACAGTAGGGGCAGCAAGGCACGCATTGTATTGTTGCCATCGAGGATAAAAAGATGGGGTTTATATCACTATGCTTGAGTTTATCCCTCTTCATCATGTCATCTTGCTTAAGGCGTTACTCTGTTCTTATGAACTTAATACTCTATATGCATGTTGGATAGCGGTCGATGTGTGGAGTAATAGTAGTAGATGCAGAATCGTTTCGGTCTACTTGTTTCGGACCTGATGCCTATATATGATGATCATTCCTAGATAGTCTCATAAGCATTCACTTTTCTATCAATTGCTCGACAGTAATTTGTTTACCCGCCGTAGAATACCGCTATCATGAGAGAAGCCACTAGAGAAAACTATGCCCCCTGGGTCTATTCTCAACATATCAATCTACAATCTACTTTACTTTTCCACTTTTACTTTCCGTTCTTATATCCAAAAATACCAAAAATATCAAACTATCATCTCTATCAGATCTCACTTTCGTCAGTGGCCGTAAACGGATTGACAACCCCTTATCGCGTTGGCTGCGAAGTTCTTATTTGTTTGTGCAGGTGCAAGGGACTCGCGCGTGGTCTCCTACTGGATTGATACCTTGGTTCTCAAAAATTGAGGGAAATACTTACGCTATTGTGCTGCATCACCCTTTCCTCTTCGAGGGAATACAACGCAAGCTCGAGAAGTACCAATGGCATCCCGGAAGATCCAACACTACTTTCAAGAGTGTTCGATCATAGTGGCATCCAAAGTACCGCTTAATGATATTATAAACAACAAGGACGCCACTGGCCGCATAGCTAAATGGGCCATTGAGCTCTTACCATTCGAAATAACATACAAGCCACGTCGGGCTATCAAATATCAGGTGTTGGCCGACTTTGTCGCAAAGTGGATGGAAGCCAAACTCCCTAAAGAGTACAGTTCATACTCCAACTGGACCATGCATTTCGACGGTTCTAAGATGCTAGCCGGACTGGGGGCTGGCATCATCTTGACATCCCCCATAGGGGACACAGTCCGCTATGTATTACAAATCATGTATACGGACTCAAACAACGCTGCTGAATACGAGGCACTACTACATGGTCTTCGCATGGCTGTGTCCATGGGCATACAACGCCTAGAGATGTGCGGAGACTCAAACATCGCAATATCTCAGGTAAACAGAGAGTTTGGTGCGAAAGATCCAAAAATGGTGGCTTATCGAAACGTCATATTAAAAAAATCGTCTCGGTTTGCGGGGCTCGAATTTCATCACCTCGCTCGAGACAGTAATTAGGCAGCGGACATACTCGCTTGCATGTGCGCCAAGCGTGACCCAGTCCTGCCTAACACCTTTGTGGAAAGGTTGTTCAAGCCATCTATAGTATGGCAGGACGAGAGCAAAGACGCTAGTTCAGACCTGATCACACCCCCAGTAGCCGAACACAATACATATATCATCGGGGATCCAGATACGGAAATAACACCTTCGGCTCATGAGATCATGATCGTCATCGCTCCTTGGACCGAACCATTCCTGGCCTACCTTAATAGGCAAGAGCTCCCCGATGACCAAAATGAGGCCCGTCGCATAGTTTGGCGTTCTAAAGCATACAGAGCCCACGAAGGTGAACTGTACAAGAAAAGCACCACTGGTGTTCTCCAAAGGTGCATCTCCGAAGAGGAGGGACGGCAACTCTTGGCTGAAATACATGCTGGTCTGGACGGCCATCACGCCGCAGCTCGGGCCCTCGTAAGCAAAGCTTTCCACACAGGTTTTTTCTGGCCAATGGTGCGAGCAGATGCCCAAACCCTTGTCCAACATTGTGTGGGATGTCAGCTTTTCTCCAATCAAAGTCATATGCCTCCCACCGCCTTAAAAACAATCCCCATTACTTGGCCTTTTGTGGTCTGGGGGCTGGTGATACGTCTGCAACATATCTATAATTTTTCATTGTTCCATGCTATTATATTATCCTTCTAGGATGTCTTATGGGCTTTTATATACACTTTTATATGATTTTTGGGACTAACCTATTAACCCAGAGCACAGTGCCAATTTCTGTTTTTCTCCTGTTTTAGGGTTTTATAGAAAAGGAATATCAAACGGAGTCCAATTGACGAGCCATTTTTTTCGATTTTTTCTGGACCAAAAGAAGCCCCCGAAGCAAAAGAGGTGGGCCAGGAGAGCCACGGGCTGCCCTCGAGGGTGGAGGGCGCGCCCTGGGAAGGGGGCGCGCCCCCTATCTCGAGGATGGCCCAGCTCCCCTTTACTTGGCCCCGACTCCAAAAATTCCTATAAATACTGAAACCTCCAGAAAGAAACCTAGATCTGGAGTTCCCCTGCCGAAAGCCTCTGTAGCCACCGAAAACCAATCTACAGCCGTTCTGGTACCCTGCCGGAGGGGGGAATCCCTCTCCGGCGGCTATCTTCATCATCCCGGCGCTCTCCATGACGAGGAGGGGGTAGTCCACCCTCGGGGCTGAGGGTATGTACCAGTAGCTATGTGTTTGATATCTCTCTCGTGTTCTTGATATGTCACGATCTTGATGTATCGCGAGCTTTGCTATTCTATTTGGATCTTATGATGCTTCTCCCCCTCTACTCTCTTGTAATGGATTAAGTTTTCCCTTTGAAGTTATCTTATCGGATTGAGTCTTTAAGGATTTGAGAACACTTGATGTATGTCTTGCACATGTTTATCTGTGGTGAAAATGGGATATCATGTGACCTACTTGATGTATGTTTTGGTGATCAACTTGCGGGTTCCGTGACCATGGGAACCTATGCATAGGGGTTGGCACACATTTTCGTCTTGACTTTCCGGTAGAAACTTTGGGGCACTCTTTGAAGTTCTATGTGTTGGTTGAATAGATGTTTCTGAGATTGTGTGATGCATATCGTATAATCATGCCCAAGGATACTTGAGGTGACAATGGAGTATCTAGGTGACATTAGGGTTTTGGTTGATTTGCGTCTTAAGGTGTTATTCTAGTATGAACTCTATGATAGATTGAACGTTACTACGAACTCTTGAATAGATCGATAAGAAAGAATAACTTTGAGGTGGTTTCGTACCCTACCATAATCTCTTCGTTTGTTCTCCGCTATTAGTGACTTTGGAGTGACTCTTTGTTGCATGTTGAGGGCTAGTAATATGATCCAATTATGTTATCCTTGTTGAGAGAACTTGCACTAGTGAAAGTATGAACCCTAGGCCTTGCCTACTATCATTGCAACACCGTTTATGCTCACGTTTACCACTTCCTACCTTGCTGTTTTTATATTTTCTTATTACAAAAAACCTATATCTACCATCCATATTGCACTTGTATCACCATCTCTTCGCCGAACTAGTGCACCTATACAATTTACCATTGTACTGGGTGTGTTGGGGACGCAAGAGACTCTTTCTTATTTGGTTACAGGGTTGCTTGAGAGAGACCATCTTCATCCTACACCTCCCACGGATTGATAAACCTTAGGTCATCCACTTGAGGGAAATTTGCTACTATCCTACAAACCTCTGCACTTGGAGGCCCAACAACGTCTACAAGAAGAAGGGTGTGTGGTAGACATCAGCTGGATATGGTCGGACCCCTCAAAGAGGGAAGCCATAAAAAGAAATATTTATTGGTTATGGTGGATAAATTCACTAAGTGATAGAAGCCAAACCAGTAAAAATGGCTAAAGCAGGGCCACTGATTGATTTTATATCCGGCGTGGTACACCGCTATGGTGTCCCACACAGCATCATCACAGATAATGGCTCCAACTTTACGGTCGATGAGGTGAAAAACTGGTGTGCCAGTTAGGCATTAAACTTGACTATGCATCCGTCTACCACCCTCAAACAAATGGTCAGGTCGAACGGGCCAATGGCCTAATAATTGTTGGGGAACGTAGTATTTTAAAATTTTCCTACGATCACGCAAGATCTATCTACTAGATGCATAGCAATGAGAGGGGAGAGTGTGTCTACGTACCCTCGTAGACCGGGAGTGGAAGCGTCAAGTGACGCGGTTGATGTAGTCGAACTTCTTCGCGATCCAACCAATCAAGCACCGAACGTACGGCACCTCCGCGTTCAGCACACGTTCAGCTTGATGACGTCCCACGAGCTCTTGATCTAGTTGAGCTTCACGGGAGAGTTTCATCAGCACGACGGCGTGGTGACAGATATGATGTATCTACCGGCGCAGGGCTTCGCCTAAGCACTGCAACGGTATGACCGAGGTGTGTTTCTGTGGAGGGGGGCACCGCACACGGCTAAAACAATTCAACTTGTGTATCTTTGAGTGCCCCCTGCCCCCGTATATAAAGGAGCAAGGGGGGAGTCCGGCCGGCCCTCTACGGTGCGCCTAGAGAGGCAATCCTACTAGGAATAGGATTGCAATCCTATTCCTAGTAGGAGTCCACCAAGAAGGAGAGGGGGAAGGAAGGAGAGGGGGAGGGAGAGGGAGAGGGAAAGAGGGGCCGCGCCCCCCTCCCCTAGTCCTATTCGGACTACCCCTAGGGAGGGGGCGCGCCACCTCCTGGCTGCTGCCCTCTTTCTCCCCTATGGCCCACTAGGGCCCACCATTCCCCCGGGGGGTTCCGGTAACCCCCCCCGGCACTCCGGTAAATTCCGAAACTTTCCAAAACACTTCCGGTGTCCGAATATAGTCATCCAATATATCAATCTTTATTTCTCGGACATTCCGAGACTCCTCGTCATGTCCGTGATCTCATCCGGGACTCCGAACTACCTTTGGTACATCAAAACTCATAAACTCATAATACCGATCGTCATCAAACGTTAAGCGTGCGGACCCTACGGGTTCGAGAACTATGTAGACATGACCGAGACTCATCTCCGGTCAATAACCAATAGCGGAACCTGGATGCTCATATTGGCTCCCACATATTCTACGAAGATCTTTATCGGTCAAACCGCATAACAACATACGTTGTTCCTTTTGTCATCGGTATGTTACTTGCCCGAGATTCGATCGTCGGTATCTCTATAACTAGTTCAATCTCATTACCGGCAAGTCTCTTTACTCGTTCCATAATACATCATCTTGTGACTAACTCATTAGTCATTTGCTTGCAAGGCTTATTATGATGTGCATTACCGAGAGGGCCCAGAGATACCTCTCCGACACTCGGAGTGACAAATCCTATTCTTGATCTATGCCAACACCACGAACACCTTCGGAGACACCTGTAGAGCATATTTATAATCACCCAATTACGTTGTGACGTTTGATAGCACACAAGGTGTTCCTCCGGTATTCGGGAGTTGCATAATATCATAGTCATAGGAACATGTATAAGTCATGAAGAAAGCAATAGCAGTAAAACTAAACGATCATACTGCTAAGCTAACGGATGGGTCTTGTCCATCACATCATTCTCCTAATGATGTGAACCCGTTGATCAAATGACAACTCATGTCTATGGTTAGGAAACATAACCATCTTTGATCAATGAGCTAGTCTAGTAGAGGCATACTAGGGACACTCTGTTTTTGTCTATGTATTCACACATGTACTAAGTTTCCGGTTAATACAATTCTAGCATGAATAATAAACATTTATCATAATATAAGGAAATATAAATAACAACTTTATTATTGCCTCTAGGGCATATTTCCTTCAGTCTCCTACTTGCACTAGAGTCAATAATCTAGCTCACATCGCCATGTGATTTAATACCGATAGTTCACATCGTTATGTGAATAACACCCATAGTTCACATCGCCATGTGACCAAACACCCAAAGGGTTTACTAGAGTCAATAATCTAGTTCACATCGCTATGTGATTAATACCCAAGAGTAATAAGGTGTGATCATGTTTTGCTTGTGAGAGAAGTTTAGTCAACGGGTCTGTCACATTCAGATCCGTATGTATTTCACAAATTTCTATGTCTACAATGCTCTGCATGGAGCTACTCTAGCTAATTGCTCCCACTTTTAATACGCATCCAGATTGATATTTAGAGTCATCTGGATTTAGTGTCAAAGCTTGCATCGGCGTAACCCTTTACGACGAACTCTTTATCACCTCCATAATCGAGAAACATTTCCTTAGTCATCCAGTTACTAAGGATAATTTTGACCGCTGTACAGTGATCTACTCCTGGATCACTATTGTACCTCCCTGTCAAACTCATGGCAAGGTACACAACATGTTTGGTACACAACATGGCATACTTTATAGAACCTATGGCTAAGGCATAGGGAATGACTTTCATTCTCTCTATATTTTTCTGCCGTGGTCTGGCTTTGAGTCTTACTCAACTTCACACCGTACAAGTCAGGCAAGAACTCCTTCTTAGAACTCCTTCTTTGACTGATCCATTTTGAACTACTTAAAAATCTCATCAAGTGTACTCATCAAAAGTCTTATCAAGCGTCTTGATCTATCTCTATAGATCTTGATGCCCAATATGTAAGCAGCTTCACCGAGGTCTTTCTTTGAAAAACTCCGTTCAAACACTCCTTTATGCTTTCCAGAAAATTCTACATCATTTCTGATCGACAATATGTCATTCACATATACTCATCAGAAAGGTTGTAGTGCTCCCACTCACTTTCTTGTAAATATAGGCTTCACCGCAAGTCTGTATAAATCTATATGCTTTGATCAACTTATCAAAGCGTATATTCCAACTCCGAGATGCTTGCACCAGTCCATAGATGGATCGCTGCAGCTTGCACATTTTGTTAGCACCTTTAGGATTGACAAAAACTTACTGTTGCATCATATACAATTCTTCTTTAATAAATCCATTAAAGAATGTAGTTTTGTTATCCATTTGCCAGATTTCATAAATTGAGGCAAGTGCTAACATGATTCCGACATACTTAAGCATCGCTACGGGTGAGAAAGTCTCATCGTAGTCAACTCCTTGAACTTTTCAAAAACCTTTCGCAACAAGTCGAGCTTTGTAAACAGTAACATTACCGTCAGCGTCAGTCTTCCTCTTGAAGATCCATTTATTTTCGATGGCTTGCCGATCATCGGGCAAGTCAACCAAAGTCCACACTTTGTTCTCATACATGGATCCCATCTCAGATTTCATGGCCTCAAGTCATTTTGCGGAATCTGGGCTCATCATCGCTTCCTCATAGTTCGTAGGTTCATCATGGTCCAGTAACATGACTTCCAGAACCGGCTTGCCGTACCACTCTGGTGTGGAACGAACTCTGGTTGATCTACGAAGTTCAGCAGAAACTTAATCTGAAGTTTCATGATCATCATCATTAGCTTCCTCACTAATTGGTGTAGAAATCACTCGAACTAGTTTCTGTGATGTACTACCTTCCAATTCGGGAGAAGGTACAATTACCTCATCAAGTTCTACTTTCCTCCCACTCACTTCTTTCGAGAGAAACTCCTTCTCTAGAAAGGATCCACTCTTAGCAACAAAGACCCTGCCTTCAGATCTGTGATAGAAGGTGTACCCAACAGTTTCTTTTGGGTACCCTATGAAGATTTACTTCTCCGATTTGGGTTCGAGCTTATCATGTTGAAACTTTTTCACATAAGCATTGCAGCCCCAAACTTTAAGAAACGACAACTTTGGTTTCTTGCCAAACCACAGTTCATAAGGCGTCGTCTCAACGGATTTAGATGTTGCCCTATTTAGCGTGAATGCAGTTGTCTCTGATGCATAACCCAAAACGATAGTGGTAAATCGGTAAGAGACATCATAGACCGCACCATATCTAATAAAGTACGATTACGATGTTCGGACACACCATTACACTGTGGTGTTCCAGGTGGCATGAGTTGTGAAACTATTCCACATTGTTTCAAATGAAGACCAAACTCGTAACTCAAATATTCTCCTCCATGATCAGATCGTAGAATCTTTATTTTTTCTTGTTACGATGATTCTCTACTTCACTCTGAAATTCTTTGAACTTTTCAAATGTTTCAGACTTGTGCTTCATTAAGTAGATATACCCATATCTGCTCAAATCATCAGTGAAGGTCAGCAAATAACGATACCCGCCGCGAGCTTCAACACTCATTGGCCCACATACATCAGTATGTATGATTTCCAACAAATCTGTTGCTTGCTCCATAGTTCCGGAGAACGGAGTTTTAGTCATCCTGCCCATGAGGCATGGTTCGCAAGCACCAAGTGATTCATAATCAAGTGATTCCAAAAGTCCATCACTATGGAGTTTCTTCATGCGCTTTACACCAATATGACCTAAACGGCAGTGCCACAAATAAGTTGCACTATCATTATTAACCTTGCATCTTTTGGCTTCAATATTATGAATATGTGTATCACTACAATCGAGATCCAACAAACTATTTTCATTGGGTGTATGACCATCGAAGGTTTTATTCATGTAAACAGAATAACAATTATTCTATGACTTTAAATGAATAACCGTATTGCAACAAATATGATCAAATCATATTCATGCTCAACGCAAATGCCAAATAACATTTATTTAGGTTTTACACTAATCCCAAAAGTATAGGGAGTGTGCGATGATGATCATATCAATCTTGGAACCACTTCCAACACACATCGTCACTTCACCTTTAACTAGTCTTTGTTCATTCTGCAATTCTCGTTTCGAGTTACTAATTTTAGCAACTGAACCGGTATCAAATACCCGAGGGTTGCTATGAACACTAGTAAAGTACACATCAATAATATGTATATCAAAATATACCTTTGTTCACTTTGCCATCCTTCTTATCCGCCAAGTATCTAGGGCAGTTCCACTTCCAGTGACCATTTACTTTGCAGTAGAAGCACTTAGTTTCAGGCTTGAGTTTAGCTTTGGGTTTATTCATGGGAGTGACAACTTGCTTGTCATTCTTCTTGAAGTTCCCCTTCTATCCCTTTGTCCTTTACTTGAAACAAGTGGTCTTGTTAACCATCAACACTTGATGCTCTTTCTTGATATCTACCTACGCCGATTTCAGCATCGCGAAGAGCTCGGGAATTACTTTCGTCATCCCTTGCATATTATAGTTCATCACGAAGTTCTACTAACTTGGTGATAGTGACTAGAGAACTTTGTCAATTACTATCTTATCTGGAAGAATAACTCCCACTTGATTCAAGTAATTGTAGTACCCAGACAATCTGAGCACATGCTCACTGGTTGAGCTATTCTCCTCCATCTTGTAGGCAAAGTACTGTCACAGGTCTTATACCTCTCGACACGGGCATGAGTATGAAATACTAATTTCAACTCTTGGAACATCTTATATGCTCCGTTGCGTTAAAAACGTTTTTTGAAGTCCCGGTTCTAAGCCGTAAAGCATGGTGCACTTAAACTATCAAGTAGTCATCATACCGAGCTTTTGTCAAAACGTTCATAACGTCTACATCTGCTCCTGCAATAGGTCTGTCACCTAGTGGTGCATCAAGGACGTAATTCTTCTGTGCAGCAATGAGGATAATCCTCACATCACGGACCTAGTCCTCATCATTGCTACTAACATCTTTCAACTTAGTTTTCTCTAGGAACATAAAAAATAAACGGGGAGCAACAACGCAAGCTATTGATCTACAACATAGATATGCTAATACTACCAGGACTAAGTTCATGATAAATTAAAGTTCAATTTAATCATATTATATAAGAACTCCCACTTAGATAGACATCCCTCTAGTCATCTAAATGATCACGTGATCCAAATCAACTAAACCATGTCCGATCATCACGTGAGATGGAGTAGTTTCAATGGTGAACATCTTATGTTGATCATATCTACTATATGATTCACGCTCAACCTTTCGGTTTCCAGTGTTCCGAGGCCATATCTGCATATGCTAGGCTCGTCAAGTTTAACCCGAGTATTCTGCGTGTGCAAAACTGGCTTACACCCGTTGTATTTGAACGTAGAGCTTATCACACCCGATCATCACGTGGTGTCTCGGCACGATGAACTTTCGCAACGATGCATACTCAGGGAGAACACTTATACCTTGAAATTTTGTAAGGGGTCGTCTTATAATGCTACCGTCGTTCTAAGCAAAATAAGAAGCATAATAAGATAAACATCACATGCAATCAAAATATGTGACATGATATGGCCATCATCATCTTGTGCTTTTGATGTCCATCTCCAAAGCACCGTCATGATCACCTTCGTCACCGGCGCGACACCTTGATCTCCATCGTAGCATCGTTGTCGTCTCGCCAACTATTGCTTCTACGACTATCACTACCGCTTAGTGATAAAGTAAAGCAATTACATGGCGATTGCATTTCATATAATAAAGCGACAACCATATGGCTCCTGCCAGTTGCCGATAACTTTACAAAAACATGATCATCTCATACAAAACCGTATATCTCATCATGTCTTGACCATATCACATCACAACATGCCCTGCAAAAACAAGTTAGACGTCCTCTACTTTGTTGTTGCAAGTTTTACGTGGCTGCTATGGGCTTAGCAAGAACCGTTCTTACCTACGCATACAAAAACCACAACGATGTTTCGTCAAGTATGTGTTGTTTTAACCTTCACAAGGACCGGGCGTAGCCACACTTGATTCAGCTAAAGTGAGAGAGACAGACACCCGCCAGTCACCTTTAAGCAACGAGTGCTCATAACGGTGAAACCAGTCTCGCGTAAGCGTACGCGTAATGTCGGTCCGGGCCGCTTCATCTCACAATACTGCCGAAGCAAACTATGACATGCTGGTAAGCAGTATGACTAGTATCGTCCACAACTCACTTGTGTTCTACTCGTGCATATCATCTACGCATAGACCTGGCTCATGATGCCACTGTTGGGGAACGTAGTATTTAAAAAATTTCCTACGATCACGCAAGATCTATCTACTAGATGCATAGCAACGAGAGGGGAGAGTGTGTCTACGTACCCTCGTAGACCGGGAGCGGAAGCGTCAAGTGACGCGGTTGATGTAGTCGAACTTCTTCGCGATCCAACCGATCAAGCACCGAACGTACGACACATCCGCGTTCAGCACACGTTCAGCTTGATGACGTCCCACGAGCTCTTGATCCAGTTGAGCTTCACGGGAGAGTTTCGACAGCACGACGGCGTGGTGGCAGATATGATGTATCTACCGGCGCAGGGCTTCGCCTAAGCACTGCAACGGTATGACCGAGGTGTCTTTCTGTGGAGGGGGGCACCGCACACGGCTAAAACAATTCAACTTGTGTATCTTTGGGTGCTCCCCTGCCCCCGTATATAAAAGAGCAAGGGGGGAGGCCAGCCGGCCCTGTATGGTGCACCTAGAGAGGCAATCCTACTAGGAATAGGATTGCAATCCTATTCCTAGTAGGAGTCCACCAAGAAGGAGAGAGGGAAGGAAGGAGAGGGCGAGGGAGAGGGAAAGAGGGGCCGCGCCCCCCTCCCCTAGTCGTATTCGGACTGCCCCGAGGGAGGGGGCACGCCACCTCCTCGCTGCTACCCTCTTTCTCCCCTATGGCCCACTAGGGCCCACCATTCCCCCGGGGGGTTCCAGTAACCCCCCCCCCCCCCCCCCCCCCCCCCCCGACACTCCGGTAAATTCCGAAACTTTCCAGAACACTTTCGGTGTCCGAATATAGTCATCCAATATATCAATCTTTATGTCTCGGACATTCCGAGACTCCTCGTCATGTCCGTGATCTCATTCGGGACTCCGAACTACCTTCGGTACATCAAAACTCATAAACTCATAATACCGATCGTCATCACACGTTAAGCGTGCGGACCCTACGGGTTCGAGAACTATGTAGACATGACCGAGACTCATCTCCGGTCAATAACCAATGGCGGAACCTGGATGCTCATATTGCCTCCCACATATTCTACAAATATTTTTATCGGACAAACCGCATAACAACATACGTTGTTCCTTTTGTCATCAGTATGTTACTTGCCCGAGATTCGATCGTCGGTATCTCTATACCTAGTTCAATCTCGTTACCGGCAAGTCTCTTTATTCGTTCTGTAATACATCATCTCGTTACTAACTCATTAGTCATTTGCTTGCAAGGCTTATTATGATGTGCATTACCGAGAGGGCCCAGAGATACCTCTCCGACACTCGAAGTGACAAATCCTATTCTTGATCTATGCCAACACCACGAACACCTTCGGAGACACCTGTAGAGCATCTTTATAATCACCCAGTTACGTTGTGACGTTTGATAGCACACAAGGTGTTCCTCCGGTATTCGGGAGTTGCATAATCTCATAGTCATAGGAACATGTATAAGTCATGAAGAAAGCAATAGCAGTAAAACTAAACGATCATACTGCTAAGCTAACGGATGGGTCTTGTCCATCACATCATTCTCCTAATGATGTGATCCCATTGATCAAATGACAACTCATCTCTATGGTTAGGAAACATAACCATCTTTGATCAATGAGCTAGTCTAGTAGAGGCATACTAGGGACACTCTGTTTTTGTCTATGTATTCACACATGTACTAAGTTTCCGGTTAATACAATTCTAGTATGAATAATAAACATTTATCAAGATATAAGGAAATATAAATAACAACTTTATTATTGCCTCTAGGGCATATTTCCTTCAATAATGAGCGGCATTAAACCCTAACTGGTGCGCTCCCTACGGGAGTCAGATAAACACTGGGTTGAGGAGCTTGAATCCGTACTCTGGGGGCTACGGACCACGCCTAACCGGACAACCGAATACACGCCTTTCTTCATGGTGTACAATGCGGAGGTTGTTCTACCTTGCGACATTATTCACGACTCACCTCGAGTGCGCATGTACGAAGAGCGAGAGGCCGAGCTCGATTGGCAGGATGACCTAGACGGCCTTGAAGAGGAGCGTGATATCGCACAAGCTCGTTCCGCATTCTATCAACAACAGGTCAGGCGATACCAGAGCAGAGAAGTGTGGGCGAAAACATACAACATTGGCAAACTCGTTTTGTGCCTCCTAGAGAAGAAAAAGGATAAGCTCAAACCAAGATGGGAGGGCCCCTTCATCATAGATGAAGTTCTCACTGGAGGAGCCTATTGCCTTCAAAATGCATCAGACAATCGCCTTGAGCTGAATCCATGGAACGCTGATAGGCTCCCATGATTCTACGGATAGTCCGGTAGCACCTTTTAATTTATTTTTGACTAGGTTTCCTTTTTTCCTCCTCTCCCTTTTTTGTTTTTTGTTTTAAAATTCCCAGGATGTGTTCGGATATAACTAACTGTTAGGGGTACACATCTGTAAATGTATACACCCCAAGATAACTGGGGGCTTCTCTAACGAAGCTTACTATTAAAGCTCGTCGCTTACATTACTTATGTCGTTTGTTTTATACATCCTATTTGCCATTATATGCACCTCTATGACTTAAGTTTTTGCCAAGCTGGGTTGCCTCGCTCCTGTGTTTATACCCTACGTTCCCGATTGTTCGGCTAGGGTGTAAAGGGAGCACCTCTGCGATTGTTACAGCCGGGTAATCGGGACCTGTACCTCAGACGGGTGAAGCCAAAAGCTAGCGTTCTTAGGGGAATCATTGGTCGGTAAACAACGACAAATTACTTATGTTTACATAATATTTTCTAAAAATAAAGGGACGGGCTTCCCGTAAATCTATCTTTAGGATCAAAGCCTAGGCATGCATAATTAGGCATGCTGACCCAGGGAAAGGAACCCTTAACGGAACTGTTCTTCCTGGAAGATGTTTCTTACGTTAAATAGTAATATAACATAACTCCCTGAACAAATTCTGTCTGTTCGAGCAATATGACCGGATTGCCAGGTTTCCGAACATATTGAGTGTTTACTACATTCAAACATAGTATCCGGAAACCCTCCAACCCTTGGGTTTAGGAGATTGAAGCCGAAGGCCTGCCATGACAAAAAAATTACAAGTTCGGTCGAAGATAAGTTTGATGATAAAGTACATTGATACATTAAATCAAACGACTATTCTTTATCTATGTCGTGTAGGAGACTGTTTAAGCTACAGTCTTCTTACGAATATTTCGCGGCTATCACCACTTGGTCATATACCAAATTCACGGGAATCTCTTTCCCATCCGATCCCTGAGGTTCAACTCGGGCCATATGATTCGGATCAAGCCCAGTGTAGCATGTTTTCACCATCTGCCATGCTTCTCGTGCACCTTCCCGGCATGTTGACGCCTTCCATAGCTCAAAGCGACACCGAGCTCCTTTGAACGGGTTTGCCAAATCCTCCATAATTTCTGGAGGAAAATCGGATGGCCATAAGGCTTTACCCATATTCTTCATGTCTTTCCGGACCCGCTCATGCACTATGGAAAGCTCTTTTAGCACGTCGCCTCAGAATCTGGATACTTCTTCTTCAAGACGCCCGGTTAACACACCTGCAAAAATAGCATTATAATACTCCAAATGGTCGGATAATATGAATTTTGGAGCTGGTTTAAAGGTCATACCGAATATGCCACCTTTCAACTTTTTATTTTCTTTCAATGCATCTGATAACTAGGCCCTTAGGTCCTTTATCTCTTCGGCTTGCTTCAACTTTCATGTTACAGCTTGTTCTTTTGCTCAATTGTCCGTGATAATACACGACGACCGGCTGCTTCTTGCCCCTCGGCATATTTTTGGTCCTCCTGGGCAGTCCTTAACTTCTCTTCTAGTTGACCTGTCGATTCCGCTTCTAAAATGCAACAATGTATGCTTAAACATCATTGAAGGTGAATCGCATTTTTCGCACACTATTTGTCCTTACCATGAGATCCCCTCGTGGATTTCTTCATTTCTTCTAGCTCGGTGGTGGTGGCATTTAACTTTGTTCGTCTTGTTTCAAGCTCCTGGGACAGCATGTTGTTCTTCTCCTTGAGAACCTGTGGACATAACGATCCTTAAATCGGTTGATTTAACCGCTTCAAGTCTCGGGGGCTACTAGCATATACTTATCAAATTTACACAAACTTTTACCTGCATATCCTTTGGTAACAGGTGAGTGACCCCCGCAAGTCCATCCCGAGCAGCTCGGATATATGCATCCACAGAGCTAAGGGCATTGAACTCCTGCTCAATAAAAGCTGGAGCATGCATGGCCTCTTTTCACCTCCGGTGATTCATCGCGCTCTCCACTCCAGACTTTGTGACGGATATGTCATCTGAATCCTCATGTGGTGGATAATTCGGTGCCGCATCCATATTGATTCTCGTCCTTGTTGATGAGTCCGAGGACGAATTAGATGGTGAGTCGCCGACTGGGTCCTCGTACGCGGTTAGACGTACGCTCCTTGTGAAATAAGACAGGAGGAGAAGTGTAACAATCTGGTCTTGTACCTAAGCACATATCAAAGATTATACCTCTTCGATGAGGGAGGGGGCTAATCGAAATAGTTCGATTAGCGTTCAATTAGCACATCTCAGTAAAGAGGTTGGATAATGCTGATAATCAAAAAACTTACCCAGTCGATAGGGTTATACATGGAAAAACCTTCCCGACAATCTAAATGAGTAAAGTCTTCTTTCTCCCCTAGTAAAGATCTGCCAAAATGGCAGCCAGGGCGGTCGGGGTATTCGAACCCTCGCACTTGTAACGAGACGCGTCGTCCGTCCCGTTGTAATGCCACATAGGAAACCCCCTAGATTGAAGTGGCTGAACACATCACTTTATCGCAATGGTCATGACTTCAATTATTGAGAGTTCAGAATGGGCAAGTACCCTGATCTTGCTGACTAGCCTCTTAACTTCCTCGATATCCCCTTGCTTGGGGCTCCGAGGGTGCCAATTGAAGCATTCCTTCAAAGGGGTGCTTGAGAATTCGGGAAGACCGCGCCAAACTGGGTCCGGAAGGGCAACGTCTTCGATATAAAACCACTCTGAAGTCCACTCTTCGGGTTCTTTTTGGGAGTGCCGGACAGGTAACCTGTTCCGGCTATGCCCCATACTTCGGTGCCGCCGACTTCGAATATGGACCCCTTTTGGGAACGAGGGATGAGGCAAAAGAACTTTCTCCATAGTTTGAAATGAGCCTCACAGCCTAAAAATAGCTCACAGAGAGCAACAAAACCCGCGATATGCAGGATAGAACCTGGCGTGAGGTTGTGCAGTTGGAGCCCATAAAATTCAAATAGGCCTCTGAGGAAGGGATAGATTGGAAATCCTAAACCCCTCAGAAGGAACAAAACGAAAAACACCCGCTCCTCCTTACTGGGGTTGGGGAAGTTTTCTGCCAACGCCTCGCTGACAATTGAAGCTAATCCAGCCCGCACGGAGACTAGATCCGCGGGAGGGAGATATCCCTACGTCTGAAGTTTATTCAGATAGAGGTGGGATACCGAGCAGCTTCCCCAATCACCCGCTTGAGGGCCGTGGGGGCACGAGGAAGAGCTGGGAGCGTTCACCATGTTTTGTGGATTTTCATGGTTTGTGTTGGGGAACGTAGTATTTTAAAATTTTCCTACGATCACGCAAGATCTATCTACCAGATGCATAGCAACGAGAGGGGAGAGTGTGTCTACGTACCCTCGTAGACCGGGAGCGGAAGCGTCAAGTGACGCGGTTGATGTTGTCGAACTTCTTCGTGATCCAACCGATCAAGCACCGAACGTACGGCACCTCCGCGTTCAGCACACGTTCAGCCTGATGACGTCCCACGAGCTCTTGATCCAGTTGAGCTTCATGGGAGAGTTTCGTCAGCACGACGGCGTGGTGACGGATATGATGTGTTCACCGGCGCAGGGCTTCGCCTAAGCTCCGCGGCGGTATGACCGAGGTGTGATTCTGTGGAGGGGGGCACCGCACACGGCTAAAACAATTCAACTTGTGTGTATTTGGGTGCCCCCCTGCCCCCGTATATAAAGGAGCAAGGGAGGGAGGCCGGCCGGCCCTTCCTGGTGCGGCTAGGAGTGGACTTCTACTAGGAATAGGATTGCAATCCTATTCCTAGTAGGATTCACCAAAAGAAGGAAGGGGGAAAGGAATAGGAGAGGTGGCGCCCCCCCCCCCAATCCTAGTCCAACTAGGAACCCTAGGTGGGGGCGCCGGCCAGCCCTATGGGCTGCCTCTCTCTTTCCCTTTAGGCCCACTATGGACCATCCCCTCTCGTAGGAGGTTCCGGTAACCCCCTCCGGCAATCCCGATAAATCCGAAACTTTTCCGAAACACTTCCGGTGTCCGAATATAGTCGTCCAATATATCAATCTTTATGTCTCGGACATTCCGAGACTCCTCGTCATGTCCGTGATCTCATCTGGGACTCCGAACTACCTTTGGTACATCAATACTCATAAACTCATAATATCGATCGTCATCAAACGTTAAGCGTGCGGACCCTACGGGTTCGAGAACTATGTAGACATGACCGAGACTCATCTCCGGTCAATAACCAATAGCGGAACCTGGATGTTCATATTGGCTCCTACATATTCTACGAAGATCTATTATCGGTCAGAACCGCATAACAACATACGTTGTTCCTTTTGTCAAACGGTACGTTACTTGCCCGAGATTCGATCGTCGGTATCTCTATACCTAGTTCAATCTCGTTACCGGCAAGTCTCTTTACTCGTTCCGTAACACATCATCTCGTGACTAACTCATTAGTCTTTTGCTTGCAAGGCTTATTGTGATGTGTGTTACCGAGAGGGCCCAGAGATACCTCTCCGACACTCGGAGTGACAAATCCTAATCTTGATCTATGCCAACACCACGAATACTTTCGGAGACACCTGTAGAGCATCTTTATGATCACCCAGTTACGTTGTGACGTTTGATAGCACACAAGGTGTTCCTACGGTATTCGGGAGTTGCATAATCTCATAGTCATAGGAACATGTATAAGTCATGAAGAAAGCAATAGCAGTAAAACTAAACGATCATAGTGCTATGCTAACGGATGGGTCTTGTCCATCACATCATTCTCCTAATGATGTGATCCCGTTGATCAAATGACAACTCATGTCTATGGCTAGGAAACATAACCATCTTTGATCAATGAGCTAGTCTAGTAGAGGCATACTAGGGACATACTGTTTTGTCTATGTATCCACACATGTACTAAGTTTCCGGTTAATACAATTCTAGCATGAATAAAAGACATTTATCATGATGTAAGGAAATACAAATAACATCTTTATTATTGCCTCTAGGGCATATTTCCTTTAGTCTCCCACTTGCACTAGAGTCAATAATCTAGCTCACAACGCCATGTGATTTAATACCGATAGTTCACATCGTTATGTGAATAACACCCATAGTTCACATCGCCATGTGACCAACACCCAAAGGGTTTACTAGAGTCAATAATCTAGTTCACATCGCTATGTGATTAATACCCAAGAGTAATAAGGTGTGATCATGTTTTGCTTGTGAGAGAAGTTTAGTCAACGGGTCTGTCACATTCAGATCCGTATGTATTTCGCAAATTTCTATGTCTACAATGCTCTGCATGGAGCTACTCTAGCTAATTGCTCCCACTTTCAATACGCATCCAGATTGATACTTAGAGTCATCTGGATTTAGTGTCAAAGCTTGCATCGGCGTAACCCTTTACGACGAACTCTTTATCACCTCCATAATCGAGAAACATTTCCTTAGTCATCCAGTTACTAAGGATAATTTTGACCGCTGTACAGTGATCTACTCTTGGATCACTATTGTACCCCCTTGACAAACTCATGGCAAGGTACACAACATGTTTGGTACACAGCATGGCATACTTTATAGAACCTATGGCTGAGGCATAGGGAATGACTTTCATTCTCTCTATATTTTTCTGCCGTGGTCTGGCTTTGAGTCTTACTCAACTTCACACCTTACAAGTCAGGCAAGAACTCCTTCTTTGACTGATCCATTTTGAACTACTTCAAAATCTTATCAAGGTATGTACTCATCGAAAGTCTTATCAAGCGTCTTGATCTATCTCTATAGATCTTGATGCCCAATATGTAAGCAGCTTCACCGAGGTCTTTCATTGAAAAACTTTTATTCAAGTATCCTTTTATGCTATCCAGAAATTCTGTATCATTTCCAATCAACAATATGTCATCTACATATAATATTAGAAATGCTACAGAGCTCCCACTCACTTTCTTGTAAATACAGGCTTCTCCAAAAGTCTGTATAAAACCATATGCTTTGATCACCTCATCAAAGCGTATATTCCAACTCCGAGATGCTTGCACCAGTCCATAGATGGATCGCTGGAGTTTGCATACTTTGTTAGCACCTTTTGGATCGACAAAACCTTCTGGTTGCATCATATACAACTCTTCTTTGAGATATCCATTCAGGAATGCCGTTTTGACATCCATTTGCCAGATTTCATAATCATAAAATGCGGCAATTGCTAACATGATTTGGACAGACTTAAGCATCGCTACAGGTGAGAAAGTCTCATCGTAGTCAACTCCTTGAACTTGTCGAAACCCTTTCGCAACAAGTCGAGCTTTGTAAACAGTAACATTACCGTCTGCGTCGGTCTTCCTCTTGAAGATCCATTTATTTTCGATGGCCTGCCGATCATCGGGCAAGTCAACCAAAGTCCACACTTTGTTCTCATACATGGATCCCATCTCAGATTTCATGGCCTCAAACCATTTTGCGGAATCTGGGCTCATCATCGCTTCCTCATAGTTCGTAGGTTCATCATGGTCTAGTAACATGATTTCCAGAACTGGGTTGCCGTACCACTCTGGTGCGGAACGTACTCTGGTTGATCTACGACGTTCAGCAGAAACTTGATCCGAAGTTTCATGATCATCATCATTAACTTCCTCACTGATTGGTTTAGGAATCACTGGAACAATTTTCTGTGATGTACTACTTTCCAATTCGGGAGAAGGTACAATTACCTCATCAAGTTCTACTTTCCTCCCACTCACTTCTTTCGAGAGAAACTCCTTCTCTAGAAAGGATCCATTCTTAGCAACGAATATCTTGCCTTTGGATCTGTGATAGAAGGTGTACCCAACAGTTTCTTTTTGGGTATCCTATGAAGATTTACTTCTCCGATTTTGGTTCGAGCTTATCATGTTGAAACTTTTTCACATAAGCATCGCAGTCCCAAACTTTAAAGAAATGACAGCTTAGGTTTCTCGTCAAACCACAGTTCATACGGTGTCATCTCCACGGATTTAGATGGTGCCCTATTTAACGTGAATGTAGCTGTCTCTAATGCATAACCCCAAAAGTGATAGTGGTAGATCGGTAAGAGACATCATCGATCGCACCATATCTAATAAAGTACGGTTATGACGTTCGGACACACCATTACGCTGTGGTGTTCCGGGTGGCGTGAGTTGTGAAACTATTCCACATTGTTTCAAATGAAGACCAAACTCGTAACTCAAATATTCTCCTCCACGATCAGATCGTAGAAACTTTATTTTCTTGTTACGATGATTCTCTACTTCACTCTGAAATTCTTTGAACTTTTCAAATGTTTCAGACTTGTGCTTCATTAAGTAGATATACCCATATCTGCTTAAATCATCAGTGAAGGTCAGAAAATAACGATACCCGCCGCGAGCTTCAACACTCATTGGCCCACATACATCAGTATGTATGATTTCCAACAAATCTGTTGCTCGCTCCATAGTTCCGGAGAACGGAGTTTTAGTCATCTTGCCCATGAGGCATGGTTCGCAAGCACCAAGTGATTCATAATCAAGTGATTCCAAAAGTCCATCATTATGGAGTTTCTTCATGCGTTTTACACCAATATGACCTAAACAGCAGTGCCACAAATAAGTTGCACTATCATTATTAACCTTGCATCTTTTGGCTTCAATATTATGAATATGTGTATCACCATGATCGAGATCCAACAAACTATATTCATTGGGTGTGTGACCATCGAAGTTTTTATTCATGTAAACAGAATAACAATTATTCTATGACTTTAAATGAATAACCGTATTGCAACAAATATGATCAAATCATATTCATGCTCAACGCAAATGCCAAATAACATTTATTTAGGTTTTACACTAATCCCGAAAGTATAGGGAGTGTGCGATGATGATCATATCAATCTTGGAACCACTTCCAACACACATCGTCACTTCACCTTTAACTAGTTTCTGTTCATTATGCAACTCCCATTTTGAGTTACTACTCTTTAGCAACTGAACCAGTATCAAATACTGAGGGGTTGCTATGAACACTAGTAAAATACACATCAATAATCTGTATATCAAATATACCTTTGTTCACTTTGCCATCCTTCTTATCCGCCAAGTATCTTGGGCAGTTCCACTTCCGGTGACCATTTCCTTTGCAGTAGAAGCACTTAGTTTCAGGCTTGAGTTTAGCTTTGGGTTTCTTCATGGGAGTGACAACTTGCTTGTCATTCTTCTTGAAGTTCCCCTTCTATCCCTTTGCCCTTTACTTGAAACAAGTGGTCTGGTTAACCATCAACACTTGATGCTCTTTCTTGATTTCTACCTTCGCCGATTTCAGCATCGTGAAGAGTTCGGGAATTACTTTCGTCATCCCTTGCATATTATAGTTCATCACGAAGTTCTACTAACTTGGTGATAGTGTCTAGAGAACTTTGTCAATTACTATCTTATCTGGAAGATTAACTCCCACTTGATTCAAGCAATTGTACTACCCAAACAATCTGAGCACATGCTCATAGGTTGAGCTATTCTCCTCCATCTTGTAGGCAAAGTACTGTCAGAGGTCTTATACCTCCCGACACGGGCATGAGTATGAAATACTAATTTCAACTCTTGGAACATCTCATATGCTCCGTGGCGTTTCAAAATGTTTTTGAAGTCCCGGTTATAAGCCATAAAGCATGGTGCACTAAACTATCAAGTAGTCATCATATCGAGCTTTTGTCAAAACGTTCATAACGTCTACATATGCTCCTGCAATAGGTCTGTCACCTAGCGGTGCATCAAGGACATAATTCTTCTGTGCAGCAATGAGGATAATCCTCAGATCACGAAACAATTCCGCATCATTGCTACTAACATCTTTCAACTTGGTTTTCTTTAGGAACATATGAAAAAATAAACTGGGAGCAACATCACGAGCTATTGATCTACAACATAGCTATGCTAATACTACCAGGACTAAGTTCATGATAAATTAAAGTTCAATTAATCATATTACTTAAGAACTCCCACTTAGATAGACATCCCTCCGGTCATCTAAATGATCACGTGATCCAAATCAACTAAACCATGTCCGATCATCACGTGAGATGGAGTAGTTTCAATGGTCAACATCTTATGTTGATCATATCTACTATATGATTCATGCTCGACCTTTCGGTCTCCAGTGTTCCGAGGCCATATCTGCATATGCTAGGCTCGTCAAGTTTAACCCGAGTATTCTGCGTGTGCAAAACTGGCTTACACCCGTTGTATTTGAACGTAGAGCTTATCACACCCGATCATCACGTGGTGTCTCGGCACGACGAACTTTCGCAACGGTGCATACCCAGGGAGAACACTTATACCTTGAAATTTAGTAAGGGATCATCTTATAATGCTACCGTCGTTCTAAGCAAAATAAGAAGCATAATAAGATAAACATCACATGCAATCAAAATATGTGACATGATATGGCCATCATCATCTTGTGCTTTTGATCTCCATCTCCAAAGCACCGTCATGATCACCTTCACAAAACATGATCATCTCATACAAAAACTGTATAACTCATCATGTCTTGACCATATCACATCACAACATGCCCTGCAAAAACAAGTTAGACGTCCTCTACTTTGTTGTTGCAAGTTTTACGTGGCTGCTACGGGCCTAGCAAGAACCGTTCTTACCTACGCATACAAAACCACAACGATGTTTCGTCAAGTATGTGCTGTTTTAACCTTCACAAGGACCGGGCGTAGCCACACTTGATTCAGCTAAAGTGAGAGAGACAGACACCCGCCAGTCACCTTTAAGCAACGAGTGCTCATAACGGTGAAACCAGTCTCGCGTAAGCGTACGCGTAATGTCGGTCCGGGCCGCTTCATCTCACAATACCGCCGAAGCAAAGTATGACATGCTGGTAAGCAGTATGACTAGTATCGCCCACAACTCATTGTGTTCTACTCGTGCATATCATCTACGCATAGACCTGGCTCTGATACCACTGTTGGGGAACGTAGTATTTTAAAATTTTCCTACGATCACGCAAGATCTATCTACCAGATGCATAGCAACGAGAGGGGAGAGTGTGTCTACGTACCCTCGTAGACCGGGAGCGGAAGCGTCAAGTGACGCGGTTGATGTTGTCGAACTTCTTCGCGATCCAACCGATCAAGCACCGAACGTACGACACCTCCGCGTTCAGCACACGTTCAGCTTGATGACGTCCCACGAGCTCTTGATCCAGTTGAGCTTCATGGGAGAGTTTCGTCAGCACGACGGCGTGGTGACGGATATGATGTGTTCACCGGCACAGGGCTTCGCCTAAGCTCCGCGACTTTATGACCGAGGTGTGATTCTGTGGAGGGGGGCACCGCACACGGCTAAAACAATTCAACTTGTGTGTATTTGGGTGCCCCCCTGCCCCCGTATATAAAGGAGCAAGGGAGGGAGGCCGGCCGGCCCTTCCTGGTGCGGCTAGGAGTGGACTCCTACTAGGAATAGGATTGCAATCCTATTCCTAGTAGGATTCACCAAAAGAAGGAAGGGGGAAAGGAATAGGAGAGGTGCCCCCCCCCCAATCCTAGTCCAACTAGGAACCCTAGGTGGGGGCGCCGGCCAGCCCTATGGGCTGCCTCTCTCTTTCCCTTTAGGCCCACTATGGACCATCCCCTCTCGTAGGGGGTTCCGGTAACCCCCTCCGGCAATCCCGATAAATCCGAAACTTTTCCGGAACACTTCCGGTGTCCGAATATAATCGTCCAATATATCAATCTTTATGTCTCGGACATTCCGAGACTCCTCTTCATGTCCGTGATCTCATCTGGGACTCCGAACTACCTTCGGTACATCAATACTCATAAACTCATAATACCGATCGTCATCAAACGTTAAGCGTGCGGACCCTACGGGTTCGAGAACTATGTAGACATGACCGAGACTCATCTCCGGTCAATAACCAATAGCGGAACCTGGATGTTCATATTGGCTCCTACATATTCTACGAAGATCTATTATCGGTCAGAACCGCATAACAACATACGTTGTTCCTTTTGTCAAACGGTATGTTACTTGCCCGAGATTCGATCGTCGGTATCTCTATACCTAGTTCAATCTCGTTACCGGCAAGTCTCTTTACTCGTTCCGTAACACATCATCTCGTGACTAACTCATTAGTCTTTTGCTTGCAAGGCTTATTGTGATGTGTGTTACCGAGAGGGCCCAGAGATACCTCTCCGACACTTGGAGTGACAAATCCTAATCTTGATCTACGCCAACACCACGAATACTTTCGGAGACACCTGTAGAGCATCTTTATGATCACCCAGTTACGTTGTGACGTTTGATAGCACACAAGGTGTTCCTACGGTATTCGGGAGTTGCATAATCTCATAGTCATAGGAACATGTATAAGTCATGAAGAAAGCAATAGCAGTAAAACTAAACGATCATAGTGCTATGCTAACGGATGGGTCTTGTCCATCACATCATTCTCCTAATGATGTGATCCCGTTGATCAAATGACAACTCATGTCTATGGCTAGGAAACATAACCATCTTTGATCAATGAGCTAGTCTAGTAGAGGCATACTAGGGACATACTGTTTTGTCTATGTATCCACACATGTACTAAGTTTCCGGTTAATACAATTCTAGCATGAATAAAAGACATTTATCATGATGTAAGGAAATACAAATAACATCTTTATTATTGCCTCTAGGGCATATTTCCTTCAGTTTGCTCTAAGGATCTCTGCGCGATGTGGAAGGGCACCTGAGATCTGATCCCCTTAAATAGACGTCATCCTTGCATGGCCAGGGGTTTATTTGTAAAAATTGCATGGACTGTTTGCATTCGCCTGATGCGTGGAAGTCGAGGCGACGATTTGAAGGAATCACCAAGGCGGGGCATAAAGGTCAGAACCGAAATGTCATCGTTCTGAAGTATAACAAAGAACCTGCCTTGCAAAGCCGAAGACATAAAACCGGATACTACATCGTCATTGAAGGCAAGTTTGGGGGCTACTGAGGGAGTCATGGATTTGGGGGTCCTCGAGTGTCTGGACTGCTTGTTGTGGGCCGGACTGATGGACCGTGAAGATAAAGCAAAAGACTGTCCCCGTGTCCGGGTAGGACTCCTATGTATGAAGAAAGGCAAATTTGATGTTCGGGTGTAATGTTTCCTTCCTCCGCAAGTCAACTATGTACAACCCTAGGCCCCCTCCGGTGTGTATATAAACTGGAGGGCTTAGTCCGTGGAGGCTAACAGAACAATCATAGGCTAGACAGCTAGGGTTTAGCCATCACTATCTCGAGGTAGATCAACTCTTGTAATCCCTATGTTCATCAAGATCAATCAAGCTGGAAGTATGGTATTACCTCCATTAAGAGGGGCCGAACCTGGGTAAACATCGTGTCCTAGTGTCTCTTGTTACCATCGATCCTTAGACTCGCATCATGGCCCCCCTACCCGAGATCTGTCGGTTTTGACACTAACACCGATCCCAACAATACCCGCGTGATCCTAAATAAATTGAGTCAAAAAGGGGAGAGTGAAGTCAAAACTTCTACGTCAGGAGTCCTCACCAGAGTGAGGAAGGGGATAAGGAGTAAAAAGAATTTCAACTCTCCGATATATATAGCTAGGACTCAAAATAGTTTTTTTTCTCAAGACACAAAAATGTCAGTGGTTCGATCAAGCAGGGGCTCCTAGGTCGGGGATGGCTCTGATACCAACTTGTAACGCCCAGGATGCGGCTATAGCTCCTATGTGTCGGGGCACGGCTTAAAGTCATAACCGCGTTTTGGAATGGTCACAAGAGTGGTACCTTAATACAATCTCATGTACTGAATAGGTAGATAGAGATAAATAGTTGGCTTACACGTGCCATGTCACACAATTATCAAATATTCATACAATCATCCAGAATGAACACAAAGTCCGGCTATGGATGAAATCAAACAAATAAAAGATAACCACCCATGCTATGCCCGATCGGCCCTAGTAGGAACTGATACGTCTCCAACGTATCTATAATTTATGAAGTATTCATGCTATTATATCATCCATCTTGGATGTTTTATATGCATTTATATGCCATTTTATATGATTTTTGGGACTAACCTAGTAACCTAGAGCCCAGTGCCAGTTTGTGTTCTTTTCCTTGTTTTTGAGTTTCGTAGAAAAGGAATATCAAACGGAGTCCAATTGACCTAGAAATTTACGGTGATTTTTTATGGACCAAAAGAAGCCCACGAAGTGCCAGAGATGGACCAAGGGCCAGTTCTTTTGGGCGGCTTAAAAAATAAGCTTCTTATCCCCATCTTAAAAAATATGTTGGCCCTAATTTTTTTTAGACTTCTCAATTAGTTATCCCATAACTATTTTACAAGCCAGAATGAACAAGAGACGGGGCTTATGAAAAAAGTTGTGGAGGAGGCGTCTTATTTTTTAAGCTGCCAAAAGAACTGACCCCATAAGACCCACGAGGCCACCACAAGAGGGGAGGGCGCGCCACCCGTCCTTGTCGGTGCCTCGTGGGTCCCCCTGACTTGTCCCCGACGCCAAAAAATCTTATAAATAAGGGAACCCCCGAAAATAAACCTAGATCGGGAGTTCCGCTGCCACAAGCCTCTATAGCCACAAAATCCAATCGGGAGCCCGTTTCGGCACCCTGCCGGAGGGGGAAACCATCACCGGTGGCCATCTTCATCATCCTGGCGGTCTCCATGATGAGGAGGGAGTAGTTTACCCTCAGTCTAAGGGTATGTACCGGTAGCTATGTGTTTGATCTCTCTCTCTCTCTCTCTCTCTCTCTCTCTCTCTCTCTCGTGTTCTTGATTTGGCACGATCTTGATGTGATACCCCAAGACGGACGCTCTAGAAGCCTTCCAGTTATTTCGTTGTTGTCGTGTGATTACTTTGCTTGTTGCTTTTCATCATTGCATCATGTCATCATGCAACCCTTTTTAAAAACTCAACTAAATAAATTGCATGGATCTTTGATCCATTTAAATTGAGGGATGTCATATGGTGATTTATCTATATAACATTTACCCTCCCAATATTAGTAGGGAGCTATGATAAATATTCCATTCTTTAGGAATAAACCATAACACACTTATAGTTTAAGTTCCATGCGTTTTCTATCTCAATTCCTTGCCTCATACTTTGCCATCAATCCTTATCTCTTTTATCGAGGCTCCTCGTAAAATTCTCAACATTTTTGGACTTTTCAAACACCACATTCCTATTCAAACCCATTTGAATTAAATTCAAATGAGTCTGAATTCAACTTCACGCGCGTGCTCGTTTCTATTTTTTGGGATCAGGCTCATTTTTGTGAGTCCAGGAAAATTATGCACGCTTCACAACGTCTCTCCAAGACCTCGGTGTTTTTCTATAATTTTTGTTTGTTGTATCAAATGGAAAAAAGGTTATAGAGAGAGAAGAGCGCCGGCCCAATTGGGCCTCCCAGCTCCCACAGCTCGGCCTGCTCCCACCAACCGCGGCCTCCACTCAGGTCGGCCCACATACCCAATCCCCTCGTAACCCTAGGACCAGCCAACAACCCAGCTTGAGCACTATCTAACCCTAGCCCGCACCAGCACTCGACCCCCAACTCCCTCGATCCCTCCTCCTCCTATTCGTTCCCACGCGCCGCCACATCGCACAGACACTCGCGGAGGAGCGCCTGCGCCTGTGCCCCTCGATCCAGTGACCCCTCACGCGCCCTCCTCTTGCCTTGCCATAGAGCTTCGCCGTCTCCTTCATCTCATGCACGCCTGTGCCACCGCACGTCCATGGTGGCCACCCCGTGTGCTCCGCCGTCATGCGCTCGCCCATGCTTCCCTTCCTCTCCTTGCGCCCGAGGCCAGCCATGGCCGCCACACATGAAGCCCCGTCGCTCACCTGTCTTGATGTAGCATGCCGCCGCACGCATGCTCGCCTCCAACCCACGCCGCCTCCTTCCTCTCGTGCTGCCTCGCGCCTCCAGGGCTTGCTGCTTGCGCCATGGCGGCGCTAACATGCGCCTCCACCGAGCGGCTCCCTTGCACCGGCGCCGCCCTGAGTTCGTCATCCCTGACCCCTGCGCTGTCCCGGAGTCCCTCGCCCACCAATGCATCAGCTACTTCGCGTATGCGAGCGGTCCAGCCTGCCGCTTCCCATTCACTTCCATGGATGCCACCTTGACTGCCTCCTCCCGTCGGCCCTCCTCTGCCTGCTTGCTGATCTACATCTCCGGCCACCTGTTGTGCTCCACGTCATGTTGCCCTTGCCCCTTGCATCTACCACTTCTGCAAGCACCCTATCTACGAACCCTGCCATCGTCGGACGCGACCAGTTCATCGTGTCCTTTTGAACACTATCAACCGAGGCCCTTTGTGTTGTTCTGGATCTTGCCAAGACCCTCTTAGATTTTGGCAAGTAGCATGAAGATCGAGGACTCTGAGCAACCGGTCCATCAAGTTTCTTGGAGACCACATGGACGCCAAGTACCACGACATCGATAGCCCTCCAAGTTCGACTATGACTACAGTTGCCGTGTACCACTACCGTCGCCCCGAAGACGTTGGATTCGTCAAGTACCTCTTTGAAACGAACGTGTACGACTACTTCCACTATGACCCGTGTACCACTACTTCCCTCGACGAACCTGAACCGCTCTGAAAACACACGCTTCAAAGGTCGAACCGTCAAGTCGACCCATGGACGAATGCATGTTGTATGAGATGCTTACGTTTGCATCGTGTCCGAATTGTCGTTGCACGTTGCCCCTCTTTTGTCATGCCACCAACATGTGGGAACCCGGTAACCGGGATCACTCCACCATCTTTTGCATGTTCCGCATGTCACACTTCTTTTGCACCGATATCTCAACGAGTTGTCGGAACCGGAATGTTGCCGTGGCATCATTTCTGTTTTTGCCGCCATGACACCCTTTTCTTTTCGTCATGGCGACAAATGCTTCTTATCATGTTCATGTCAACTTTTAACAAAAATTGCATAAAACTTAAATATGTCATCCGCATCATGTTAACAACATTTAAAATGTTTAAAATTGTTGTTTGCATTGAAAATTGCTAAATGACATGTGGGGATTTTCTGTAATTGATGTTTGTTATTTCTGGCCTCATTTAAAATGCCTAAATGTGTAGTTTACTCAAGCTTCACCTCTTGCCATGTTAACCAACCTTTAATCTTGTCTTGTTTATAAAGAAGGGCAAACTAAATAATTGAATGTGGTGTTTCGTCAATATGCAACTCGTTGCATATTGAGCTCCACTTAATTTGTAGTGTTGTTTGCCGCACTTTACCATGTCATGCATCTTTGAACCAGACATGCATCATCCCATGTTTATGCTTGTCTGTTTACCATGTTGTTTGCTTCTTTCGGGTTTGCTTCTCTTGTTAGCTTTGGTTTCGTTCTGGAGTTGTGAGGATTCGTTCGACTACGTCCGTTTGTCTTCTTCATGGACTCGTTCTTCTTCCTTGCGGGATCCCAGGCAAGATGATCGTTCCTTGACATCACCTCTATCTTTGCTTTGCTAGTTGTCTTGCTTTATCGCTATGTCGCGCTACCCATTACTTGTTTTGTCAGCCTCCCACTTTGCTATGAAATCCTCTAACCACCTTCCTAGCAAACCGGTTATCGGCTAAGATAGGCTTTTGCTCAGCTCCTCTTATAGTGTTGTTAGTTGCAGGTGAGGCTGCAGGATGTTCCATGTTGGAACATGGATTCTTTGGGATAAAACAATATCTCTTATTTAAATTAATGCACATATATACTTGGTAATGGGTGGAAGACTTGGCCTTTTGCTTGGTGTTTTGTTCCACTCATGCCACCTTAGGATCCGATAAACCAGTGTTATGTTCCTTGATTTTGCATTCATAACGCGGTTGGGGTTTATGGGCGCCCTTGATAGTTTGCTTTAAATAAAACTCCTCCAGCAAGGCCCAACTTTGGTTTTACCATTTGCCTAATAACTAAAAACTTGCATAGGGAGTAATTAACCCGAGGATTCTTAATCAACAACCCGGTCCAGTGCTCCTCATGAGTGTTGGTCCAAACTAGAGCCACTTGTGGTGCCACCCAGTTTACTGGGGTCTTCGGTTGATGTACGTAGTGCTCATCCGATCATGGCCTAAGACGAGATACGTGCGGCTCATATCGGGGTGTCGGCACGTCAGGAGGTCTTGCTGTACTCTTTTTACCATTGTCGAAAAAATATTTTGTGCACCGGGATTCCGAGTTTGATCGGGTTCTCCCCAAGATGGAGGTTTTACCTCTGCTGATCGTGAGAGCTTGTGATGGGCTAAGTTGGGACACCCCTGCAGGGTTATGATCTTTCGAAAACCGTGCCCGCGGTTATGTGGCAGATTGGAGTTGTTAATATCCGGTTGTATATAACTTGACACAAAAACTCGAATAAAATACACTACATGTGTGAGTAGCCATGATGGTCTCTTTTTGAGGGAGTTCGGAAAGAGAACACGACTGGGTTATGAATGACTCGTAGGTGGACAGGATCACCTAGCGATCATGACTAGTTTACAATCGTTGGCATAGCTTCTCATCTCACTTTGAAAGTTCGTAAGCTAGCCACCTCATATATGCTTAGCGCTTGCTGCAACCCCACTTGATAACTTCTCCCCACCTAAAATCTTTGGTAGTTTTGATACCCGGGAATAAGATTGTTGAGTCCTTGTGACTCACGGTTTACTACACAAACAGGTGCAGGTACAACTGAGTTCGATGCAGGCGATGGCCAGGAGCTCCAATGGGAGTTCGATGAAGAGCATGGGCTTATGTACGTGACATACCCCGATGATCGGTAGTGGTTTCTACTAGGGCCGATCGGGCATAGCATGGGTGGTTATCTTTTCATTTGGTTCTGTCCGTAGTCGGACTTTGTGTGTACTCTGGATGAATGTATGAAAAATTTGTTCTTTGTGTGATGTGGCGAGTGTAAGCCAATTATTTACTTCCTTGTTCATTTACATGGGAATGTGTGAAGATACCACTCTTGCGACAAAACCAAAATGCGGTTATGCCTCTAAGTCGTGCCCCGACACGTGGGAGATATAGCCGCATCTTGGGCATTACACTTGATGTACCGCGAGCTTTGCCATTATAGTTGGATCTTATGATGTTTCACCCCCTCTACCTTCTTGTAATGGATTGAGTTTTCCGTTTGAAGATATCTTATCGGATTAAGCCTTTAAGGATTTGAGAACACTTGATGTATGTCTTGCATGTGCTTATCTATGGTGACAATGGGATATTCACGTGATCCACTTGATGTATGTTTTGGTGATCAACTTACGGGTTTAGTGACCTTGTGAATTTATGCATAGGGGTTGGCCCACGTTTTCGTCTTGACTGTCCGGTAGAAACTTTGGGCACTCTTTGAAGTTCTTTGTGTTGCTTTAAATAGATGAATTCGAGATTGTGTGATGCATATCATATAATCAAACCCGTGGATACTTGTGGTGACAATGGAGTATCTAGGTGACATTAGGGTTTTGGTTGATGTGTGTTGTAAGGTGTTATTTTAGTACGAACTCTAGGGCTGTTTGTGACACTTATAGGAATAGCCTAATAGATCGATCAGAAATAATAACTTTGAGGTGGTTTCGTACCCTACAACAATATCTTCGTTTGTTCTCCTCTATTAGTGACCTTGGAGTGACTCTTTGTTGCATGTTGAGGGATTGTTATATGATCTAATTATGTTATCATTGTTGAGAGAACTTACAATAGTGAAAGTATGAACCCTAGGCCTTGTTTCTAAGCATTACAATATCGTTTGTACTCACTTTTATCATTAGCTACCTTGCTGTTTTTTATAAAAATTCAGATTACAAAAATCTATATCTACCATCTATATTACACTTGTATCACCATCTCTTTGCCGAACTAGTGCACCTATACAATTTACAATTGTATTGGGTGTGTTGGGGACACAAGAGACTCTTTGTTATTTGGTTGCACGATTGCTTGAGAGAGACCATCTTCATCCTATGTCTCCCATGGATTGATAAACCTTAGGTCATCTACTTGAGGGAAAATTGCTACTGTCCTACAAAACTCTGCGCTTGGAGGCCCAACACGAGTCTACAAGAAGAAGGTTACGTAGTAGACATCAAGCTCTTTTCTCGCACCGTTGCCAAGGAGGCTAGGTAAGCGGCACTCACATCCCGTCAACGAAGCTGTTTTCTGGCACCGTTGTCGGGGAGGTGAGTGCTTGAAGGTATATATTTAGATCTTCCAATTGAATCTTTTAGTTTCTTGTTTTATCACTAGTTTGTTTTATAAAAAGAAAAATACAAAAAAAATGGAATTGAGGTTACCTCATATACTTCATATTTTAATGTCCTTCATGAAAACGATGGAAAGGAAAATTGTGCTCAGTTGTTAGAAGAAGTCAATAAAATGTTTGGCACTAAATATTTAAATGATGAGCATGATTGCAATATTGTTAGTATGAATTCTTTGAACATGCATGAAGCTGATGATATGCAAAGCCACAAGCTTGGGGATGTTATGTTTGATGAAGATGATATTTTTAGTCCCCCAAATTTTGATGAGCAAATTTATTATGATGAAAGCATGCCTCCTATTTATGATGATTATGATGATGACATGTATGCTATAGAGAATAATTATAACCATGAAACTTGTCGTCATGATTTTAATGCTCAAATTGATTATGCCAATCAAGTGTCACATGATAGTTACTTTGTTGAGTTTGCTCCCACCACTATTCATGAGAATAAACTTGCTTATGTGGAGAGTAGCAAAATTTATATGCTTATGCATCTTGAAAAGAGTGCTTTATGTGATAGCTATATTGTTCAATTCATTCATGATGCTACTGAAAATTATTATGATATAGGAACATATGCTTGTAGGTATTGCAATAATATCAAGTTTCCTGCGTTGAAAATCTTGGAGTTGTGCTTGTTTTGCCTTCCGATGCTATTTGATTCTTGTTCCCATAAATTGTTTGCTCACAAAATCCCTATACATACGAAGTGGGTTAGACTTAATGTTCTTGCCATATGATCCATGATGCTCTTTTTGCATTTCAATTCTTTACTTCTATGTGAGCATCATTGAAATCATCATGCCTAGCTAAAAAGGGGTTAAAGAAAAGTACTTGTTAGGAGACAACCCAATACTTTTACCTACTGTTTTTGTGTGTTCACATGATTGATCTAGTGTATTAATCATGTTTTATAGCTTTGTTTCAATAAAGTGCCAAATAAAGCCTTTGGGATAGTGTGGATGATAGTTGATTTGATTCTGTACAAGAAATAGAAAGTTTTGCATCCAGTGCACAAAATTCAATCAATCACTAAAACGTTATAATTAGCTGAAATGTTTACACATGATTGATATACAAATTCCCCACTTCATCCTATTTTTTCATAATTTTTAGAGTTCCAGAAGTATGCTGAGTTTTTAGATTACTACAGACTGTTCTGTTTCAACAGATTCTACTTTTCATGTGTTGTTTGC
Organism: Secale cereale; assembly: GCA_902687465.1. Lineage (NCBI taxonomy): Eukaryota > Viridiplantae > Streptophyta > Magnoliopsida > Poales > Poaceae > Secale > Secale cereale. The sequence continues at coordinate 571,511,307 of LR738710.1, forward strand.
TTATTTTGATGAATCCATGAGTAGCATCTGAGGGTATGAACCATGGAGAAGTTGGAATACAGTAGATATAACACCAATATGAATTTAGAATGAGTTCACAACAGTACCTAAGTGGTGATTTGCTTTTCCATACTAACAGAGCTCATAAGATTTTCTGTTGAGTGTTGTGTTGTGAAGTTTTCAAGTTTTGGGTAAAGATTTGATGGACTATGGAATAAGGAGCGGCAAGAGACTAAGCTTGGGGATTCCCAAGGCACCCCAAGGTAATATTCAAGGACAACCAAGCATCTAAGCTTGGGGATGCCCCGGATGGCATCCCCTCTTCCGTCTTCGTCTATCGGTAAATTTACTTGAGGCTATATTTTTATTCACCACATGATATGTGTTTTGCTTGGAGCGTCATTTTTTTAATTTACTTTATGTTATTTAGAATAAATTTTAGAATCTTTTATTTCAATAAAAGTGTCAAGTATAGGTTTTACCATGTATATTTTGCAAGTCTTTATGTTGCTGTTTGAAAATAGAAAGTTTTCTATCATTGTTTGAACTCTTCTGGATAGTCAGAATGTGATAAATTCTTGAAATTTTTACAAAGTTAGCATGAATACGTTCTTAGTAACGTGGTAATTTTTCAGAATTTTTATAGCTAGGGAAGTATGAGAACAATTCCACTCTTTGCAGACTGTCATGTTTAGACATATTGCTGTTATGTTTGCATTGTTTGCATATGTTTGCATGTTTAATGATCCTATTTGAGGATAGGAGTATTAAATATGCAGAGGCATTCAGTATGCAATGTTTAATTATAATCTTAGTGATTTTCTATAGTACGGAATGATAAGGTTTTGAGTTTATTTATACTAACTTATCTCATGAGTTCCTGTTGAGTTTTATGTGGATGAAGTTTTTGAGATTTAGGGAAACCCGACATGAGAGGAATTAAGGAGACACAGAAGTTCAAGCTTGGGGATGCCCAAGGCATCCCAAGATAATATTTCAAGAAGACTCAAGCATCTAAGCTTGGGGATGCCCAGGTAGGCATCCCACCTTTCTTCATCAACAATGATCGGTTAGTATCGGTTGAGCCTAAGTTTTTGCTTCTTCACATGATATGTGATATCCTTGGAATGTCATTTTATTTTGTTTTGCTTACTGTTTGAATAAAGTACTTAAGATCTGAAATTTTATTTAGGGTTTTTTACATTTCTGTCCCTGGTTCCTTAGCTCTACTCATTCATCCCCACTCTGTTAACTTTTGCTCACTTTTCCCCACTCCCTTGCCCGAAACCCTCAGAACAGGTTATAACGAACGTTGCGGTCGGGTCAATGCCTTTGACCGTTAACTCTAACGAGTGGGGCCGCGTATACGTGGGCGCATGCAAGACCGCGGTCATGCGAGGTCGTGGGGTAGCACGTGTCCATGGACATGCCCGAAACGTCCCATCATATAAAGAGGGAAAACCACCTCTGTCGCCCTACCATTTCCCCCAAATCCCCTCCCTGCCGGATCACCTTCCTCTCCCCCACCAGCGTTGTCTCGCTCTCCTCCACTACCTCCACCGCACCGTCTCGCTCTCCCCCACCGCATCCTCTTCCTCACCATCATCGCCTCCATCTGTCAGATGGCCGACGCTCGTGACGACGCTGGCGCAGTGGCCAGAGATGTGGTGGAGCTGCAGGGTCAGGGCGCGGTGACCGCGGATGTCGGCGGCGTCCATGGTGGTGTGAAGAAACTCACAACCGCTGCAGATGTGGCGGGCTCCGCCTCATCGCTGTAGAAGGTGACGGCATCGAGCGGCGCAGTCCATCCCGATACCCCCGATGTGCCACCTACCATGGAGCAGCAGGTATTTGCACTTGCTTAGTGCTACTTCTCGAGCTTGTGTTGTATTGCCTCGAAGAGGAAAGGGTGATGCAGCACAATAGCATAAGTATTTCCCTCAGTTTTTGAGAACCAAGGTATCAATCCAGTAGGAGACCACACGCGAGTCCCTCGCACCTGCACAAACAAATAAGAACTTCGCAGCCAATGCGATAAGGGGTTGTCGATCCCTTTACGGTCACTTACGAAAGTGAGATCTGATAGATAGGATAGTATAATATTTTTTGTATTTTTGGTATAAGAACAGAAAGTAAATAAAGCAAATAGGCAACGACAGCAGAAATTGAAAGAAAGTAATATGATAAAGATAGACCCGGGGGCCATAGGTTTCACTAGTGGCTTCTCTCATGAAAGCAGAATTCTACGGTGGGTGAACAAATTACCGTCGAGCAATTGATAGAAAAGCGCATAGTTATGAGAATATCTAGGCATGATCATTATATATAGGCATCTCGTCTGTGACAAGTAGACCGAAACGATTCTGCATCTACTACTATTAGTCCACACATCGACCGCTATCCAGCATGCATCTAGAGTATTAAGTTCATAAGAACAGAGTAATGCTTTAAGCAAGATGACATGATGTAGAGGGATAAACTCAAGCAATATGACCTAAACCCCATCTTTTTATCCTCGATGGCAACAATACAATACGTGCCTTGCTGCCCCTGCTGTCACTGGGAAAGGACACCGCACGATTGAACCCAAAGCCAATCACTTCTCCCATTGCAAGAACAATAGATCTAGTAGGCCAAACCAAACCAATAATTCTAAGAGACTTGCAAGGATATTATAATCATAAATAAAAGGTTTCAGAAAATAATCAAATATTGTTCATAGATAATCTTGATCATAAACCCACAATTCATCGGATCTCGACAAACACACCGCAAAAAGATTACATCGAATAGATCTCCTCGAAGATCGAGGAGAAGTTTGTATTGAGATCCAAAAAGAGAGAAGAAGCCATCTAGCTAATAACTATGGACCCGAAGGTCTGTGGTAAACTACTCACAACTCATTGGTGAGGCTATGGTGTTGATGTAGAAGCACTCCGTGGTAGATCCCCCCTCCAGCGGAGCTCCCGAACAGGCCCCAAGATGGCATCTCACGGGAACAGAAGGTTGCGGCGGTGGAATTAGGGTTTTCTCTGTTGCCTCGATGTTTTTACGGTACATGGATATATATAGGAGGAAGGAGGGCATCGGGGAAGTCAGAGGGGGCCCACGAGGGTGGGGGCGCGCGCAGGGGGAGGGGCGCACCCTGGATCCTCGTGGCCGCCTCCTTTGTTCCCTCGCATGTACTCCAAGTCTTCTGGGTAGATACGGTTCCAAAAATAACTCTCCCGAAGGTTTCATTCCGTTTGGACTCCGTTTGATATCCCTTTTCTGCGAAACTCTGAAATAGGCAAAAAAACAGCAATTTGCAATGGGCCTTGGGTTAGTAGGTTAGTCCCAAAAATAATATAAAAGTGTATAATAAATCCCATTAAACATCCAAAACAGAATATGTAATAGCATGGAACAATAAAAAATTATAGATACGTTGGAGACGTATCAAGCATCCCCAAGCTTAATTCCTGCTCATCCTCGAGTAGGTAAATGATAAAAACAGAATTTTTGATGTGGAATGCTAACCAACATAAATTTCAATGTAATTTTGGCATGAATGTTCAGATCCGAAAGATTCAAGACAAAAGTCTATATTGGCATAAGAATAATAGTACTTCAAGCATACTAACAAAGCAATCATGTCTTCTCAAAATAACATGGCCAAAGAAAGTTATCCCTACAAAATCATATAGTCTGGCTATGCTCCCTCTTCATCACACAAAATACTCATATCATGCACAACCCCGGTTTCAGCCAAGCAATTGTTTTCATACTCAATTTTTTTCAAACCTTTCAACTTTCACGCAATGCATAAGCGTGAGCCATGGATATAGCACTATAGGTGGAATAGAGTGGTGGTTGTGGAGAAGACAAAAAAGGAGGAAGATAGTCTCACATCAACTAGGCGTATCAATGGGCTATGGAGATGCCCATCAATAGATATCAATGTGAGTGAGTAGGGATTGCCATGCAACAGATGCACTAGAGCTATAAGTGTATGAAAGCTCATCAAAAGAAACTAAGTGGGTGTGCATCCAACTTGCTTGCTCATGAAGACCTAGGGCATTTGAGGAAGCCCATCGTTGGAATATACAAGCCAAGTTCTATAATGAAAATTGGGATAATTGATTTTATGCCCCTAGTTGGGTCACACTCAGCAGGTTTACCCCTAGTTTCCGAAAACACTTGTTCCTGCCCCAACCACTTTGCTCCTCTTATGCTTTTGCCCTTTGACCGTTTGACCATCACTTTGAAAACTTCATAAAAAATTCATACTAACACTGAAAAATTCAAATAAGATATCAAAATGTTCATAAAAGCATCACCTATATGTGCATGTCATTTTCATTCATGAAAAAAGTGTTGTCCAGTCCCCATCTCAGTTTTGACCATTTGCATTCATGGGGACTAGCCAACACTTTTTCCATGAATGCAAATGCCATGCACATATAGGTGATGCTTTTCTGAACATTTAGATATCTTATTTGAATTTTTCTGAGTTAGTATGAATTTTTTATGAAGTTTTCAAAGTGATGACGAAATGGTCAAAGGGCAAAAGCATAAGAGGAGCAAAGTGGTTTGGGCAGGAACAAGTGTTTTCGGAAACTAGGGGTAAACCTGCCGAGTGGGACACAACTAAGGGCACCAAATTAATTATCCCATGAAAATTCCCACTAGTATATGAAAGTGACAAAACAAGAGACTCTCTATCATGAAGATCATGGTGCTACTTTGAAGCACAAGTGTGGAAAAGGATAGTAGCATTGTCCCTTCTCTCTTTTCTCTCATTTTTTTGGAGGGGCTTTCTCTCTCCTTTTTTTTATTTAGACCCTCTCTATTTTTTATTCGGCCTTTACTCACATGGGACAATGCTCTAATAATGAAGATCATCACACTTTTATTGACTTACAACTCTAAGATTAAAACTCGAAGCTAGAACAAAATATGACTCTATGTGAATGATAATAAAGCATGTCATATGAACGGAACGGTGGAAAGTTGCATGGCAATATATCTCGGAATGGCTATGGAAATGCCATGATAGGTAGGTATGGTGGCTGTTTTGAGGAAGGTATATGGTGGGTGTATGGTACCGGCGAAAGTTGCGCGGTACAAGAGAGGCTAGCAATGGTGGAAGGGTGAGAGTGCGTATAATCCATGGACTCAACATTAGTCATAAAGAACTCATATACTTATTGAAAAAAATCTACGAGTCATCAAAACAAAGTATTCAACGCATGCTCCTAGGGTAAGGGTTGGTAGGAGTAAACCATCGCACGATCCCGACCTCCACGCAAAGGATGACACTCAATAAATACATCATGCTCTAACTTCGTCCCATAGCGGTTCACCATACGTGCATGCTACGGGAATCACAAACTTTAACACAAGTATTTCTCAAATTCATAATTACTCCACTCGCATGACTCTAATATCACCATCCTCATATCTCAAAACAATCATCAAGTATCAAACTTCTCATCGTATTCAATGCACTTTATATGAAAGCTTTTACTATACTCATCTTGGATGCCTATCATATTAGGAGTAGTTTTATAACCAAAGTACATTACCATGTTGTTCTAAAAGACTCTCAAACAGATATAAGTGAAGCATGAGAGATCATCAATTTCTACAAAATAAAACCACCACCGTGCTCTAAAAGATATAAGTGAGGCACTAGAGCAAAACTATCTAGCTCAAAATATATAAGTGAAGCACATAGAGTATTCTAATAAATTCTAAACCATATTTATCTATATCAAAAGATGTGTCCAGCAAGGATGATTATGGAAAACTAAAAAGCAAAGACTCAAATCATACATGACGCTCCAAGCAAAACACATATCATGTGGTGAATAAAAATATAGTCCCGAGTATAGTTATCGATAGATGAAGACGAAAGAGGGGATGCCTTCCCGGGGCATCCCCAAGCTTAGGCTTTTGGTTGTCCTTGAATTTTACCTTGTGGTGCCTTGGGCATCCCCAAGCTTAGGCTCTTGCCACTCTTTGTTCCATAGTCCATCAAAGCCATACTCAAAACTTCAAAACTTCACAACACAAAACTTAGCCAAAAATCTCGTGAGCTCCGTTAGTATAAGAAAACAAACCACCACTCAAAGGTACTATAATGAACTAATTCTTTGTTTATAATAGTGTTAAACCTACTGTATTCCAACCCTCCGATACTACTCATAGTTTTATCAAAATAAGCAAACAACACCCGAAAAACAGAATCTGTCAAAAACAGAACAGTCTGTAGTAATCTCTAACTTTCGAATACTTCTGTAACTCCAAAAAAATTGAAATAAATTGGTAAACGTGAGGAATTTGTCTATTGATTATCTTCAAAAAGAATCAACTAAATAGCACTCTCTAGCAAAAAATTACAGCCAATCTCATGATCGCTAAAATTTCTGTTTTTTACAGCATGATCATATAAACTTCACACAAGTCTTCCCAAAGGTTCTACTTGGCACAAACACTAATTAAAACACAAAACCACATCTAAACAGAAGCTAGATGCAATATTTATTCCTAAACAGAAGCAAAACAAAGAACATAAAATTGGGTTGCCTCCCAACAAGCGCTATCGTTTAACGCCCCTAGCTAGGCACGATACAAGAATAGATCTAGGTATTGCCATCTTTGGTAGGCAATCCATAAGTGGCTCTCATAATAGATTCATATGGTAATTTGATTTTCTTTCTAGGAAAGTGTTCCATGCCTATCCTTAACGGAAATTGGAATCTAATATTTCCTTCCTTCATATCAATAATTGCACCAATTGTTCTAAGGAAAGATCTACCAAGAATAATAGGACATGAAGGATTGCAATCTATATCAAGAACAATGAAATATACGGGCACATAATTCCTATTGGCAACAATAAGAACATCATTAATCCTTCACGTAGGTTTCTTAATGGTAGAATCTGCAAGATGCAAATTTGAAGAACAATCATCAAGCTCATGGAAACCTAACAAAACACACAAAGTTTTTGGAATTGTAGAAACACTTGCACCCAAATCACACAAAGCAAAGCATTCATGATCTTTAATTTTAATTTTAATAGTAGGTTCCCACTCATCATAAATCTTTCTAGGGATAGATACTTCCAATTCAAGTTTTTCTTCATAAGATTGCATCAAAGCATCAGCTATGTGTTTGGTAAAAGCTCAATTTTGACTATAAGCATGGGGAGAATTTAGTGCGGATTGCAACAAGGAAATACAATCTATTAAAGAGCAATTATCATAATTGAATCCCTTGAAATCCAAAATAGTGGGTTCATCACTATGCAAAGTTTTAACCTCTTCAATCCCACTTTTAACAATTTTAGCATCAAGATCTAAAAACTCCGAATCGTTGGGACGCCTTTTAACTAAAGTATACTCATCTCCAGTCCCATCTTTATCAAGATTCAAACTAGAAAACAAGGATCTAATAGGAGACACATCAATAACTTTCAGATCTTCGTCTTTATTTTCATGATAACTAGAAGAACACGCTTTCATAAAGCAATCTTTTTTAGCACGCATCATAGCGGTTCTTTCTTTGCACTCGTCAATGGAAATTCTCATGGCTTTGAGAAACTCATTGATATCATGCTTAGGTGGAATAGATCTAAGTTTCAAAGAATCAACATCAAGAGTAATTCTATCCATGTTTCTAGCCAACTGATCAATCTTAAGCAATTTTTCTTCAAGCAAAGCATTGAAATTCTTTTGCGAATTCATAAACTCTTTAACACTAGTTTCAAATTCGCAGGGCATCTTACCAAAATTTCCATAAGAGTTATTGTAGGAATTACCATAATTATTAGATGGATTACTAGGAAAAGGCCTAGGATTAAAGTTTCCTCTATAAGCATTCTTACCAAAATTATTCCTACCAACAAAATTCACATCCAAAGATTCATTATTATTTTCAATCAACGTGGATAAAGTCGTATCATTAGGATCAGAAGAAGCACTCTTAGTAGCAAATAATTTCATAAGTTCATCCATCTTTCCACTCAAAACACTAATCTCTTCAATAGCATGCACTTTTTTACTAGTAGATCTTTTGGTGTGCCACTGAGAGTAGTTAACCATAATATTATCTAGGATTTTGGTAGCTTCTCCTAAGGTGGTTTCCATGAAAGTGCCCCCCGCGGCCGAATCTAAAAGATTTCTAGAAGCAAAATTCAAGCCAGCATAAAAATTCTGTATAATCATCCATAAGTTCAAACCACGTGTAGGGCAATTACATATCATTAATTTCATTCTCTCCCAAGCTTGTGCAACATGCTCATGATCTAGTTGCTTAAAATTCATAATATCGTTTCTAAGAGAGATAATCTTAGCGGGAGGAAAATACTTAGAGATAAAGGCATCTTTGCACTTATTCCATGAATCAATACTATTTCTAGGCAAAGAGGAAAACCAAGTTTTAGCACGATCTCTAAGTGAAAACGGAAATAGCTTCAATTTAACAATATCATTATCCGTTTCTTCTGCATATCACACAAATCAACAAAATTGTTTAGATGGGTAGCGGCATCTTCCCTAGGAAGGCCAGAAAATTGATCTTTCATGACAAGATTCAACAGGGCAGCATCGATCTCACAAGATTCAGCATCGGTAATAGGAGCAATCGGAGTGCTAATAACATCATTATTGTTGGTATTGGATAAGTCACACAATTTGGTATTGTTTTGAGCCATAGTGACAAGCAAGCAATCCAACACATAAGCAAACAATAAGCAAGCGAACGGTAAACACACGGAAAAAGAAGGGCGAATAAAACGGCAAGGGTGAACTGGGGGAGAGGAAAACGAGAGGCAAATAAAGTAGTGCGAAGGATAAGGGTTTGTGATAGGTACTTGGTATATGACTTTTGCGTGAGCCTCCCCGGCAATGGCGCCAGAAATTCCTCTTGCTACTTCTCGAGCTTGCGTTGTATTCCCTCAAAGAGGAAAGGGTGATGCAGCACAATAGCATAAGTATTTCCCTCAGTTTTTGAGAACCAAGGTATCAATCCAGTAGGAGACCACGCGCGAGTCCCTCGCACCTGCACAAACAAATAAGAACTTCGCAACCAACGCGATAAGGGGTTCTCAATCCCTTTACGGTCACTTACGAAAGTGAGATCTGATAGATATGATAGTATAATATTTTTTGTATTTTTGGTATAAGAACAGAAAGTAAATAAAGCAAATAAGCAACGGCAGCAGAAATTGAAAGAAAGTAATATGATAAAGATAGACCTGGGGGCCATAGGTTTCAGTAGTGGCTTCTCTCATGAAAGCGGAATTCTATGGTGAGTGAACAAATTACTGTCGAGCAATTGATAGAAAAGCGCATAGTTATGAGAATACCTAGGCATGATCATTATATATAGGCATCACGTCCGTGACAAGTAGACCGAAACGATTCTGCATCTACTACTATTACTCCATACATCGACCGCTATTCAGCATGCATCTAGAGTATTAAGTTCATAAGAACAGAGTAATGCTTTAAGCAAGATGACATGATGTAGAGGGATAAACTCAAGCAATATGATATAAACCCCATCTTTTTATCCTTGATGGCAACAATACAATACGTGCCTTGCTGCCCCTGCTGTCACTGGGAAAGGACACCGCAAGATTGAACCCAAAGCCAAGCACTTCTCCCATTGCAAGAACTATAGATCTAGTAGGCCAAACCAAACTAATAATTCGAAGAGACTTGCAAGGATATTATAATCATACATAAAAGATTTCAGAAAATAATCAAATATTGTTCATAGATAATCTTGATCACAAACCCACAATTCATCGGATCTCGACAAACACACCGCAAAAAGTTTACATCGAATAGATCTCCTCGAAGATCGAGGAGAACTTTGTATTGAGATCCAAAAAGAGAGAATAATCCATCTAGCTAATAACCATGGACCCGAAGGTCTGTGGTAAACTACTCACAACTCATTGGTGAGGCTATGGTGTTGATGTAGAAGCACTCCATGGTAGATCCCCCCTTCGGCGGAGCTCCGGAACAGGCCCCAAGATGGGATCTCACGGGAACAGAAGGTTGCGGCGGTGGAATTAGGGTTTTCTTTGTTGCCTCGATGTTTTCAGGGTACATGGATGTATATAGGAGGAAGGAGGGCATCGGGGGAGCCAGAGGGGGCCCACAAGGGTGGCGGCGCGCCCTGGACCCTCGTGGCCACCTCCTTCGTTCCCTCGTGTGTACTCGAAGTCTTCTGGGTAGATACGGTTCCAAAAATAACTCTCCCGAAGGTTTCATTCCGTTTGGATTCCGTTTGATATCCCTTTTCTGCGAAACTCTGAAATAGGCAAAAAACAGCAATTTGCATTGGGCCTTGGGTTAGTAGGTTAGTCCCGAAAATAATATAAAAGTGTATAATAAAGCCCATTAAACATCCAAAACAGAATATATAATATCATGGAACAATAAAAAATTATAGATACGTTGGAGACGTATCACTTAGCTTGTAGAGTTAGTTGCTCCCTAGTTGCATTGGTTAGATTGTGATTCATACAGTAGTTCAGATGGTTAGAGTAGTTAGTTTGATGGATGGCCCGGGGTTTTTTGTATGTGTTGGGGGGATGGGGGTTTTTGGACTAGGGTTTGTTGGATAAATTCGTTGCAAAAATGCTAGATGTTGTGAACTATGATTTTAGATGCTGCAATGATTGGGGTTTTTAGATTTGTTTTTAGATTTGGATAAATTCGTTGCAAAAATGCTAGATCTTGTGAACAGATGCATGCTTATTAGATTTGTTTTTAGTGCTCACAGATTGGGGTTTTTAATGCTACTCAGATTCGTCGCCTTAGATTGGGAGTATATTAGCCCTATGATCAATGTGTCATGTGTGCATATCTAAATTTTCAATTGGCTTCCGTATTTACTAGTGATGGATGTAATTGTATGTTCAGGAGGATGATGGTTGGTGTTAGAAAGAGGAAGCTGGCCCAGTACAACCCGTATGATCCAGAGGAAATTGTTGAAGAAGAATATGAGGTAAGCCTACTTGAAATTTAGATTGTTCATTTAGTTCCTTTGACATAGTGTATCCATGAATCTATAATGTATTAATGTAACTCATTCATGTGTGTAGTATGATTCTGGAGAAGAAGTGTACAAGGGCAACATCGCATCCTTCACAGCCAAGGAGGTGGTGAAGATCAAGGCCAAGGGAGTTGCTTCCTTCTACAACCGCAAGACCAAGAACTGGCACTACCCCTACTACACCACCAAGCCAAAGCCAAGGGATGGCCGCTTCAATCACCTTCTGTCTCATGCGGAGGATGTAGCGATTCGTGGGGAGGACTACATGATCAGGGGGCAGCATGCCTCCCTCGCGAAGGCCCTGACTCCGGCGTGATGTGATCGATGATGTGATGTTGTCAACTGGATCTTTAAGTTTATCTGTTGGGTTACTTTTGGTGAGCTGAATCTCATTGGTTATGGTTTGTTGAACTGAATTTAGTGTTCATGAATTTGGTTATGGTTGGCTATGTTGATGCTAGTAATCTGGTTGCTATCTATATTTGTCTGTCCTTAAATTTGCATGTGGTATATTTGTCTGTCCTGGATCTATGGTTAGTTATGTTTAGATGTTGTGAACTATGATTTTAGGTGCTGCAATGATCACAAATGTTGTGTAGGAAATCAAATGCATGCTCCAAATGAGATCATGTAAACCTTGGCAAACCTGGATAGTATAAATTCAAGAAAATGCAAAAACAAGTAAAACCTTCGCAAACTATCTATGTTTGTGTAGGAGATCATGTGTGCAAAACTTGAAGTGATTTAGAGGAGGTCAAATAAATTTGAATTTGAGAAATGTGCTCCAAATGAGCTCCCAGGCTAGGGTAAACAACCCATTTGTAATCAAGTTTTTTTGGACCTACTCTAAATGAGGCAAATGTTTTTTTATTAACACATATTCACTTTCTGTTGGGGAAAGTAGTATTTCAAAAAAATTCCTACGATCACACAAGATCTATTTAGGAGAATCATAGCAACGAGTGGGGAGAGTGTGTCTACGTACCCTCGTAGACCGAAAGCGGAAGCGTCTAGTGACGTGGTTGATGTAGTCGAACGTCTTCGCGATCCAACCGATCCAAGCACCAAACGTACGGCACCTCCGCGTTCAGCACACGTTCAGCTCGATGACGTCCCACGAGATCTTGATCCACTTGAGCGTCACGGGAGAGTTTCGTCAGCACGACGGCATGGTGATGGTGATGATGAAGCTACCGGCGCGGGGCTTCGCCTAAGCACTACAACGATATGACCGAGGTGTGTAACTGTGGGGAGGGGCACCGCACACGGCTAAAATCAACTTGTGTGTCTATGGGTTGCCCCCTCCCCACGTATATAAAGGAGGGAGGGGAGGAGGAGGCGGCCGGCCTAGGGAGCGCGCCATGAGGGGAGTCCTACACCCACTAGGAGTAGGACTCCTCCTTTTCCTAGTAGGAGTAGGAGAGGGGGAAGGAAGGGAGATGAGGAGAAGGAAAGAGGGGGCCGACCCCCTTGCCCTAAAACAATTTGGTTTGGGCCTTGGGGGGCGCGCCCCACACTCCCCTTGTTGCCCTCTATTTCCACTAAGGCCCATGTAGGCCATTAATCCCCCGGGGGGTTCCGGTAACCTCCTCGTACTCCTGTATTTATCCGATAACCGCCGAAAATCATCCGGTGTCTGAATATAACCTTCCATTATATAAATCTTTATGTCTCGGACATTCCGAGACTTCTCGTCATGTCCGTGATCACATTCGGGACTCCGAACTACCTTCGATACATCAAAACACACAAACTCGTATCATCGAATGTTAAGCGTGCGGACCCTACGGGTTCGAGAACTATGTAGACATGACCGAGACTCATCTCCGGTCAATAAACAATAGCGGAACCTGGATGCTCATATTGGTTCCTACATATTCTACGAAAATCTTTATCGATCTAACCGCATAACAGCATACGTTATTCCCTTTGTCATCAGTATGTTACTTGCCCGAGATTCGATCATCGGTATCATCATACCTAGTTCAATGTCGTTACGAGCAAGTCTCTTTACCCGTTCTGTAATACATCATCTCGTGACTAACTCATTAGTCATTTGCTTACAAGGCTTATTATGATGCGTATTACCGAGAGGGCCCAGAGATACCTCTCCGACACTCGGAGTGACAAATCCTATTCTCGATCTATGCCAACACCACAAACACCTTCGGAGACACTTGTAGAGCATCTTTATAATCACCCAGTTACATTGTGACGTTTGATAGCACACAAGGTGTTCCTCCGGTATTCGGGAGTTGCATAATCTCATAGTCATAGGAACATGTATAAGTCATGAAGAAAGCAATAGCAGTAAAACTAAACGATCAAGTTGCTAAGATAATGGATGGGTCTTGTCCATCACATCATTCTCCTAATGATGTGATCACGTTGATCAAATGACAACTCATGTCTATGGTTAGGAAACATAACCATCTTTGATCAATGAGCTAGTCTAGTAGAGGCATACAAGGGACACTCTGTTTCGTCTATGTATTCACACATGTACTAAGTTTCTGGTTAATACAATTCTAGCATGGATAATAAACATTTATCATGATATAAGGAAATACAAAGAACAACTTTATTATTGCCTCTAGGTCATATTTCCTTCAGTCTCCCACTTGAACTAGAGTCAATAATCTAGATTACATAGTAATGATTGTAACACCCATGGAGTCTTAGTGCTGATCATGTTTTGCTCGTGGAAGAGGCTTAGTCAACGGGTCTACGACATCCAGATCTGTATGTATCTTGCAAATTTCTATGTCTCCCTCCTTGACTTGATCACGGATGGAATTGAAGCGTCTCTTGATGTGCTTTGTTCTCTTGTGAAACCTGGATTCCTTCGCCAAGGCTATTGCTCCAATGTTGTCACAAAAGATTTTCATTGGACCCGATGCACTAGGTATTACACCTAGATAGAATATGAACTCCTTCATCCAGACTCCTTCATTTGCTGCTTCTGAAGCAGCTATGTACTCCACTTGACACGTAGATCTCGCCACGATGCTCTGCTTGGAACTGCACCAACTGATAGCTCCACCGTTAAATAAAAATACATATCCTGTTTGTGACTTAGAGTCATCCGGATCAGTGTCAAAGCTTGAATCGACATAACCATTTACGACAAGCTCTTTAACACCTCCATAAACGAGAAACATATCCTTTGTCCTTTTCAGGTATTTCAGGATGTTCTTGACCGCTGTCCAGTGATCCACTCCTGGATTACTTTGGTACCTCCCTGCTAAACTTATAGCAAGGCACACATCAAGTCTCGTACACAACATTGCATACATGATAGATTCTATGGCTGAGGCATAGGGAATGACTTTCATTTTCTCTCTATCTTCTATAGTGGTCGGGCATTGAGTCTTACTCAACTTCACACCTTGTAACACAGGCAAGAACCCTTTCTTTAACTGATCCATTTTGAACTTCTTCAAAACTTTATCAAGGTATGTGCTTTGTGAAAGTCCAATTAAGCGTCTTGATCTATCTCTATAGATCTTGATGCCTAATATGTAAGCAGCTTCACCGAGGTCTTTCATTGGAAAATTCTTATTCAAGTATCCTTTTATGCCATCGAGAAATTCTATATCATTTCCAATCAACAATATTTCATCTACATATGATATCAGAAATGCTACAGAGCTCCCACTCACTTTCTTGTAAATACAGGCTTCTCCAAAAGTCTGTATAAAACCATATGCTTTGATCACCTCATCAACACATATATTCCAACTCCGAGATGCTTGCACCAGTCCATAGATGGATCGCTGGAGCTTGCACACTTTGTTAGCACCTTTAGGATCGACAAAACGTTCTAGTTGCATCATATACAACTCCTCTTTGAGGTATCCATTAAGGAATGCAGTTTTGACATCCATTCACCAGATTTGATAATCATAAAATGCGGCAATTGCTAACATGATTAAGACAGATTTAAGCATCGCTACGGGTGACAAAGTCTCATCGTAGTCAACTCCTTCAACTTATCGAAAACCTTTCGCAACAAGTCGAGCTTTGTAGACAGTAACATTACCATCGGCGTCTGTCTTCCTCTTGAAGATCCATTTATTTTCAGTGGCTTGCCGATCATCGGGCAAGTCAACCAAAGTCCACACTTTGTTCTCATACATGGATCCCATCTCATATTTCATGGCCTCAAGCCATTTTGCAGAATCTGGGCTCATCATCGCTTCCTCATAGTTCGTAGGTTCATCATGGTCTAGTAACATGACTTCCAGAACTGGATTACCGTACCACTCTGGTGCGGAACGTACTCAGGTTGACCTACGAGGTTCAGTAGTAACTTGATCTGAAGTTTCATGATCATCATCATTAGCTTCCTCGCTAATTGGTGTAGGAATCACTGGAACTAGTTTCTGTGATGTACTACTTTCCAATTCGGGAGAAGGTACAATTACCTCATCAAGTTCTACTTTCCTCCCACTCACTTCTTTCAAGAGAAACTCCTTCTCTAGAAAGGATCCATTCTTAGCAACGAATATGTTGCCTTCGGATCTGTGATAGAAGGTGTACCCAACAGTTTCCTTTGGGTATCCTATGAAGATACATTTCTCCGACTTGGGTTCAAGCTTATCAGGTTGACGCTTTTTCACATAAGCATCACAGCCCCAAACTTTAAGAAACAACAACTTTGGTTTCTTGCCAAACCATAGTTCATAAGGCGTCGTCTCAACGGATTTAGATAGTGCCCTATTTAACATGAATGCAGCTGTCTCTAAAGCATATCCCCAAAACGATAGTGCTAAATCGGTAAGAGACATCATAGATCGCACCATATCTAATAAAGTACGGTTACGATGTTCAGACACACCATTACGCTGTGGTGTTGAAACTATTCCACATTGTTTTGAATGAAGACCAAACTCGTAACTCAAATATTCGCCTCCGCGATCAGATCGTGGAAACTTTATTTTCTTGTTACGGTGATTCTCTACTTCACTCTGAAAATCTTTGAACTTTTCAAATGTTTCAGACTTGTGCTTCATCAAGTAGATATACCCATATCTCCTCAAATCATCAGTGAAGGTCAGAAAATAACGATACCCACCGCGATCCTCAACACTCATTGGTCCACATACATCACTATGTATGATTTCCAACAAATTAGTTGCTCGCTCCATTGTTCCGGAGAACGGAGTTTTAGTCATCTTGCCCATGAGGCATGGTTCGCAAGCATCAAGTGATTCATAATCAAGTGATTCCAAAAGTCCATCTGCATGGAGTTTCTTCATGCGCTTTACACCAATATGGCCTAAACGGCAGTGCCACAAATAAGTTGCATTATCATTATCAACCTTGCATCTTTTGGCTTCAATATTATGAATATGTGTATCACTACGATCGAGATCTAACAAGAATAGACCACTCTTCATGGGTGCATGACCATAAAAGATATTACTCATAAAAATAGAAGAACCATTATTCTCTGATTTAAATGAATAACCGTCTCGCAACAAACAAGATCCAGATATAATGTTCATGCTCAACGTTGGCACCAAATAACAATTATTCAGGTCTAAAACTAATCCCGAAGGTAGATGTAGAGGTAGCGTGCCGACGGCGATCACATCGACTTTGGAACCATTTCCCACGCGCATCGTCACCTCGTCCTTAGCTAATCTTCGTTTAATCCGTAGCCCCTGTTTCAAGTTACAAATATTAGCAACCGAACCAGTATCAAATACCCAGGTGCTACTACGAGCATTAGTAAGGTACACATCAATAAATGGTATATCAAATATACCTTTGTTCACTTTGCCATCCTTCTTATCCGCCAAATACTTGGGGCAGTTCCGCTTCCAGTGTCCAGTCCCTTTGCAGTAGAAGCACTCAGTTTCAGGCTTGGCTCCAGACTTGGGTTTCTTCGCGGGAGTAGCAATTGTCTTGCTATTCTTCTTGATGTTCCCCTTCTTTCCCTTGCCCTTTTTTCTTGAAACTAGTGGTCTTATTAACCATCAACACTTGATGCTCCTTTTTGATTTCTACCTCCGCAGCTTTGAGCATAGCAAAGAGCTTGGGAATTGTCTTTTGCATCCCTTCCATATTATAGTTCATCACGAAGCCTTTATAGCTTGGTGGCAGTGATTGAAGAACTCTATCAATAACACTATCATCGTCAACTTTGCAACCAAGTTGAGTCATATGATTGTAGTACCCAGACATTTTGAGCAAGTGTTCACTCATAGAACTATTCTCCTCCATCTTGCAGCTATATAATTTATTGGAGACTTCATATCTCTCAATTCGGACATTTGCTTGAAATATTAACTTCAACTCTTGGAACATCTCATATGCTCCATGACGTTCAAAACGTCTTTGAAGTCCCGATTCTAAGCCGTAAAGCATGGCACACTGAACTATCGAGTAGTCATCAGGACGAGCTTGCCAGACGTTCATAACGTCTGGAGTTTCTCCTGTAGTAGGCCTGTCACCTAGCGGTGCTTCCAGGACATAATTCTTCTGTGCAACAATGAGGATAATTCACAAGTTACGGACCCAGTCCGTGTAGTTGCTACCATCATCTTTCAACTTAGCTTTCTCTAGGAGCGCATTAAAATTCAAGGGAATGGTAGCATGGGCCATTGATCTACAACAACATAGATATGCAAAAACTATCAGGACTAAGTTCATGATAAATTAAAGTTAAATTAATCATATTACTAAAGAACTCCCCCTTAAATAGACATCCCTCTAGTCATCTAAATGATCACGTAATCCAAATCAACTAAACCATGTCCGATCATCATGTGAGATGGAGTAGTTTTCAATGGTGAACATCTTATGTATCATATCCACTATATGATTCACGCTCGACCTTTTGGTCTCCAGTGTTCCGAGGCCATGTATGTACATGCTAGGCTCGTCAAGTTTAACCTGAGTATTCTGCATGTGCAAAACAGTCTTACACCCGCTGTATTTGAACGTAGAGCTTATCACACCTGATCATCACGTGGTGTCTCGGCACGACGAACTTTCGTAACGGTGCATACTCAGGGAGAACACTTGTACCTTGAAATTTTGTAAGGGATCATCTTATAATGCTACCGCCGTACTAAGAAAAATAAGAAACATAATAAGATAAACATCACATGCAATCAAAATATGTGACATGATATGGCCATCATCATCTTGTGCTTTTAATCTCCATCTTAAAAGCATCGTCATGATCTCTATCGTCACCGGCTAGACACCATGATCTTCATCGTAGCGTCTTGGTCGTCTCGCCAACTATTGCTACTACAACTATCGCTAACTCATAGTGATGAAGTAAAGCAATTACATGGCCTTCGCAATTCATACAATAAAGAGACAACCATAAGGCTCCTGCCAGTTGTCAAAAATTTACAAAACATGATAATCTCACACAATAACGTATAAATCATCACGTCTTGACCATATCACATCACAACATGCCCTGCAAAAACAAGTTAGACGTCCTCTACTTTGTTGTTGCAAGTTTTACGTGGCTGCTACGGTCTTAGCAAGAACCATTCTTACCTACGCATACAAAAAACCACAACGATTTTTCGTCAAGTGTGTTGTTTTAACCTTCACAAGGACCGGGCGTAGCCACACTCGATTCAACTAAAGTGAGAGAGACAGACACCCGTCGGTCACCTTTAAGCAACGAGTGCTCATCACGGTGAAACCAGTCTCGCGTAAGCGTACGCGTAATGTCGGGTCGGGGCCGCTTCATCTCACAATACCGTCGAATCAAAGTATGACATGTTGGTAAGCAATATGACTATTATCGCCCACAACTCATTATGTTCTACTCGTGCATATCATCTACACATAGACCTGGCTCATGATGCCACTGTTGGGGAACGTAGTATTTCAAAAACATTCCTACGATCACACAAGATCTATCTAGGAGAAGCGTATCAATGAGTGGGGAGAGTGTGTCTACGTACCCTCGTAGACCGAAATCGGAAGCATCTAGTGATGCAGTTGATGTAGTCGAACGTCTTCGCGATCCAACCGATCCAAGCACCGAACGTACGGCACCTTCGCGTTCAGCACACGTTCAGCTCGATGACGTCCCACGAGCTCTTGATCCAGTTGTGCATCACGGGAGAGTTTCGTCAGCATGACAGCGTGGTGACGGTGATGATGAAGCTATCGGCGCAGGGCTTCGCTTAAGCACTACAACGATATGATCGAGGTGTGTAACTGTGGGGAGGGGCACCACACACGGCTAAAATCAACTTGTCTGTCTATGGGGTTCCCCCTCCCCACCTATATAAAGGAGGGAGGGGAGGAGGAGGCGGTCGTCCTAGGGGGCGCGCCATGAGGGGAGTCCTACTCCCACTAGGAGTAGGACTCCTCCTTTTCCTAGTAGGAGTAGGAGAGGGGGGAGGAAGGGAGAGTAGGAGAAGGAAAGAGGGCCCCGGCCCCCCTTGCCCAAAACCAATTCGGTTTGCGCCTTGGGGGGCGTGCCCCACACTCCCCTTACTGCCCTCTATTTCCACTAAGGCCCATGTAGGCCCATTAATCCCCCGGGGGGTTTCGGTAACCTCCCGGTACTCCGGTATTTATCCGATAACCCCCAGAACTCATCCGGTGTCCGAATATTACCTTCCAGTATATAAATATTTATTTCTCGGACATTCCGAGACTCCTCGTCATGTTTGTGATCACATCCGGGACTCCGAACTATCTTCGGTTCATCAAAACACATAAATTCATAATACCGATCGTCATCGAACGTTAAGCGTGCGGACCCTACGGGTTCGAGAACTATGTATACATGACCGAGACTCATCTCCGGTCAATAACCAATAGCGGAATCTGGATGCTCATATTGGTTCCTACATATTCTATGAAGATCTTTTTCGGTCAAACCGCATAACAACATACGTTATTCCCTTTGTCATCAGTATGTTACTTGCCCGAGATTCGATCGTCGGTATCATCATACCTAGTTCAATCTCGTTATCGGCAAGTCTCTTTACTCATTCCATAATACATCATATCGTGACTAACTTATTAGTCATTTGCTTGCAAGGCTTATTATGATGTGTATTACCGAGAGGGCCCAGAGATACCTCTCCGACACTCGGAGTGACAAATCCTATTCTCGATCTATGCCAACACCACAAACACCTTCGGAGACACCTATAGAGCATCTTTACAATCACCCAGTTATGTTGTGACGTTTGATAGCACACAAGGTGTTCCTCTGGTATTCGGGAGTTGCATAATCTCATAGTCATAGGAACATGTATAAGTCATAAAGAAAGCAATAGCAGTAAAACTAAACGATCAAGTTGCTAAGCTAACGGATGGGTCTTGTCCATCACATCATTCTCCTAATGATGTGATCCCATTGATCAAATTACAACTCATGTCTATGGTTAGGAAACATAACCATCTTTGATCAATGAGCTAGTCTAGTAGAGGCATATAAGAGACACTCTATTTCGTCTATGTATTCACACATGTACTAAGTTTCCGGTTAATACAATTCTAGCATGAATAATAAACATTTATCATGATATAAGGAAATACAAATAACAACTTTATTATTGCCTCTAGGGCATATTTCCTTCACTTTCCATAGTGTAGATTTGAAGTCTCGCTATTTTTTGAATTAATCTTCATATTTTTACATTTTCTTTTGAAAACATATGCTTTAAGATAAAACTATTAAAACACGTTTGAAATATGAAAATGGAAAACTAACTTCAAATCCTTCTTATTCACTTTGAAATAAAGCTTTGGTGATTTTTTTTTCAAAAATAGAAGGTACCCTACCTCCTCTCCTTGAACTATATGAAATCACGTACATGATTGCTCATATGTGTGAAGGTTTTCTCATGAAATGACCATATACCAAGTTTATGATTTTTGGTTGGTAACATGTCACATAAGACAACATTGTGCGCATGTTTTATATTATTTTTTAAATTAATGGTGCTCATTTGACCTCGATCGTGCCAGCTAGGGTTTTTTCATGAAAATGACCATAGCCAAGTTTAGTATTTTTCCTTGTTACTTTGTCTTATAAAACTACGAATGGTGAAGGTTTCATATTTTTTTTATTTTTTTATTAGTAATGCTCAGTCAAAGCCTTCGAAACCCTGTTGACCAGCTCAAAATCCCTCTAAACGCTGCAGCGTTCGCCTAACCCTAGCTCCCAACGTCAGTCGTGCGATCATACCCTCGCGCCAAATGACAACCCTCAGATCTGGTCTTCTAGAGGGAATTAGGTGGGCCGGCTGCATGCAAGCTCTGTGCCGTTCGATCACAAGGACGGCTTTGCATCGTTGGATTGTGGGGCGATCCGTGAGAGGCGATCCTATTGGTTGTGCTCGGCTGCTCGCCCGTCACTGACTCCGCGAAAAAACATTGTTATTGGGCCCAAAAGGAAACCAAGCTCTGGTTGGGCCGTCGAATTGCGTTTTTTTTTTGCATCGTTTGCTCAGTTTTTTGTGAACGTGCTGATTCTGTATTTTTGCATCGTTTTCCTACGCGTGTAATTAGCTTATTTTTCTTCTTCTTTTTCAAACCACTATTTCCCACGCGTGTACACTCCCGATGCTGCGGTGGGTTTGAAAACGGGCTACTTCACATTTGAACCCGTTATTGCCACGACCAAATAACACGTAGCACTACGGCTATTTAAGACACCCTCTACCTGTGCCATCCCTCATCCATCTCCCATCCTCTCTGCCATCTGCCCTTCTTGCTCTTCGACCACCTCTCCATCTAGCACATCCTCAGTCATGCAGTACACCAGACCAACCTACCAGTTCCCACCCACCGTGCCGGAGAGGCTCTACCCTCCTGGCGTGTACGTTGAGCGCACACTACGTGTGTGGGCGATATCAAGGTGGAGGCCCGCAAGGAACTTCACGGAGTTCTTCCTCGTGTCTGGCTACCACCACCTCCCGCGGGGATCTCCAAGGATGTTCCGTGTCGAGGAGGTCATCCAAAACGGGGTGGTGGTTGCTCTCCTTGCCCACTTCACCAACACATTCGACGCCTTCTACCTCCTCGGCCGGGTGTTTTGGTGTGGCTGCGAGTTCATCGCTTTCACCACCCACAACATGTTCACGGAGTACACCAGCATCTTCCCCACCGTGTCACGCATTCACACTCTTCCGTACTATGATGCCCTCGATTTGACCATACACTAATCATGCATGCAAATGTGTACGACCAAGATCAGGGACTCACTGGAAAATATCACAACACAGCTCTAGACACAAATTAAAATAATACAAGCTTTATATTACAAGCCAGGGGCGTCGAGGGCTCAAATACATAAGCTCGAAAACACAAGAGTCAACGGAAGCAATAATATCTAAGTACAGACATAAGTTAAACAAGTTTGCCTTAAGAAGGCTAGCACAAATGTAGCAACGATCGAAAAGGCAAGGCCTCCTGCCTTGGACCTCCTAACAACTCCTCGAAGCCGAACTCCACGTAGAAACATCCTCGGGATCCTCTGGGTCCTGGACTCCACCATCTGGTTGCATCAACCGAGAAGAAAGGAGAAAGGGGAAAAGGGGGAACAAAGCAACCATGAGTACTCATCCAAAGTACTCGCAAGCAAGGATCTACACTGCATATGCAATGGTATCTGTATAAAGGGGTAATATATGTGGGTTAAAATGCAGAATGCCAAAATAAGAGGGGGATAGCTAATCCAATCGAATACTACACTTCTGGCAACCTCCATCTTGCAGCAGTAGAAGAGAGTAGCTGAAAAGTAACAAGTATCCTCACTTCTCGCAGCGTCCGTCTTGCAGCAGTAGAAAAGAATAGATGGTAAGTTCACCAAGTAACATCGTATAGCATAATCCTACCCGGCGATCCTCCCCTCGTCGTCCTGTGGGAAAGCGATCACCGGGTTGTATCTGGAACTTGCCTGGGTGTGTTTTATTAAGTCTCCAGTGCTAGTTGTCATGATGTCAGAGTACAACTCCGGGTCATCCTTTTACCGAGGGACATGGCTATTCGAATAGATTAACTTCCCTGCAGGGGTGCACCACATTATCCAGCACGCTCGATCCCATTTGGCCGGACACACTTTCCTGGGTCATGCCCGTCCTTGGAAGATCAACACGTCGCAGCCCTACCTAAGCACAACAGAGAGGTCAGCACGCTGGTCTAAACCCTAAGCGCACGGGGGTCTGGGCCCATCGCCCAATGCACACCTGCACGTTGCGAGAGCGGCCGGTAAGCATACCTAGCCACTCCTAATACCAGAGCGGCGTTCCAGTCCAATCTGGCGCGCGCCGCTAAGTCGCTGACGTCAAGAAGGCTTCGGCTGATACCACGACGTCGAGTGCCCATAACTATTCTCACGTAGTTGGTTAGTGCGTATAGGCCAATGGCAAGACTCAGATCAAATACCAAGTTCTCATTAAATGTGTTATTAAGAAATAGCCGCGGACAACGACCAGGGCCAGGCCCACCTGTCTCCTAGGTGGTCGCAGCCCGCCCTGTCGCTCTGCCATAAAGTAACCATCAGGGGGCTACCGGGAACCCAGGCCCACCACCACCTGTGTGGAACCACGTGCCCCTTCAGCCCCCATCTCCGAATCATCATCATGTGTATGTAATAATATAGTATATACCCGTGATCACCACCTGATAGTATAGCATGGCAGACGGACAAGAATGTAGGGCCACTGATGGAGTACTAGCATCCTATACTAAGCATTAGGATAGCAGGTAAAGGTATCAACAGTTGTAGCAACAATGACAGGCTATGCAACAGAATAGGAGCTATCAAATCAACAATAGTAGCAAACCTAATGCAAGAATAAGAGAGAGGGGAATGGGCGATATCTGGTGATCAAGGGGGGGCTTGCCTGGTTGCTTTGGCAAGAAGGAGTAGTCGTCGTCGACGTAGTCGAACACAATGGCATCGGCATCATCTCAGGGTCTACCGGAAAGGAAGTAACGGAGGGGGAACACAATAAGTAACATAGCAATCAAAAGCATAACAAATCATAACACAGCAATACGCGGTGCTAGGGGTGGCCTAACGCGGTGGGAGGTGATACCGGCGAAGGAGGGAAACATCCGGGAAAGTATCTCGGTGTTTCACGTTTTCGGACAGATGAACCGGAGGGGGAAAGTTGTGGGTTCGCTATGCTAGGATGTGTGGCAGATGAACGAGCTACCTATTCGGATTCATCTCGTCGTTCTGAACAACTTTGATATATAAAACTTTTTTATCCGAGTTATGGTTTATTTTATATGATTTTTCAAAGTTTTATTAATATTCTGTTAATTCGGAAATAAAGATCAAATGCTAGGTGCACCCAGCTCTGTGTACACAACAGTGTACACATAGGATGACATGTGGGTCCAGGGGGTCCCAGTTGACCAGTCAACGTTTGACTGGTCAACATGGGGTGGGCCCCATTGTCATTGACACATTTGACTAACTAACAGTTTTAATTAGTTAAACTAGGTAATTAGACTAATTAAAGCAGATTACTCTAATTAATTAATTGATTTATTAATCTAATTATTTTTATTACTAAAACTTATTATCTTTATTTTTATTTTAATATATTATTTTTTTTTTCTTATATATATAAACTCTCTGGGCCGTTGGGCCCATATGTCATCAGCCCAGGCCACACGGGCGGGCTAACGGGCGCAGGCGTGGGTGCCGGGCGACAGAGCGGGACGGACCCGACCGCGGCCAGCGAGCGCGGGGCACGGCGAGTCCGCCGGCCGGAGCTGCGGCAAGTGGGGCCGAGCAGGGGGTGAAGCCGGCGAGGCGTGGAGAAGGCGGGCACGGGCCTGCGGCCTGAGGCGGGTGGTTGCGGTGCCCGCACCAGGCCAGCCGCGGCTGGGCGGGCAGCACCGACGAGGCGGGCCAGGGACGGCGCGCGAGGCCGACGGGGGCGAGCCGCGGTGGGCGAAGCCAGCGCGACCCGGCAGGCACGGCCGGCCGGAGCACGCGCGGCGGGGCAGAGGGGTGTGGCGCGGCCAGCACGAGCGGGAAGTTGCCAGGCGAACTAGCCCGGGCGGCAGCCGCAGTGAGCAGCAGCGTGGGAGCAGGTGACGTCGCGGGCGTAGGGCGGCAAAGGGCGCGATGCAAGCGGCAGCTGCAACGAGTCAGGCTGGACGCGGCCAGACGGTGAGCCTGGCCGGGCGTCTGTGGGAGCTGTCCGGCACACGGCGAGCGCGGCGCGAACACAGTCGGCAGGCGGTGGGTGCGGCACACGGTGCGGGCGGACGACAGAGGGGAAAGACGGTCGGGGCTAGATGCGAGCGGGGCTCACCCCCGTTGTAGATGCACGGGCGGCGAGGCTCGGGGGCGACCGTCGGGGGGAGAGGTTCTCCGGCGAGGTGGCGACGAAGACGTCGACGTTGATGCGCGGAGTCGGACGGCGTCGGGCGCGGTGGCGCCGGCGTCGGGGCGCCGCGGGCGTCCAGTTCCAGGGGAAGAAGGGGGCGCGTGAGGAGGGAGTGGCTAGGGTTCGGGGCGCAGGGGAGGATGCATCTTATGTAGGGGGGCGACGCTGGCGGATGGCCGCCACGGCGCCGGCCGGTGCCGTGTCGCACATCGGCCATAGCCACCGCACGGTGAACAGGAGCGAGGGGGGATCGCCCCTGGTGGGCCGGCCTGGACCGCTGAGACAACTGGACCAAGAGGCCCAGTGGGGAAGGGGGTTATCCTTTTCTTTATTTTGTTTTTATTTATTTATTTCTAGTCTCCTTTTCTTTTAGTTTTATAAAAACTATCACTAGCATCTAAATTAGTATTTATAAATATACTACTGTCGCATTAATTCTTTCCCAAAATAAGATAGTTTAATATTTTATAATATTCGAAAGGCATTTATTTAATTGTTTGGACTACTTAAGTGCATTTAAACCTTTTATAAAAATGTAGTTTTCCCACCATAATTGCTTATGCATTGTTTGGCACCACCTGAACATTTTAGTTTTAATATTTGAAAATCTTTATCGTTTGACATATTTTTGACTTTTGAATTCGGACCGGTTTTGAACTAACATGAGATTACCAACAGTAATTGCGGTGACGCGTCGTCATTAGCAGAGGGTTACTGTAGCTTAACTATCCGGGCGTCACAATTCTCCTCCACTACAAGAAATCTCGTCCCGAGATTTAAGCGGTGGAGTAAAGGGGGGAAAGTGCTGGTAGCGAAAACCTAACGAGTCTTCTCGGTCTTGGCTGCCCTTTTCGAAGAGGTTGATACCTTTCGTTGAAGTCTTCATTTCTCTACTTCAAGTCATCGTGATCAAGTCGTCATCCTTTCTTCGGGATCTCCATCGCCCTACGAATGCGATAAGGGGGAAAACTTTGGAAGAACGCATCTCCACAAAGCTGGGCATCTAACGCCGAACTCAATGGGAAATACACGAGGTACCCCATGAGTTGTATTTCAGTGAATTCGTTGAGTGCAATATACGATGGTACCATAGTTTCAAGTGGGTAGGCAATCATTCGATGCCTAGACAGAAGCTGGAATGGGGGCTTGACCAACGAAAATAACATGGTGTTTGATTCCAGGATGAATAATGGTATAGAATTTAGCTCGTGAATCACATACGAAGCTAGGTGCAAAGGATACATTAGAATCCGTGTTATGAAGAAGAGTCAGGTTTCAATCGAGTGGACCCATGGGTTATGGGCCCACCATGTGGGTTGAAAATAGGAAGGGTGGTGACATCTTGCACAGCCGCGACAAGGAGGCATGTGAGTGGATAGCTTGTCAGCTATGTCGGCAACAATGTCGGTACCAAGGACGGGGAACGAAGAGAACCATTTTCCCGCTCGTTGAAACGAGGCAGACCAATAGGCAAAGTTCTCGTCTAGCGGCAGTACCGGGATGTTATCAACAATAGAATCAAGGTCTTACTGACAGAGTTGTACACCAAGGTGTTTACATAAGCAGAAAATTATTACTACTTAGATTATATGTAGATCAAAGAAAGGTTAAACAAACAAATGGAAAGGAAAAATGTGATTACACACAATTAATAGGAGTATATCCTTCCCATGGATAGGCAGAACATGGCATACAGGGTAGGAGAGCAAGGACCCAACCATTCAGATAAAGTGGCAAGGATTAATCGAGATGTTACCCATACAACGGTGTCTGGACAACTGACCAAGAAACACTTAGCATCGCGCCTCCAATGTTCTTGTTGATGAGTGGGGTATCATTGTCATGCTTCGAGGTAGCAATGATATGGTGTTTCAATCAAGGGTCAGACTTTGGATACACAAATGATCCATCAGGAGCAACTTATAAGATAAGTCTTACAATTTCCTCCTAGAAGAATGGTTATCCTTGCAAAAGAGATTATAATGATAGGTCCTCCAGCCAGGGGTGTTAGGCATGACATCATATTACTGGGTCATCAAAGGACCAATATTATAACCCCTGGAAAGTTGTCCCAGCCATCATATCTGGCCGAGATTCAGATCCGATTGGTGCCATGATACCTCAGACTCAGGAAGTTCGAGAAGAAAAGGTGCAACACAAATCGACGAAATGACATTGCAAGATTCTCGGGAATTGAACTATGGGAGCGGGTTCCCGAAACAATAGTTTATCATTAAACCAAGGAGAGGATGAGGAGGTGGCTGATGGGCTCAGCGACACTTCATCGAGAATTCCAAACAGAGGGATTTCCACAATAATGTGAAGAAGAGGATGACACTTATCAATTCGAATGATATAATGTTGTATGCTCGAGGAAAAACATACAGCATTAATCATTAGGTGAAAGGTGTGCCTGAAATATGACCTTAGGCAGCAAAATCAATGTTAGAGTGACGATTCAATAACCAACAGTCTAAGAACGAACTGTCGATCATTAACTTCAAAGCAATAGGGTTGCTAGAAGTGCAGAACTCAAGAAGCATGTTTAGCATATTGGTATCCCGGTTGAAAACAACACGGGGACCAAGGAAGAATGGTGATAGTGAGAAGTATCATCATACCGATAATTTCTAAGAGGTGGAGCAATCCCCACAACATTCTCAACATAATACACAGTAATACTTCAAGGCAGAACACAACACCAGCTGGAGAGCAAGTTGTATTCATAATGTGGAAAAGTTCGTGATGAAAGGAATTCAAGGGTGTTATCGATGATAATAAAAATCATCGAGGGCAAGGAGGGTATTTCTCAACATGAACACAGTTGATATCTCGAAAGAAGTCAAAGTGTTGAAGGTGATCCCACACATTTGTCGAGAGGTTTCAAGAGGATGCAATCAAACAACAACGACAACAAGCAAGGGAATGACGAAGTGGCAAGTTATAGGATCAATATATAAGATGCAAGCTCGGAACCAACATTGCCCTTCAAGACAAGCAACATTATGTTGAAAGCCCGACGTAAGTCGTGCTCACACACTGAAGAATTCATGCACCAGAGAAGGACGAGGTAGCACAGTCAAAGATAGCGAGACCAGGATGCAGCTGATAGTCTAGGAATGACCAGATTGAGTTTGGCATTTCCCAGTAAAATACTAGGGGTATTTGATTTGTAGTGCGGAATAATTTCACTAGTCAGCGTCCTCGGTTGACAACAACCCAGAACCCGTAGAGTGATCCCGACAAGGAAAGACATTACTTCAACAAAGTTAGTAAGGTGTGGTGCAATGGCAAGACATCTTCGAGATACCAGGGGGTAATACTCGAAGGTAGAACATGATAGAAGTAGAACCGGGTCATTGACCTATGATAGTAGATACTTCAACCTTGCCAAAAATAGACGAGGCACTAGAATGAATTCCCATCAGATACATCAGATCAGGATAACATGGTCGGAACCATAACTGTAAGGGACCAATTCAAGAATATCGAAAGAATCATACAACTGGATAATCATTTTTGCAAGAAGCTTCCGAGACGGTCTACATCATTTTCATGGGCATGAACACAAAGTTCAAGGTCGACTCCCACTTCTTTAATGCATATCATTTCATTCACCTCTCGCTTTGATAAAACTGTAGTGTTGGAATTTTATCTGGTAGAATACCAGAAGAGTATGACTTGTGAAAACTTTCGGGTTCTCACGGATTAGGGGAAGGCATAGGTTCAACCCATCGGGCATCTTAGTAACATATACCACAAGTTTCAAAAGTAAATACACAAGATCGAAAGCAGAGCATGGTTGGCCAAGCAGAGGATACAATTTACCGAAGGCATTATGTATCAAGGGAAGAATTCACAAGGTGATTGAATATGAAGAACATTGTCAGATAACAATCCAACAATGGATCGAGCGATCCACAACAGAGCTGATGTGAGTATCGATACTCACACAGAGGAAGAAAGAATGCACAGGCATCAGATTCAAGAGTCACCTTATTAGTCTGATGCTTAAATAGAAAGAAATTATGGTTTCCAAAACAAAGGATCAGAAGCAGACGCTCTGATCAAGGATGGATAAGTTGAAAACAGTTAGTTGGAAATCAATAAAGGTTTGAATTGCCGAAAACCAACTCATGTCCGGAATGACGTCTGAGCTGGAAAGATAATTTTAAAAAGGATAACCTGATGATTGTGTGCATACGCACACATTGAATCAATAGGCCCAAAATGGCTAAGACAAGGGATGTTAACGAAGACTACTAGTCATATGGAATTAACCATAATGCAAGCAGGCAAGAATTTCAAGAGTAACTGGCTGCAGAGGATTTTCGAAAGATCAAAAAGTATTCAGAAGAATTTTGTGAGACACATGAACAATTGAGAAGAACGGATCCTCGATAAATGTGAGGAACTAACCGTAAGGGTTTTCATGCGAAATAAAACTGCAAGACAGTAAACTCACAGGATTCTCGGGACAATGGAGAATATTTCGAGGCATCTGGTAACAACAAGAGCGACGAGGAATGATCATGAGAATGACAAGTGCAAGCAGATATCCATATGGATATATTGTGGCAGTGAATCGCACAGGCGATGAGTACAAGGGTCTCGGGGAAATATCGAGGGATATCCTTAGAATCTCCTGACGAAGTAGATGATCTTCCGGAATGAGGGATCTCCGAGAGAATTAGTTACGAGAACCTAGAGTCGGAGTTAGCAAAATCATTTAACCCGAGTAGAAGAGAGATCAACGTCCTAGAGTAAAGATGAGGAATAAAATATCCTAATACCATCCATTGGTGTTGTGGGCCCGTAAGCCACACAACAAGTTAGTAAATATGTTTTTCAAAGGCTAGACTCAACTTTGGACAAAGAGTTGGGAAGGAGGATTCGTACAGGCAGTCGTCTGTGACATTAACTTGTGACACCCCCGATTTGACCGTACACTAATCATGCACGCAAATGTGTACGACCAAGATCAGGGACTCACTAGAAGATATCACAACACAACTCTAGACACAAATTAAAATAATACGAGCTTTATATTACAAGCCAGGGGCCTCGAGGGCTCGAATACATAAGCTCGAAAACACACGAGTCGGCGGAAGAAATAATATCTGAGTACAGACATAAGTTAAACAAGTTTGCCTTAAGAAGGCTAGCACAAATGTAGCAATGATCGAAAAGGCAAGGCCTCCTACCTGGGACCTCCTAACAACTCCTCGAATCCGAACTCCACGTAGAAACATCCTCGTGATCCTCTGGGTCCTGGAATCCACCATCTGGTTGCATCAACTGAGAAGAAAGGAGAAAGGGGGAACAAAGCAACCGTGAGTACTCATCCAAAGTACTCACAAGCAAGGATCTACACTACATATGCAATGGTATCTGTATAAAGGGGTAATATATGTGGGTTAAACTGCAGAATGCCAGAATAAGAGGGGGATAGCTAATCCAATCAAAGACTACGCTTCTGACAACCTCCATCTTGCAGCAGTAGAAGAGAGTAGCTGGAAAGTAACAAGTATCCTCGCTTCTCGCAGCGTCCGTCTTGCAGCAGTAGAAAAGAATAGATGGTAAGTTCACCAAGTAACATCGTATAGCATAATCCTACCCGGTAATCCTCCCCTCGTCGCCCTGTGGGAAAGCGATCATCGGGTTGTATCTGGAACTTGTCTGAGTGTGTTTTATTAAGTCTCCAGTGCTAGTTGTCATGAGGTCAGAGTACAACTTCGGGTCATTCTTTTACCGAGGGACATGGCTATTCGAATAGATTAACTTCCCTGCAGGGGTGCACCACATTATCCAGAACGCTCGATCCCATTTGGCCGGACACACTTTCTTGGGTCATGCCCGGCCTCGAAAGATCAACACATCGTAGCCCTACCTAAGCACAACACAGAGGTCAGCACGCCGGTCTAAACCCTAAGCGCACGGGGTCTGGGCCCATCGCCCAATGCATACCTTCACGTTGCGAGGGCGGCCGGTAAGCAGACCTAGCCGCTCCTAATACGAGAGCGATGTTCCAGTCCAATCCGGCGCGCGCCGCTAAGTCGCTGACGTCAAAAAGGCTTCGGCTGATACCACGATGTCGAGTGCCCATAACTATTCCCACGTAGCTCGTTAATGCGTATAGGCCAATGGCCAGACTCAGATCAAATACCAAGATCTTGTTAAACGTATTATTAAGAAATAACCGTGCACAACGACCAAGGCCAAGCCCACCTGTCTCCTAGGTGGTCGCAACCCGCCCTGTCGCTCCGCCACAAAGTAACCATCAGGGGGCTGCCGGGAACCCAGGCCCACCACTACTTGTGTGGAACCACATGCCCCTTCAGCCTCCATCTCCGAATCATCATCATGTGTATGTAATAATATAGTATATACCCGTGATCACCACCCGAGTGATCATGGCCCGATAGTATAGCATGGCAGACGGATAAGAATGTAGGGCCACTGATGGAGTACTAGCATCCTATACTAAGCATTAGGATAACATGTAAAGGTATCAACAGTTGTAGCAACAATGACAGGCTATGCAACAGAATAGGAGCTATCGAATCAACAACAGTAGCAAACCTAATGCAAGAATAAGAGAGAGGGGAATGGGCGATATCTGGTGATCAAGTGGGGGCCTTGCCTGGTTGCTTTGGCAAGAAGGAGCGGTCGTCATCGACGTACTCGAACACAATGGCACCGACATCGTCTCAGGGTCTACCGGAAAGGAAGTAACGGAGGGGGAACACAATAAATAACATAGCAATCAAAAGCATAACAAATCATAACACAGCAATACGCGGTGCTAGGGGTGGCCTAACGCGGTGGGAGGTGATACCGGCGAAGGAGGGAAACATCCGGGAAAGTATGTTTTTCACGTTTTCGGACAGATGAACCGGAGGGGGAAAGTTGTGGGTTCGCTATGCTAGGGATGTGTGGCGGACGAACGGGCTACGTATTCAGATTTGTCTCATCGTTCTGAACAACTTTTGTATATAAAACTTTTTCATCCGAGTTATGGTTTATTTTATATGATTTTTCAAAGTTTTATTAATATTCTGCAATTATTATTAATTCGAAAATAAAGATTAAATGCTAGGTGCACCCAGCTCTGTGTACACAACAATGTACACATGGGATGACATGTGGGTCAAGGGGGTCCCAGTTGACCAGTCAACGTTTGACTGGTCAACAAGGGGTGGGTCCCATTGTCATTGACACATTTGACTAACTAACATTTTTAATTAGTTAAACTAGGTAATTAGCCTAATTAAAGCAGATTACTCTAAATAATTAATTGATTAATTAATATAATTATTTTTATTACTAAAACTTATTATTTTTATTTTTATTTTTATATTATTTTTTTCTTATATATATAAACTCTCTAGGCCATGGGGCCCATATGTCGTCAGCCTAGGCCACACGGGCGGGCTAACGAGCGCTGGCATGGGCGCCGGCGACGGAGCGGTACGGACCCGACCACGGCGAGCGAGCGCGGGGCACGGCGAGTCCGTTGGCCGGAGCTGTGGCAAGTGGGGCCGAGCAAGGGGCGAAGCCGGCGAGGCCTGGAGGCGGCGGGCGCGGGCCGACGGCCGGAGGCGGGTGGTTGCGGTGCCTGCACCAGGCCAGCCGCGACTGGGTGAGCGGCGCCGGCGAGGCGGGCCAGTGACGGCGCGCGAGGCCGACGGGGACGAGCCACGATGGGCGGAGCCAGCGCGACCCGGCAGGCACAGCCGGCCGGAGCTCGCGCGACGGGGCAGAGGGGTGTGGCGCGGCCAGCACGAGCGGGGAGCGGCCAGGCGAAGCAGCCCGGGCGTCAGCCGTAGTGAGCAGCAGCGCGGGAGCATGTGAGGTCGCGGGCGCGGGGCGGCAAAGGGCGCGATGCAAGCGGCGGCTGCAGCGAGTCAGGCTGGACGCGGCCAGACGGTGAGCGTGGCCGGGCGTCTGTGGGTGCGGTCCGGCACACGGTGAACGTGGCGCGGACATAGTCGGCAGGCGGTGGATGCGGCGCACGGTGCGGGCGGACGGTAGAGGGGGAAAGACGGTCGGGGCCAGATGCGAGCGGGGCTCACCCCCGTTGTAGATGCACGGGCGGCGAGGCTCGGAGGCGACCGTCGGGGGGAGAGGTTCTCCGGTGAGGTGGCGACGAAGACGACGGCGTTGATGTGCGGAGTCGGACGGCGTCGGGCGCGGTGGTGCCGGCGTCGGGGCGCCGCGGGCGTCCAGCTCCAGGGGAAGAAGGGGGGCACGTGAGGAGGGAGTGGCTAGGGTTCGGGGCGTAGGGGAGGAGGCGTCTTATGTAGGGGGGCGACGCCGGCGGATGGCTGCCACGCCGGCCGGTGCCGTGTCGCACATCGGCCATAGCCACCGCACGGTTAACAGGAGCGAGGGGGGATCGCCCCTGGTGGGCCGGCCTGGACGGCTGAGACGACTGGACCAAGAGGCCCAGTGGGGAGGAGGGTTATCCTTTTCTTTGTTTTTTTATTTATTTATTTCTAGTCTCCTTTTCTTTTAGTTTTATAAAAACTATCACTAGCATCTAAATTAGTATTTATAAATATACTACTGCCGCATTAATTCTTTCCCAAAATAAGATAGTTTAATATTTTATAATATTCGAAAGGCATTAATTTAATTGTTTGGACTATGTTTTTAATCATTTAAGTGCATTTAAACCTTTTATAAAAATGTAGGTTTCCCACTATAATTGCTTATGCATTGTTTGGCATCACCTGAAAATTTTAGTTTTAATATTTGAAAATCTTTATCGTTTGACATATTTTTGACTTTTGAATTCGAACCGGTTTCGAACTTACACGAGATTACCAACGGTAATTGCGGTGACGCGTTGTCATTAGCAGAGGGTTACGGTAGCTTAACTATCCGGGCGTCATACGTACCCCAACGACAATGCCCCGGAGGAGCAATGAAGAGCGCCCGAAGGAGGAGCGAGGTGGAGAAGGCGGCGTCTAGGGTTCTAAACCCTCTATCTATTTTTCTTTTTTAGAATAGATGTTATGTTAAGTAGTAATTGAAGTATGTTGGAGATGCTATGGGCTCGTTGGCCCTTTTATGAAGTTCTATTATTAATTTTTCTATCTATTCTATTATGAAGTTCTTCCTAGTTTCAACTATGTGATCATGCTATGGGCTTGTTGGCCCTATCTACATGTTTGTTGATTGTTTTCTTAGAGAGATCACTTTGTTAGTAACCACCTAATGCATGCAGCCACAATGAACCCTTCCTTTTCTACACAAGCCACAAATATGTAGCCACCTAGCTAGTGCATGCAGCCACAACATATTTGATCAATTTATTTGTCGTAGCGGAACGGGTGCAGATGCGAGTGGATCAAAAAGGCCGCAACTGATCGTAAAAAACGATGCTCTGAATCGAGGAGACTGCGAGAAGAGAGGAACCAGCGGCAGCGACCGTCGCTGCATCCGTGGCGGCTGGCGTGCACGAAAGCGGCTCGGTCAGTGCATCGTGGCGGCACGCATCAGCGCATGCAGGCTCAGTCGACGCATCGTGGCGGCGCGCATCGACGCATGCAAGTAGGCTTGTTGGGTGCATGCATAGCAGGCTTCTGTCGTGGCGGCGCGCACATGCATTTAATGCAAGGGACGGCCCAACGAAACCACGACCCAACGGTCGGACAGCTACATCGCCCAACGCGACCCAACTCGTCAGAGTTAACGGTCAAAGCACTGACCCGACGGCGACGTCCGTTGTGACCTCTTCTGAGGGTTTCGGGCAAGGGAGTGGGGAAAACTGAGCAAAAGTTAAGAGCGTGGGGATGAATGAGTAGAGCTAAGGAACCAGCGGCACATATGTAAAAAAACTTTTATTTATGAGAGAGAGAGTCTTCACATAGCTATTAATTATTTGACTACTCATTGATCTTCACTTATATATTTTGGGGGTAGTTTGTCATTTACTCTCGTGCTTCACTTATATCCTATGAATAAATGGTTGAATAAATTGAATATCATAAATCTAAAATTATACTCCCTCCATCCCAAAATAAGTGACTCAACTTTGTACTAGGAGTCCCATGTTTCATATGCTTATCTCATGGGGAGTAATGACTTCACATATAAGAAGGATAGGTGGTAAAATTTATTGAAAGTTAGCATACGGTCACTTGAACAATTCATTAAAGAATATTGAAAGAAGAGAGATTTCACATATAAATATACTATCTTGGACATCTTTTATGATTGTGAGCCCCATTACTTATTTTCAAACTTGAGCAAATTAGTTGAAGTTGGACAAGGAAGACAACATAATGAGTTATGCTTGGGTATATTTGTATAGAAGTTATATTGTTATAGATCCTCCAACATGGGGTGCTTGCTATTTAGAATCTTTCTCTAGCCAAATTTTCTGTATTAAGAGGGAATACTGCTTGTGCATCCAAAATCCTTGAACCAAGTTTCTTCCATGAGTGTCCACCATATCTACCTTTATGCGGTATTTACCTGTCATTCCAAGTAAATTTGCATGTGCCAAACTCTAAACCTTCAAATAAAATTCAGTTTTGTATGCCCACATCACTGATGTGGCGACTGGGGCATGTCTTTATCTTTCATGCTAGGTGGGTTATTCTCACGATGAGTGGACTTCGGTTGTCATTCATGAGAAAATGGCCGGTAATCGGGATGCCCAGTCCTATGATCAAAAGATCAAAAACAAAATCACAAATAATTAAACAAAACTCCCCCACAAAAGTTATTGGTATGGACGGTACCCGTTGTTTCGGATCAGCCGTGGAGTGTGTTTGATGGTGGAGGGGGAGTAAAACTTTACCATTCTGTCTAGGAACCACCTATAATGTATTTCGCATGGAAGATATTGAGAACTCTTGGTCGTTATGTTGACAATGAAAGCATACCTCTCAAAATTATTGTCATCTCTGTTTTAAAAGCTTCGAGCTCTGGCACCTCTGCAAATCCCTGCTTCCCTCTGCGAAGGGCCTATCTTTTACTTTTATGCAAGAGTCGGTAGTATTCCTTCTCATTCCATCATACTCTTTAGTTGGCAAGCATCATGTGGTGGGGAAAGATGTAAGCATATATGGTTATTCAAATATATTTGATCATGAATTATTATTGTTGACAATTATCTATATGATAAATAAGTTGGGAGGTGAACCATTAAGCCTCTATCTTTCTCAGTGTTCAATGGATGCTATTTGTTCTAAAAATATGCTTTGAGTGGTAGCAATCATGGAAGACTATATGATAGTTGAGTATGTGGGATCTGTTGAATCAAAGCTCTTACATAGACCCTTCCTGAAAATAAGATGAATTGCAATTATTTGATGACTGAGAACCTAGTTTGTTAGTTTTCAAGAAAGTTTATGATCTATGCTTTAACATGTCTGATCCCATGAGGCGTCGCTAAGGTCTCTGAGCGTGGACACTTAAATCCATTTAGGTGGCGTTTGGTTTGAGGGCGGCGAGGGATTGGCTGGGGATACCCTTAACCACCTGGTTGGGGATATGCTTTGATTCTTGTTTGGTTGTAAGGATTAGAGATCAATAGGATAGCCTCCTTTTTCTGTTTGGTTGGAGGGATAACAGTTTGACGCACACACCAGGCGTACCGGCGACTTGCGCCTCTGCACTGCCTCGTAAGCTCTGCCGTCGACGCGCGCCCAGGGCCCGAGCGCCCTCTACCGCCGCTGACGTAGGCCCGCGCGCCCACCGTGGCCCAGGCCTCGCGCGCCCTAGCTGCCGCCGTCGCGCACAGTTCCGCCGCCGGAGCCCCGCTTTCCACGCCGCCGAAGCGCCGCGTTCGCCGCCGCTGGAGCTCCCCGCTCCCCACACGCGCCACCGGGAAACAAATAGGAGGCAGGGAGGAGACCAGAGAGAGGAGGTGGGGGTGGGGCGTGGATCGGACCCGTACCTCAACCCAGCCGTGGCCCTTGCTCAGCACCGATCCAAAATCGCCGCCGCCGCCGCTGATTTTGGTGTCGCGAGCGACACATGAGGACTGTTCGCTCGGGGAGGGCAGGAGAAAACGTTTCGCCCGCGAGGGTGGCTGAGCTCGTCCGCCAGAATCTCGCGGCTATCGGCAACCAGTTTTTGTTGGAATATTCCCTAGCATCTGGTTATCCCTATCCTTTCCCACTCTCAAACCAAACGAGTGGTATCCCTGGAAAATCTGGCTATCCCTATCCCACCGAGGGATAGCCAGTGAACCAAACGCCACCTTAGCTTCCACTTCATGAGGTGGTTGTAGACCTGGGTGGAGCTCACCTCCTGCCCACGGAACTTGAACACCTGCTTCGCAAAGGTGTTCAAGTGCACCTCCTTGAAGCCCTTATCAGTCTTGACCCCACTAGATATGAGCTCTCACATCTTGTTAAGCACGAACGTGGATATGAACGGCTGTCACTCTCATGTTGTTCCCCCTACCGTTCTTCTTTGCCTTTGCGGCTGCCATTTGTGCAGTAACAACAGTAGCATTTGGCGTAGCGAGCACAAATGTTGTAGGCACAAAAGGAGAAACATCGAATACATATGAATCAGGAGGCATCTAGTCTTTGATGGGGGATGGGAGCCCTCGACATAGGATGGAGGGAACTGGCTCTCGGACAAGACAATGTCCTGACTAATCTCTTGTGTTTGCGTGGTCATGTCCTACAATCATAGCACACACATTGACAGTAAGCATAAACCATCTAGCTCAACACAACACGATATGAGCATCATACATCAACAAGCATTCTACCAATCCATCACAACTACTATGACGCCCGAAGACCGACGTCCCAGAAGATTCCAGAAGATTCCAGAAGATTCCAGATGTTCCGGGTTGCCCGTGTGTTTCGTTTGTGCTTGTGTTATTTATTTTCGCATTGCATCATGTCATCATGCCATCATGTCTTTTTTTATTTTGCATCTCAACCTTAATAAATCGTGTGGACCTTCGGTCCATTTAAATCGAGGGAAGGATGTCTTCTCTTTAAAACATATAAAAGCCTCTCAATATTTAGGGAGCTATATTTATTAATTATTCCATTGCTTCGGAATCACCATAACACACTTGCATATTTTCCCCATGTCTTTTCACTTCGAGTTTCACCTTCTAAATCTTGCCAATAATTCTTTTCCGTTGTTTCGAGGTTCCTCCAAAATCTGAACATTTTTGGACACTTCTATATTCAAGTCTTAGTTCAAACCCATTTGATTAAAGTCAAATAAGTTTGAATTATTTCTTCCGATCATGCCTTTTCTATTTTTTCGGACTTTGCTCATTATATGATGCCCGAGAAAAATAGTTCCTTGTGCTAATTGTTGCCCTAACCCCCCCGCATATTTTTTTTCTCTTTTTATTTCTGCTAAAGAAATAAAAAGGAAAAAGAACAGCAGCAGTTATAATAAAAGAGAGAGCCAACTGGCCCAGCCGCCCTTCTCTCCTCCCCTAGGCCTCCCTGGCCCAAACCTCCCTCCTGGCCATCTGGCCCAACACCTCCATTGGCCCAGCCAGTCAGTCTCCAGCCCGATCTCCTCCTAGCGCGAACCCTAGCGGTCGCCCGCACCCCGACCCCAGGCTTCCCTCGCTCCTCCCTCTCCTTCCCGTGCGCCGCCAGTTCCTCATCCCGCTCGCTCCTCCTCTCGACCGAGGACCGATTCCCTCGGTCCCGCTTTCCCCTCGTCCCGCACCAATCCCCATCTCGTC
Source organism: Secale cereale (assembly GCA_902687465.1). Taxonomy (NCBI): domain Eukaryota; kingdom Viridiplantae; phylum Streptophyta; class Magnoliopsida; order Poales; family Poaceae; genus Secale; species Secale cereale. Next base: position 571,550,418 of record LR738710.1, read on the forward strand.
GAGCGCGCCCTCCCATCCCCCGCAGCGCCTCGCTCACCCCGACTCTCCCTCGATCTCCCTCGCCTCGGCCCTCTCCCTTCGATCCCGAACGCCCTCGCCATGGTGCCCGGGCCGGTGCCGCTGCGCCGCCTAACTCCCCTCCGTTCCCAGCCGGCGACCAAGGCCGCAGGAGCAGCGCCGCCCCAGGCCGCGGCCTCTCCTCCCGCGCCGCGCTGCGCCCCGAGCCGCGCGCCCGCGTCCCGTCCTCCCCGACTCCATCCTCCCTCCGTTCCAGCTCCTCCCGTCGCCAGAGGCAGGGCGCCGCCCTTCGCCCCGCGGTCCACCGTAGGGCGCCTCGCCCCTGGCGCCCCGCAAGAGGGCCGCGCCCAGCGAGCCGACGGGCCGGTCGGGAGCCCTCGAGCGCCCCCGTCTCCAGAAGCCAGGCCGGCCGCGGCCATCCTCCTCTCTACGCTGCTCCTCCCTGCGCCCTCTCGTCGCCCGGCCGCCAGGAGCCGCCTCCCTCCGTCCTCGACGCCAAGGCCAGCCAGGAGCCGCCCTGCCTCCTGCCTTCGACGCCGCCCGTCCTCTGCCAAGGCCAGGTCCTCTGGTCCCTGCCTGAAGCCTCCATGCCACGTCTCCGAACTCCAGCACGCCGTGGTTCTCCACCGCAGCACCTCCTTTGCCTCTCCGTGCTGCCCCTTTTTTTTTTGCCTCTGTGTTGTTCCTGTTGTGTTGCCGTGCTGCTGTTTTGACAGAGAACCCGAGTACAACTACATAACGACTACTACATGTACAACTACGAGCTCGAGAACGACTTCATGAACAAGTACCACGACGACCCGAACCGCTGCGTACGTGTACATCTACAACGGGAACCCCAAGTACCACGACGACCCGAACCGCTACGAACGTGTACGACTCCGAAACGAGAACGACTACACGTGATGACGATGCGTCAAGTACCACTACCGTCGACAAGACCGAGACCGGCAAGTTCCACGACGTGACAAGTACCTCTCCGAACGGGATGTGAACGACTACACGTGTACCTCTACGGGAACGACTACTTCCCTCTACGGCCGTGTACAACTACTTCCCCTACGTTCCTCGACGAACTCGAACCGTCCCGAAACGAGTGTTTCGAAGGTATAACCCGAGACGATGACCCGTGTGATGCTTGTTGTGGTTGTATGAAATGTTTTCCCGTGTGTGCTCCGTGCCGTTTCGTCCCTTTTGTCATGTTCCTCGGTTGCCTCGTCACCGACTCGTGGGAACCCGGTAACGGGATCGCCCCACCTTTCATCTCGTTTGACTCGTTCACTCCACCTTTTGTTTTGCACCGGACTCTCAACGAGTTACCGGAACCGAATTGTTGCGTTGCATCATTTTCGGGTCGTTGCCGTGGCACCCTTTTCCTTTCACCACGGTGACAATGCTTCATATCTCTTATGTCAACCTTTTAATAAAATTGCATAAACTTGATCATGTCATCCGCATCATGTTAACAACACTAAAATGCTTAATTGTTGTTTGCTTATAATTATTAAACATGCTCATGGGGATTTTCCGGATATGTTGTTGTTATTCTCCAGCCTCATTTAAATTGCCTAGTTAGTGTAGTTTTATTATGCTTCACCTCTTGCCATGCTAAAAACATTTAAACTTGTCTTGTAGATAACGAGAGTCAACTAAATAATTAATATGTGGTGTTTCGTCAATATGTAACTCGTTGCATATTGATCTCCACTTAACTTGTAGATTTGTTTGTGCACTTTGCCATGCCATGCATATTTAAACCGGACATGCATCATACTTGGTTGTGCATCGTATGCCATGCTTATGCTTGTGTGTTTACCGAGTTGTTTGTTTCTTTCCGGTTGCTTCTCTTGTTAGCTTCGGTTTCGTTCCGGAGTTGTGAGGATTCGCTCGACTCTTGCTCCGTCTTCTTCGTGGAACCGTTCTTCTCCCTTGTGGATTCCAGGCAAGATGACCGAACCCGGATACCATTACTATCTTTGCCTATTGCTAGTAGTCTCGCTCTATAGTTTTGCCTCGATGCCCATGTTTTCTTGTCAGCCTCCTACTTGTAACCATTGCCATGTTTAACCAACCTACCTATGCAAACCGTTGCTTGGCTAAGTACGCTTCGCTCGGCCCCTCTTATAGCATTGTTAGTTGCAGGTGAAGATTGAAGATGCTTGCTTCATGTTGAAGTTTGGTTGGGTTATATCACACTATATAAATGCTTAAATGAAATCATCTATATACTGGCAAGGTGGAAGGCTAAGCCTTTTGCTTGGTGTTTTGTTCCACTCATGCCGTTAGGAACCGTATAAACCGGTGTTATGTTCCTTGATTATGCGTTCCTAACACGGTTGGGGTGTATGGGACCCCCTTGATAAACCGCTAAGTGCTAAGTCTTTTCCAGCAAGTCCCAACATTTGGTACTATTTGCCTCATAACAACAACTTAATTAATTAATTAAATTTGCATAGGGGGTCGCGTCCCCGAGGATTCTTAATTCTACATAGCAGGGGGGGCCAGCGCTGATGGTGTTGGTCCCAAACGGGGGTCCTGCAGGGCCGCCTTGGGGCAACCCGAGGTATCTGGTATAACCTATAGCATCGCCCATCCGGTCGTGTCCTGAGACTTAGATACGCGTGGCTACTATCAGGGTGTCGACACGCCGGGAGGATTTGCTGGATTAGCCTTACCTTAGTTCGGTTTAACTTGAGCACGGGATTCCGAGAATACTCGGGTCTTCCCACCTATGGAGTTGCGACTCCGCGGATCGTGGGCTTGTAATGGGTCAAGTTGGAACACCCCTGCAGGGTTTGAACTTTCGAAAGCCGTGCCCGCGGTTATGTGGCAGATGGGAGCTTGTTAATATCCGGTTGTAGAAAACTTGACACAATGTTCTAATACACTACCAGCGTGTGTACCGTGACTGTCAATTTCCGAATAGGGATTCGGGAGTTGAACACGGTGGGGTTATGTTTGACCGGCTTTAGTTAGGATCACTTCGTGATCATCTTTCGACCGATGCTCTTCTCTTCTCGCTCTCTATTACGTAAGTTAGTGCTAGTTGCTGCTGCAGACTCTTGTTTTTCCTTCACCTCATACTCTTTCTTCAGCCTTGTCCTCACACAAGGCTTAAATAGTCGTGTTACCCGGGAACGGGATTGCTGAGTCCTCTGTGGCTCACAGTTACTTCACCACACCAGATGCAGGTTCAGCCGAGTTTGATGCAGGAGCTGGTTCAAGTACTTCATCGGGAGCTCGATGAAGAGTTTGACTGTTTGTTTGAGACGCTTCGACGATCAGTAGTGGTTTCTACTAGGATTCGATCTAGGTCCTGTGGCTTTTATGTTGTTTTGGTATCTTTCTTTTGGATCTTCACCCGTAGTCGGGTTGTGATGTTTTGAATGATGTTCTGCTTATGTAATGTATTGTGTGAAGTGGCGAGTGTAAGCCAACTATCTCCTTTTTGCAAGTTAATCCCTCTTTAAATGAGTCGTGCAAAGATACCAAACTTGAGATCATTCTAGGATGAGCTTATACCTTTAAGTCGTGCCTCGACACGTAGGAGGTATAGTCCCATCCTGGGCATTACAACTACTCCCCCAGTCCCATAATATAAGACGTTTTTGGCACTACACTAGTGCCAAAAAACGTCTTATATTATTATGTGACGGAAGGAGTAGCTACCAACCCTAGCATGCTACAAACCCATCACCAATAGCTACCACAACATCACAATCTCAAGTGTACAATGCTATAGGATGCTCAAAGATCAAACCCTACCACATGCTCGTAGATCTAACTACAACGAGTACATAGAATGGGATGATTGAACTCACAAAGGCCATCGTTGCAGCTCGAGGCAGAGACATAACAGGTCGGAAAAGAGGAGGGCATGAGTCGCCACAACCGTGTACCGCCGGTCGGAGAAGGACTGCCGCTTACCTACTCGCTGGTGCCTATGCGCGTCGGAGCGAAAGCTCGAAAAGGTGGAGAAAGGTGACACGAGTTTAAGCGGTGAGGCGAAGGGGGCTATATAGGGCGACCAGATCGGAGGGAGGTAACCCAAAATCCTCCCGCCGATATTTCGGAGACGCGCGCGAGCTCGCACCATCTCCGTGGTCGCACGAGCTCAACGCCGTGTTCCCCTCCCCTTCTTCGGCCGAGCCTTACTCGCTAAGAACTGCCGATTAAGGGGTTCCTAGCGAACCTCATTGTGATCTGCTTTAGAAGTTCGTTCTAGATGATTGTCGTAGTTTACTGCAAGGTTTCGGGAAGGTTATTATTAAACATTGTTTTAGAGAGACAAGTATGGTTGCTCATGAATTAGCTAGCTACGGGAGGGGTAATCCACTGATGGTGTGGTCGGATACACCTTCGAGTTTTATTTTGAATGCTTTAGCAAATGGTGTAAGTTTGATTTGAGATAATAAGGGCATGTCCAATGTGGGGCGCTTAGGAAGGCGTTAGGATGACTTTCTTATCAATATCCGAGTCGATTGGCAGTTAAAGCAATTAAATCATGGCATCAGACCCCGCGGGGCGTAAAGATGTGCGCCCAGCACTTCCTTCCCTTTTCCCCGCATGTGACCCGTAGATAGCTTAATTACCGTAGAATTAGCGCCCAAGGTTAGCGCCTGCCGTTGAAGAGTAGTGCTCTTAGATCTTTTTTATTTAATTATATTATTATTTTTCCTTCCTAAGCGATCGATCAAGCGGCTGGCACTATACATGTCCTAAAGCAGCCATGAAGGCCTTCTCATAAAAAAAAGTTCGTTCTACGTATTTCCTCCGTCCTCGAATAAGTGTACATCTACCTTTTGTCAAAGTTTTAAAACTTTGACCAACTTTTTAGGCAAAAGTAAAAGCATTTATGGCACAAAATTTGTATCACTAGATCCATTCTAAAATGTACGTTGATAATATACCAATTTGATGTTATATATGTTACTACTATTTTCTATAAAATTGGTCAAAATTTTAAATCTTTGAATTAGAACAAAAGCTAGACGTACACTTATTCGCGGATGGAGGGAGTAGGCCAAATAGTGTATACGGACATCCAATGCCGTAGCCAGGTTTCTCTTACGCCCCGGGCCAGTAGTGGATGTATAATAAATACTGTATCTACAACATGTTACTGTAGCTATATTCAACAAAGAAAACACACCCCACGCCCTAGGCCATGGCCATGTTAGGCCTGGGCCTGGCTACGCCCCTGCGGACATCCAAACATGCCAAATTTTTCTTCTACATACCTGATTAGGCTCTGTGTGACCAACACGTATATTATGTACTCCCCCATCTCAAAATAAGTAGTTCAAAAGTGACTCAACTTTATACAAAGTTGAGTCACTTTTGAGTTACTTATTTTGAGACGGAGGAAGTACTCCCTCCGGTCCTTTTAGTTTGCATATAAGAATTGTCTTAAGTCAAGCGTCCTCAATTTTGACCATATTTATATTTAAAAATATCAACATCTATAATATTAAAGTTATACAATATGAAAATTAAATTCATGTTGCATCTGAGGATATTGATTTCATATTGTTAATATTGGTATTTTTTGCTATAAAGTTGGTCAAACTTTAGCAAGTTTGACTTCTGAAAAATCTTATATGCAAAGTAAAAAAGACCGGAGGAAGTATAACACATGGTCGCAACAGATTTCCGTCCGGCAGCTCGTCATTTTCACTCCCGGTGACACCGTCCATGCATTTCCCCGGGACGGGAGTGCCCCCACGCACGAAACACGTTGCGAACCAGCCACTCTGTTGTGTAAAGTGCGGAACACGATGCCCCGAACTGCACATTTCGCGCCAACCGGCGCGCGACGCAAGCCTCTGGCGAAAGCCGCACACATTGGCCACCGGCGCCCATCCTCCATCCCCGACCGGCCAAGGCCATCCCGATCGGATAAACCCGCGTCGCGCGCGCGCCACCGAAGAACACCAACCCCCGCGCCGCGCGGTGGAACACCACCATACCTCGCCTCCCGACACAAGCAGATTCCTTTCCTTCCTCCTCCACCGCACCGCACCGCACCGCATCTCCATCCACCACGGCGCCGCCGCGCCGGTCTCCCCACCTTCCCCTCCTTCCTTGCGTGCCGCCCGCGGGTCACTTCCTCCCCATGCAATCACTGGATTCCCCAGCAGCGGTGGCACGCAGACACAGCTAACCGCTGCAGCTACTCTATTCCGTCTCGTGCAACTTTAAGGTCGCACCTTACAGCGGGTACGAGCCCATAGTTTAATCATCCGAGAGGAGGAGGAAGCATCATCCAATCACACACCGAACCGACGACGATGGAGGCGTGCTGCTGCTCCTCGTCGTCGGCCCCGCCCGCCTCCATCCTCGCCACGGGCGCCGGCCTCCGCCGCCGCTTCTCCCCGGCGCCGGCCGCGGCGTCGGGCGGGAGGGCGGTGGCGCTCGCGCCCCCGCTCCGCGCCTCCTCCGCGGCTCTGCTGGCGGCGCCGCCTCGGCGGGGGCAGCAGCGGCGCGGGGCCGCGGGCCTCGTCGTCAGGGCGGTGTTCGAGCGGTTCACCGAGCGGGCGGTCAAGGCGGTGGTGCTCTCGCAGCGGGAGGCCCGCGGGATGGGGGACGAGGTCGTGGCCCCGCACCACCTGCTGCTGGGCCTCGTCGCCGAGGACCGGTCCGCCGCGGGGTTCCTCGCGTCGGGCGTCCGAGTCGAGCGCGCCCGCGAGGCGTGCCGCGCCGCCGTCGGGAAGGGCGGGCCCGCTCAGGCCGCGACGGGGCTGGCCACGGACGTGCCCTTCTCAGGGGCCAGTAAGCGCGTGTTCGTCGCGGCCGTCGAGTTCTCCAGGAATATGGGGTGCAACTTTATCTCCCCGGACCACATTGCGCTCGGCCTCTTCGACCTGGACGATCCGACAACCAACAGCATCCTCAAGAGGTTGGTGCTGATGTTACCCTGCTCCATTTCTCCCGAAGAGCTTGCAATTTGTGGTTTCATGTCGCCAAAAATGTGACCAGCTGAATAATGCATCAAACTATCTCTTGATCGTCTAGACAATAAGCAACATTCGATTTTTTTGAACTGTCAAAACAGGCAATTCAAATGCAAATGCCAAAGAAATGGGAACCCAATTAACTGAAAATTAAATAAAATGTTGTCCTTCTCGCACTTATAGTTATTACTAGCTAATTAATGATGTTCATTGTAGCTTAGGAGTAGTTCCAACTCAGCTAGCAAAGCAGGCTCTTACCCGAGTCAAAGGGGAGCTAGCGAAGGATGGCAGAGAGCCTCTGGGTTTGTCTTCTTTCAAATTGCGTGATAAGTCTACTGCTGGAAATGGGAGGACTGCAATTGCCAAATACTCCAATAAAAAGAAAGGTCAGGGATTAAGCTGCTGTGCAGGTGTTTGTGCTAAAAAAAATATGACACTGAGTGTGGAAAGAATGAGCTTATTTACTTGTCATTTCAGAGAAGAGCGCACTAGCTCAATTTTGTATAGATTTGACTATGCGAGCCAGTGGAGGGTTTATCGATCCTGTTATTGGTCGCGCGAAGGAGATTGAAAGAGTAGTTCAGATTATATGCCGGCGCACAAAGAACAATCCAATTCTTTTGGGTGAAGCAGGTGTTGGCAAAACTGCCATTGCTGAAGGGTTGGCTCTTAAAATTGCTAATGGAGATGTGCCTATTTTTCTTGTGGTGAGTTTCCACAACCAATTATAGATAAACAGCCACGCTTGATGTCAAAAAGTTGCTCGCAAACAGTAGTTAATACTTACGACTAATTCACATTGTTTATGCAGGGAAAACGTATATTGTCACTAGATGTTGCTTTACTGATGGCTGGTGCAAAAGAGAGGGGTGAATTGGAAGCCAGGGTTACAAGTTTAATACGTGAAGTGCGCAAAGCAGGTTTATCTGATTTGTCCAGTATAAATGGAACACTTAAACATTTCTTTCCTTTTTTATCTTACAAATAGCTCCAAATTTCATGCAGATGATGTTATTCTCTTTATCGATGAGGTTCATACTCTTATTGGGTCTGGAATTGCTGGAAGAGGAAATAAGGGAGCTGGTCTTGATATCGCTAATCTGCTGAAACCTGCACTTGCTAGAGGTGAATTGCAGGTATTGTTTCCACACAAGGAACTCCTTCTGTTGCTATTCCTGATGTTGTACTGATTTTTACTGCTGCACATATTCCTGATGTTTTACTGTGTAGTTTGTCACTTGAGTGGCGTCCCTTTATAAATACCTGTGAAGTATTTGTGTTAATCAGCAGTCATGCTCCACATGGACCGTTTCCATGCTACTAAGTAGTACTCCCTCCGTTCCAAATTACTCGTCGTGATTTTAGTTCAAATTTGAACTAAAACCACGACTAGTAATTTGGAACGGAGGGAGTATATCTCGTCTGCGACATACTGCAACATATCATCTTTTCTTATTTTTCTTTTGCATGTGTTGATACTTGTCTGAACTCACAGTGCATTGCATCTACAACTCTGGATGAGCACCGTTTGCATTTCGAAAAGGATAAGGCTTTGGCCCGCCGATTCCAGCCAGTATATGTAAATGAGCCTAGTCAGGTAGTGCAAAATTTCAATTCTCAAAACCTCTTGGGACTCTTCCTTATCAGCTTCTTTTAATTTCTCTTTGTGCACTCTGCAGGAGGATGCTGTGAAGATATTACTTGGTCTGCGTGAAAAATATGAGACTTACCACAAATGCAAATACACCTTAGAAGGCATCAATGCGGCAGTTTATTTGTCAGTGAGGTATATCCCTGACAGGCATCTTCCTGACAAGGCTATTGACCTAATTGATGAGGCCGGTAGCAGAGCTCGGATGGAATCATTTAAAAAGAAGAAGGAAGAGCAGTGCTCCATTATTTTGAAGTCACCAGATGAATATTGGCAAGAGATTAGAGCTGTCCAGGCCATGCATGAAGTGGTAATAGAATATTTAGATAGAGCTGTTCTAAGTAACATTTTTGCATGTCCATTGTAGATGTTCAATTCATTTCGCAACATGTTTCAGGCACTGACTAACAGGTTGAAATATTCTCTAAATGAAAATGACCAAGAGAATGAGGTTAATGTTGAAGTACTGGATGATAGCAAGGCCAGCCCGACAACAACACACTCAGCTTCAGCCGATGAGTAGGTTTTCTTATTCATGATCTCATCCCGTGTAGACTTCACAGTTCACAATATAAGCATCCAAAATTTTGAAACACAATTAATGATGCAGACCATCTGTGGTTGGGTTAGAGGAAATTGCAAGAGTCACATCATTGTGGTCGGGCATACCAGTCCAGCAGTTGACTGCAGATGAAAGAAAGCTTCTAGTAGGACTAGACGATGAACTCAGAAAGCGTGTCATAGGTCAAGATGATGCTGTTGTGGCTATATCAAGAGCTGTGAAGAGATCACGCACTGGCATGAGTGATCCTGACAGACCTATTGCTACTCTACTTTTCTGTGGTCCAACAGGAGTTGGAAAGACTGAATTAACTAAAGCTCTAGCATCAACTTACTTTGGATCTGTAGGTCACTCTTTCCTGGTTATATCTTACTCAATTTACAGAACATGTTACATCAAATTGGTCTTAAAAGGTTATTTCTTTCGTTTAACAGGAGTCAGCTATGGTTAGATTGGATATGAGTGAGTACATGGAGCGGCATGCTGTGAGCAAGCTGATAGGCTCTCCTCCAGGGTACATGGGATTTGGTGAAGGTGGTACTTTGACAGAAGCAGTCAGAAGAAAACCATTCACTGTGGTATTGTTTGATGAAATAGAGAAAGCTCATCCTGATATTTTCAATATTCTTCTCCAAGTGTTTGAAGATGGCCATCTGACGGACTCACAGGTGCTAGATCCTGACATACGTGATATTACTTTCTGCAGTCGATAAATAAAATTCATACCATACTTTGCACCTCGAAAGTCAGGCTAGCTATTTATTGTTATGACTTGTCCTAGAAGAGCGATCCTATTGATGAGACTCAATCTGATGTGCATTGCTAAGTCTTGTGTGAACTTTTCTTAGGCATGATCTTGGATTCATCTTAGTGAAATGAAACCATCATTATCTTTTTCTGAACTACAGGGCCGCAGGGTTTCCTTCAAGAATACATTAATTGTCATGACATCAAATGTTGGTTCTGCATCGATTTCCAAAGGAACGATGAACATGGGTTTCCAGACGCAGAATGATACAGAAGAGAACACATACGCTGTAATGAAATCCTTGGTAATGGAAGAATTGAAGGCATTTTTCCGACCTGAATTGCTCAATAGAATGGATGAGGTGGTTGTGTTCCGTCCACTTGAGAAGACTCAGGTCTGTTATTTCATTTTAGGTTGCTTGGTTATTATCATGTGATTCTCGATATAGTATCAGTTTATTACAGTATAAAACTAAAATCACCGGTCCATTTGTATGCTATTACACAATACCTGTGCTGCAACCCCTTTCCTCTTTGCACCTACGTACTCCCTCTGTAAAAGATCTTATATTAGTTTACGGAGGGAGTATCTTGTAAAATCTTGTACACCAGATCTTTAATCTGTCTTTTTGTTGAAAAATGTTGTATTACACCTTCTAACATGTTAACGAAATCATGCTACGTATCGCAAGTGATGCACTAACAGTTTCTGACATTTTTCAGATGCTGGCTATTCTTGATATAATTCTGGAAGAGGTGAAAGGTAGGCTTTTAGCCCTCGGTATCGGCTTAGTAGTATCTGATGCCATGAAGAACATGATTTCTCAGCAAGGATACGACAAGAGCTATGGTGCGCGGCCACTTAGAAGGGCGGTCACTCAGTTGGTTGAGGATGTCATCAGCGAAGCAATTCTCTCTGGGCAGTACAAACCTGGCGATACCATAATGATGGACACCGATGACAAGGGAAAGCCTTGCTTGAGCCGGTTGAATGATCAGACTGTTCAAGTTTCTGATCCCACGCCAACGCTTTGAATGCTCGAGCACCCAGTGTATAGTGAGGCTTACTGCGTAATTCTTCGCTGTTGATAAGCTTGTTGATTCTTTCGTGAATAGCGGTATAGGTTCCGTAGTTCATGTACATAGCCTCCAGATGCTGGAGTTTCTCCGTGAATATAATGTAAATTAAAGTCTTACATCACCTGTACATAATGCTGCATTTCTAACATATGTACAGTGTTTACGTCAGACTGGAATTTGCACAATGTGATTGTGATGTGCTTCAACATATCCTGCTGAACATCTGCTGGTTATTTCGAGATGAACTCTGAGTAAGCTTTCTGTATCTACACTACTTGCTCAGAGGAAAAATCTCAAGCGTTCTGAGCAACAAATTTTGCCGTAGACTGGCAGACTTCCGGGAACACAGTTCACTCAACATAAGAAATAACTGTTGCCAACAGGTAGTGAATCACTTCAATTTGTTTTCGTCAATCAGGCTCGGTGCAAATCTTGTGAAGAATACGATATTTGTCAACAAGACTAAACACTCGGGACCAGAAATATATTTTAATAAATCTTGTAACGTGAATATGTGATATGGTATGACAAGGCTTGGGATATATGATTAGGCGTCAAACTTTGTATCTTTTTTTCTGTGAGGTAAACTTTATATCGTATTTCACTGCATTTACCATCATATTGATGGTTAATACACCGATGGCTTTAACCTGTACAATGTACAGGTATATTGACCATTCAGTTTCCAAATAAAACTGCAATATTCATGGAGTAGTAGAGAGGTGTATTGCTCTTGCTTCTTTGCATATTTATAAGCTTCAAGTACACCTGCACCAACAGAGCTGGAATAGCTCAGTTGGCCAGAGCGTGTGGCTGTTAACCACAAGGTCGGAGGTTCGAGCCCTCCTTCTAGCGAATATTTTTAATTTTCGGAATCATGATTTTTTTTATACTTCTAAATTTTCTGTTTTACTCTTCTGTGAAATCGGGTTTTCCAGTATCTACTCAAAAATATATCAGGAGTTTTCCTAAATATTTTAAAATTTTCTTTTTCCCTTTTTCTGAAACAGGTTTTTCAATATGTAAATTTCCTGGTTTTCTCAACTATTTTCAGTATGTAAATTTCCTGGTTTTCTCAACTATTTTCAGTACGTAAATTTTCTAAATTTCACAACTATTTTGGGTTTGTGTTGCACCTTATGTTACGTTCCCCAAGCCATTTCTCGAGGTTGAAGCGTACAGCAATCCTTCACTTATACTCCCTCCGTCCCAAAATTCTTGTCTTGCATTTGTCCAAATACGGATGTATCTAGTTACACTTTAGTGTTAGATACATCCATATCTACAAAAATCTAAGACGAGAATTTTGGGATAGAGGGAGTACTACTTGCTAACTATCAGCGTTTAAGTGTCTGACTGGCAAACAGGAGAAAGGGGCATTCCATCTTGTCTTTACACAAATAACTCTTGAATAATTTTCAAAAAAATAACTCTGAACAACCTCAAGTGTTCTGGAAATAAAATTTCTGCCATGACAACAGCACATAGTAGCTCGACTGAAACTTCAATACAGATGAATCCATATAACTTAATCAGCCTAATTACTACAAAACATTTACTAGTTATATTTTACAATCATACTGCTGCCTAAAGAGCTCATCGTCATTGAAAGAGCTGGACTGGACTGGACGGACTTCCCAGACCATAGTTTATGCAACTTGAGAAAAATCTGGTGCCAAGGCAATCACTTCAGTTTGATTTCGTCAACCCAGGTTCTCTGCAAAATTGCAAAATAAGATATTAGATGAAGAACACTAACGCACCAGAAACCAGAAATGTCTGCAATAATTACAAACCTTTTAATGTGCTCAAGTATGACAAGTCTTGGACCAGGGGGGATATTCACATCTCTAAGTGCGCTGGAGGATAATTCAAGACAAATGTGATTTTTCATCAACTGAATGGTAAATTTCAGCATGCATATAATATTTTTTAAAGATTGCTTCTTTTCAGTAGTTCCAGGAACTCAATTGAATATTGAAAACACGTACCTTTCATTGAGAAGAGGCAATGTTTCATCAGTCAGAAGACCCTTCTTGAAATTCTTCTCATAGTTTTGGAGGCCTAATTGGCTCAACATATTTCTTCCACGAGAATAGTTCATATCTTCATTGTGTGTCTTTGTCTTTGAGAATTTCTGCCCAACCTACAATCGAGATAGATTGACCATAAGATTGATTTAAGGATACATTACACTATCCTACTGGTATTAATAGTGAAGGCTCGCCAACACATTCAGTACTAAAACCTAGAGAAATAATTCATGTGGAACAAATGACTTTCATTTACAGGAAACATGTACAGCTTACTTACAATGAAAAAGCCACCTTGAAATACCGCAAAAGCCATACCAGTTGTAATTGCATTAACAACTGGATTTGGGGTTCCCATTCCACTCACAATGGAGAATAGAGCGCCAGAACCAAAAGCTGCTGCCATGCTACATAAAAGTGTGCCGGTCAATCATGCAGTTGAAAAATATATATACCAAATAGATTAATCTTATTAACAATCAGTCCTCTGAATTTGTAACGCCCAACATGATTGACTGAAAGGATGAAGAGTGTGATATCACTTTCCGTTTTCCTTGTATTATATGTTTTACTATTTGCTGAAGTCCCTAGGATGTTAAGTCCATCTTACAATTTGTCGTTGTTTTGCTGTTTATAGCTCACAGAAGATAATCATGAACATATTAGAGTAACCATATGAGATCCATCATGTAGAAAATAGTTATCAAATAATAGTGGGGATCACTTCAGAGACCCTGACGTTGCTTCGGCAATTACCAAACTTAAGGGTGGTAAAAGGCAACCGAAATGGAAATGAAGTGGCACATTCTATGACTAGATTTCTGTAGGGAAGAGTTGAGTAGTGGTTTTTTGCTGAGTTCAATCCTACCCTGCGTGGAGGCGGCTGTCCAACACGATTGTAAGGATATTATTTGCTCTTAGTTAATACAACACTACTAAAATAATTAGTTAGCAATTGCCTAACAAAGTACACCCTGATTTGTTCATCATACACAAATAGTGACACATAAGTCTCACACTTGTATCCGTTCATTCGACACAAGTTGCACAATTTACTGTGGTTTGCAAATAATTGTGCATGTTGCTGGGTCATGCCACGAAACTTAACGGTTAACAGGCTGACACGACTTCATAAGACTCATAGGCTCACATAAATGCCATGGCATCATCAACACACCACCAACTGTATGAAACAAAACCTCCTTTATGCACTTCCTTAACTGATTGGCGATCCTCTCATTCTGGTGTTCTTGTAAGCTTCATCTCTGTCCTTCCAAAACCAACAACTGGATTCAGAATCCAGTGGACACTGTCTTCCCCTCAGCGATGGTTCGCCTTTCTGCTCCCAATTCCCACGGTGTGGCATCTTTGTTTCTAATCTCAAATTCCTTCGGTATTGGATTGGTTTCTTGAGAGAAGAGTAACATAGAAGTGGGAACAGCCAACATGTGTACATTAGCAGGGCATCTCTTGGCAGGAAGAGAATACAGAAGGTCATGAATCAGTTAAGGTAGGGGTGCCTCTTGCCATGTTCGTATAAGACACAACATTTGTTTTATTTTATTCAGTCTAGGCAATGCCACTGATTGGTTAATTTTCTCAAAAAATGGAGGAAACTTGGCATGGGAGCAGTCCGTAAATAGAGATCTGAAGGACTGGAATATCACCAAAGATTTAACCATGGACAGGGGTGTGTGGAAGTTAGTTATCCATGTGGCAGGACCATGACTTGGTTTCAATATCTTATGGGTTTCAGCTCTAGCCTACCCCAACTTGTTTGGGACTGAAAGGCTTTGTTGCTGTTGTTGTTGAACATATTGTGGTGTTGCCACTATATTGATCTTTTCTCTTGGATTTTGGGGGTACAACTGAACTAATAATTTAGCAGCAACACTACCGGATAATGGTTTAGTAGTACACTTATTTTTTAATGGCTTACATAAACATCAGGTAGGACAAATACTCTTCGGAACTAAACCCTCCTTATATCCTAGCCAGCTGATATGCAACTCACCAGTAGCTAAGAAAGAAAAGGAGAACATCTTATGTACACAGAATAAGATGCACCTATTCTGTCGAATGTGTTGTTAGCTCCCTGTTTCTTGCAAATATTCACATAACAAGAAACAACTTATGAACCCTCACCTGCCCTGGACATCCTCTACTCCTCGTACCCTTCTCATAACACAAGATATGCCTGCATTTGCACCAGTCATGACTGCAAAATTCCGAGCTTGCACGAGTGGCCCACCTGCCAAAGCCTATAATCCAAAACAACATACCGTTAACTTGAAGGATTAGAGGATAACTGGATTTGCATTAACCAGGATAATGTTGTACTTAGTACAAGATCGACAGAAATGTAATCGTTGCATTTGCATATTCCTAGCTTCTACTCCCTCCGTCCTACTCCCTCCGTTCCTAAATATAAGTCTTTGGAGAGTTTTCACTATGGACCACATACGGAGCAAAATGAGTGAATCTACACTCTAAAATGCATCTATATACATCCTTATGTGGTTCATAGTGGAATCTCTACAAAGACTTATATTTAGGAACGGAGGGAGTATAATATAAGAGCGATTTTTCCACTAGTGTAGGTAAAAAATGCTCTTATATTATGGGACGGAGGGAGTATATGCCAGACATCCTTAAGGACCAATAAAGACTTTGCTACACTAAAACTAAAGGAAGAGTGATGATTGCTTTAAGAAACAAGAAAAGAAAAGCCTACGAAAAGGAAAAGCCATCACATGCGTATATTAAGTACGTACTAGCTATCTTGAATTGATCTTTAACAAATTTGGCTTGATTCCAAATGACAAATCCACTAATCTCAAGTCTAAAGTCGAACAAAAGAACCTGGACACTCTCAATGTTTTAAGTATTATATGAGCAAGGGGTCACTTGCTTTATGTTCTAAGTAAATATCCCAGAAAATTAACCAAAAATGATGGTCTCCAGGTAAATCTGTAGCGAAAGGATTGGCATAGATGGGCGACAGGGCGAGGAGGAGACCTGCGCTTGCTTGAAGGTGGCCATGGCCTTGGGGTCGAGACCGGGAGGCGGCTGCGGCACGGGGAGCCCCGCCCCTCCTTCGGGCGCAAACGTGCCCATGAGCCCGCCGAGCGCGCCGCCCTGCACGGCCCCAAAGGCCGTGGTGACGGCGGCTTCGATGTGGGTGGGCTGCTTCGCCATCCACTCACGCACCCCGACCTCCAGCGACCTGAAACGGTCGGTCAGCTCGGCCAGCGGGTTGGCCCCGCCCCGCGACGCCGACTGCGCCGCCGTAGTCGACGAGGAGGCCATCACCACCAGCGGGCGCCTCTTCTGCCCCATCCCTTCCATCCCGCCGTTCAGGTGTTTCGATATGTTGGGGTAGGGGAGGAGGAGATAGCGGAGCTCCTTGGTTGTTTATCCCCTCCCTCGGATGCTCCGCTAATATTTCTCTCCAGTTGCTCCAGGGTCGACCACCAACCCCAAACCCCTCTCGTGCATCATATGGGCCGGTTTCTCTGGGCCGTCGCTTCGTCGAGATCTGCGCAAAACACAAGTACATTAAGCCCACAATGATCGTTAAAATGTACTCCGTTCCCAAATATTTGTGACTACATACGAAGTAAAATGGGTGAATCTACATTCTATAATATGTCTACATACATCCGTATGTTGTAGTCCATTTTAAATATCTAGAAAGACAAATATTTAGAAACGGAGGGAGTATATGTAGATGTGGTTTGTCCTATTGATGGGCGTGTTGAAGCTGCGGCAGCAGTATGCAGGAATGAACATGGCAGTACCTCGGGTCTTCAGCAATTGTTCTACCTGGTGTTATTAACCCCGCAGTTTTAGAGACCATTGCTTATTGTGAGGCTTTAGCACTTGTGGCTGATTTATCTTTGGATCACTTGGTAATTGCTAGTGACTGCAAACCGATTATGGATGGCATTACAAAAGGGATAGGAGACCCTCATATCACGGTTGTCAAGAAGATAAATAATATAAGAGCACATTTTGCTAGTTGTGATTTTATGTTCGAAGATCGTGCTTCGAACCAAGAGGCTCACAATCTCGTAAAAATTTCTGGCTCGCTTCCGCTGGATCGCCACTTGTGGCTTATTTCCCCTTGCAAACCCCCCTTTTAATCTCTTTGATTATTGTTCCAAATTAATTAAGTGTGGGATCTCTTCAAAAAATGCAAACACGCCTAAAAAAAATGTAAACTAGGCGCTTATTTGTGATGCTTGCTGAAATCATTAGTCAACTAGTGAGTGCACTCTTTGCAAAGGTCACTTCCATCCTTTTTGGTGGTGACAAGCCAAGCATGTGAGTTTTGCTCTTTTTTACTAGATTCACATTTTTCTGGTTTATCTCTTAAATCATTTTCATTATTGGATTTCTCGCATACATATATTCAATACTAGATCTCATGTTAAATAGATTTAGAAGAATTTTATTTAAAAAAAGAAGTAATGAAAAACCAAAAAACTAGAAATCATAAAAATGAGACCCAAGAGAAGAAAAAATTAACCTCCGGAAGCACGGTTGTGCTTTTCGCCTTTTTTTAGAAGCACAATTGTGCTTTTTCCTTCAGGAAGCACAAACTATATATTTCAACTTTTTAGAAAGCACAGTTGTGCTTCTCGTGAAAGCACATGATGTGATTTCCCCTTTTTTAGGAAGCACATGATGTGATTTTTTCTTTTTGAAAAACACAATTGTGTTTTCCCTTTTCGAGAAACACGCTGTGCTTCTCACGGAAAAGTAGTGCTTCCCAAAAAAAACTGTCGAAACATAGGAAAGACAAGAAAACGCGGAAAAGCCAAGACACACACACAACGAAAAACACATGTAAAAAGTTGAAATCCCAAGGGTGTGTCCAGAGTGCGACATGTGGCGACGACTGAGCACACCACTTGGCACGCTCCCGGGCCCATGAAAATGGCTTATGTGGGAGCTGCAAGGGTACACCCTTCCATGCTCACCTCTCTGTCTCTGGTGTTGCGAAAGCGGGCCGTATCTCAAGTGCAGGTTTGTGGGTGTAGCTCTTACCTATTTCAGCCCTAAAAATGGCTCTTTGTTTTTTTTTTCTCTTGTTGGTAACTTTTAAATCGCTGATGATGAAAATATGTCCTAGAGGCAATAATAAAGTTGTTATTATTTTATATTTTCTTATTCATGATAAAGGTTTATTATTCATGCTAGAATTGTATTGATCAGAAATCTAAATACATGCGTGAATACATAAACAAATACTGTGTCCCTAGTAAGCCTCTACTTGACTAGCTCGTTAATCAAAGATGGTTAAGATTTCATAACCATGGACATGAGTTGTAATTTGATAACAGGATCACATCATTATGAGAATGATGTGATGGACAAGACCCATCTGTTAGCTTAGCATTTGATCGTATAGTTTATTGCTATTGCTTTCATGTATGTCAAATACATATTCCTTTAACTATGAGATCATGCAACTCCCGGATACCGGAGGAATACCTTGTGTGCTATCAAACACCACAACGTAACTGGGTGATTATAAAGATGTTCTACAGGTATCTCCGAAGGTGTTTTGTTGGGTTGGCGTGAATCGAGATTAGGATTTGTCACTCTGAGTATTCGAGAGGTATCTCTGGGCCCTCTCGGTAATGCACATCCTAATAAGCCTTGCAAGTAAATGACTAATGAGTTAGTCACGGGATGATGTATTACGGAACGAGTAAATAGACTTGCCGGTAACGAGATTGAACTAGGTATAGATATACCGATGATCGAATCTCGGGCAAGTAACATATCGACATACAGAGGGAATTGTGTATGTTGTCATTGTTGGGGATCGTAGCAGAAAATCAAAAAATTTCCTACGCATCACCAAGATCTATCTATGGAGTAATCTAGCAACGAGGGAGAGGGGAGTGCATCTACATACCCTTGTAGATCGCGATGCGGAAGCGTTGTAAGAACGCGGATGAAGGAGTCGTACTCGCTGCGATTCAGATCGTGGTTGATTCCGATCTAAGCGCCGAACAACGGCGCCTCCGCGTTCAACACACGTGCAACCCGATGACGTCTCCCACGCCTTGATCCGGCAAGGGGAGAGGGACAGGTTGGGGAAGACTCCATCCAGCAGCAGCACGACGACATGGTGGTGGTGGAGGAGCGGGGGACTCCAGCAGGGCTTCGCCAAGCACTGCGAGAGACGAGGAGGGAGAGAGGTAGGGCTGCGCCAAGCGAGAGAGGTCAAAACCATATGTTGGGCAGCCCCAAACCTCAAGTATATATAGGGGGAGGGAGGGGTTGCGCCCCCTTTAGGGTTTCCCACCCCTAGGGGTGCGGCCACCCCAGATCCCATCTAAGGGTGGTGGCCAGAGGGGGAGAGGGAGAGGGGGGCGCACCAGATTGGGCCCTAGGGCCCATCTGCCCTAGGGTTTGCCCCCTTCCCCTCTATGATGCGCCTTGGGCCCTGGTGGGGGGGGGGGGCGCACCAGCCCACCTGGGGCTGGTCCCCTCCCACACTTGGCCCATGCAGCCCTCTGGGGCCGGTGGCCCCATCCGGTGGACCCCCGGGACCCTCCCGGTGGTCCCGGTACGCTACCGATAGCGCCCGAAACTTTTCCGGTGACCAAAATGGGACTTCCCATATATGAATCTTTACCTCCGGACCATTCCGGAACTCCTCGTGACGTCCGGGATCTCATCCGAGACTCCGAACAACATTCGGTAACCGCGTACATACTTTCCATATAACCCTAGCGTCATCGAACCTTAAGTGTGTAGACCCTGCGGGCTCGGGAGTCATGCAGACATGGCCGAGACAACTCTCCGGTCAATAACCAACAGCGGGATCTGGATACCCATGTTGGATCCCACATTCTCTACGATGATCTCATCGGATGAACCACGATGTCAAGGATTCAATCAACCCCGTATACAATTCCCTTTGTCTACCGGTATAGTACTTGCCCGAGATTCGATCGTCGGTATCCCGATACCTTGTTCAATCTCGTCACCGGCAAGTCTCTTTACTCGTTCCGTAACACATCATCCCGTGATCAACTCCTTGATCACACTGTGCACATTATGATGATGTCCTACCGAGTGGGCCCAGAGATACCTCTCCGTCACACGGAGTGACAAATCCCAGTCTTGATTCGTGCCAACCCAACAGACACTTTCGGAGATACCTGTAGTGCACCTTTATAGCCACCCAGTTACGTTGGGACGTTTGGTACACCCAAAGCATTCCTACGGTATCCGGGAGTTGCACAATCTCATGGTCTAAGGAAAAGATACTTGACATTTAGAAAAGCTTTAGCATACGAACTACACGATCTGTGCTAGGCTTAGGATTGGGTCTGGTCCATCACATCATTCTCCTAATGATGTGATCCCGTTATCAACGACATCCAATGTCCATGGTCAGGAAACCGTGACCATCTGTTGATCAATGAGCTAGTCAACTAGAGGCTTACTAGGGACATGGTGTTTGTCTATGTATCCACACATGTATCTGTGTTTCCTATCAATACAATTCTAGCATGGATAATAAAAAATTATCATGAACAAGGAAATATAATAATAACCAATTTATTATTGCCTCTAGGGCATATTTCCAACAGTCTCCCACTTGCACTAGAGTCAATAATCTAGTTCACATCGCCATGTGATTAACACTCACAGGTCACATCGCCATGTGACTAACATCCAAAGAGTTTACTAGAGTCAATAATCTAGTTCACATCACTATGTGATTAACACTCAATGAGTTCTGGGTTTGATCATGTTATGCTTGTGAGAGAGGTTGTAGTCGACGGGTCTGCAACATTCAGATCCCTATGTTCTTCGCAAAACTTTATGTCATATCATAGATGCTGCTACCACGTTCCACTTGGAGCTATTCCAAACTGTTGCTTCATTATACGTATCTGGTATCTCTACTCACAGTTATCCGGATAGGTGTTAAGCTTGCATCGACGTAACTCTTTACGTCGAACTCTTTATCACCTCCATAACCGAGAAACATTTCCTTATTCCTCTAAGGATAATTTTGACCACTATCTAGTGATCCACTCCTGGATCACCTTTGTACCCTCTTGCCAGACACGTGGCAAGGCACACATCAGGTGCGGTACTCAGCATGGCATACCGTATAGAGCCTATGACAAAAGCATAGGGGACGACCTTCGTCCTTCCTCTTTCTTCTGCTGTGGTCAAGCTTTTGAGTCTTACTCAACTTCACACCTTACAACTCATGTAAGAACTCCTTCTTTGACTGATCTAGTTTGAAATCCTTCAAAATCATGCCAAGGTGTGTGTTCTTTTGAAAGTATCATCAGGCGTCGTGATCTATCTCTATAGATCTTGACGCCCAATATGTAAGAAGCTTTATCCAGGTCTTCCTTTGAAAAACTCCTTTCAAATAACCCTTTACGCTTTCCAGAAATTCTACATCATTTCGGATCAACAATATGTCATTCACATATACTTATCAGAAATGTTGTAGTGCTCCCACTCACTTCATTGTAAATACAAGTTTCTAACAAACTTTGTATAAACTCAAAAACTTTGATCACTCCATCAAAGCGTATATTCCGACTCCGAGATGCTTGCTCTAGTCCATGGAAGGATCGCTGGAGCTAGCATACCTTTTAGCATCCTTAGGATCGACAAAACCTTTCTGATTATATCACATACAACCCTTCCTTATGAAGACTGGTAAGGAAACTTGTTTTGACATCCATCAGCCAGATTTCATAAATGCAGCTAATGCTAACATGATTCCGACGGACTTAAGCATCGCTACGGGTGAGAAAATCTCATCGTAGTCAACTCCTTGAACTTGTGAAAAAACTCTTCGCCACAAGTCAAGCTTCATAGACGGTAACATTACCGTCCACGTCCGTCTTCTTCTTAAAGATCTATTTATCTCAATGGCTTGCCGACCATCGGGCAAGTCCACCAAAGTCCATACTTTGTTTTGATACATGGATCCTATCTCGGATTTCTCGGCTTCTAACCATTTGTCGGAATACGGGCCCACCATCGCTTCTCCATAGTTCGTAGGTTCATTGTTGTCGAACAACATGACGTCTAAGACAGGATCACCGTACCACTCAGTAGTAGTACATATCCTTGTCGACCTGCAAGTTTCGATAGTAACTTGATCCGAAGCTTCATGATCACTATCATTAGTTTCCTCTTCAACAGTCGTAGGTTCCACAGAAACATCTTTCTGTGTTGCACTACTCTCTGGTTGAAGTGAGGGTTTGACAACCTCATCAAGTTCTATCTTCCTCCCACTCAATTCTTTCGAGAGAAACTCCTTCTCGAGAAAGGACCCGTTCTTAGCGACCAACAATTTTTGTCCTTGGATCTGAGATAGAAGGTATCCCCAACTGTTACCTTTGGGTACCCTATGAAGATGTATTTGTCCGCTTTGGGTTCGAGGTTTTTTCGGCTGAAGCCATAAGCATCGCAGCCCCAAACATTTAAAAACGACAACTTTGGTTTCTTGCCAAACCAGAGTTCATACGACGTTTGTTTCAACGGACTTAGATGGTGCCCTATATAAAGTGAATGCAGCTGTCTCTAATGCATAACCTCAAAATAATAGCGGTAGATCGGTAAGAGACATCATAGATCGCACCATATCTCATAAGGTTCGATTACGACGTCCGGAGACACCATTGCGCTGTGGTGTTCTAGGTGGCTTCAACTGCGAAACAATTCCACATTGTCTTAAGTTATTGCCAAACTCATAATTCAGAAAATCTCCCCTTGATCAGATCGTAGGAACATGATCTTCTTGTTATGATGATTCTTAGTCTTCATTCTGAAATTGCTTGAACCTTTCAAACGTTTCAGACTTTTGCTTCATTAAGTAAATATACCCATATTTACTCAAATCGTCAGTGAAGATGAGAAAATAACGATATCCACCACACGCCTTAATTCTCATTGGATCACACACATCAGCATGTATGATTTCCAACAGGTCACTTGCCCGTTTCATTGTACATGAACACGGGATCTTAGTCATCCTGCCCATGAGGCATGGCTCGCATGTGCCAAGCAATTCAAAATCAGGTGACTCCAAACATCCATCAGCATGGAGTTTCTTCATGCATTTTATGCCAAAATGACCTAAGCGGCAGTGCCACAATAAAGTGGTACTATCATTATTAACTCTACATCTTTTGGCGTTAATATTATTATCATGTGTATTACTATGATCGAGATTCAATAAACCATTGGGTGCATGACCATAAAGGTATTATTCATGTAAACAGAATAGCCATTATTATCTAACTTAAATGAATAAGCGTATTGCAATGAACATGATCTAATCATATTCATGCTCAATGTAGACACCTGATAACATTTATCTAGGTTCAACACTAATCCCGAAGGTAGAGGGAGCGTGCGATGGTGATCTTATTAACCTTGGAAACATTTCCAACACCCATCGTCACCTCGCCTTTAGCTAGTCTCCGTTCAGTCCGTAGCTTTTGCTTCAAGTCACTAATAATAGCAACTGAACCGGTATCCAATACCCATGTGCTACAAGGAGTACTAGTAAGGTACACATCAATAACACATATATCAAATATACTTTGTTGAAGTTGCCAGCTTTCTTATCTACTATGTATTTGGGGTAGTTCCGCTACCATGTGACCGTTCCCCTTACAATAGAAGCACTTAGCCTCGAGGTTTGGGTTCAACCTTGGGTTCCTTAATTAGAGCGACAACTGGTTTGCCATTCATGAAGTTTCCCTTCTAGCCCTTGCCCCTTTTGAAACCAGTGGTCTTGTTAAACCATCAACACTTGATGCTCCTTCTTTATTTCTACTTTTGCGGTCTTAAGCACCGCTAATAGCTCCGGGATCATCTCCATCCTTTGCATGTCATAGTTCATCACGAAGTTCTAGTAGCTTGGTGATAGTGTCTAGAGAATTTCGTCAACCACTATCTCATCTGGAAGATTAACTCCCACTTGGTTCAAGTGATTTTAGCACTCAGACGTTCTGAGCACATGCTCACTAGTTGAGCTATTCTCCTCCATCTTTTTGGCAAAAGAACTTGTCAGAGGTCTCATACCTCTCAACACGGGCATGAGCCTGAAATCCCAATTTTAGCTCATATGTCTTATGGCGTTCAAAACGTCATTGAAATCCCGATTCCAAGTCGTAAAGTATGGTGCACTAAACTATCAAGTAGTCATCAAGACGTGTCTGTCAGGTGTTCACAACACCCACAGACGACGTTCTAGGGGTTTGCACATCGAGCGGTGCATCAAAGACGTAAGCTTTCTGTGTAGCAGTGAGGACACTCCTCGGACTACGGACCCAGTCTGTATCATTGCTTACATGATCTTTCAACTTAGTCTTTCTCTAGGATCGTATTAAACAGGGAGCTACAATGCAGTTATTGGTCTACAACATAATTTGCGAAGACAACTTAGACTATTGTTCATGACAATTAAGTTCATCTAATGAACTCCCACTCAGTAGACATCTCTCTAGTAATCTAAGTGATACATGATCCGAATCGACTAGGCCGTGTCCGATCATCACGTGAGACGGACTAGTCATCAACGATGAATATCTTCATGTTGATCGTATCTTCTATACGACTCATGTTCGACCTTTCGGTCTTCCGTGTTCCGAGGCCATGTCTGTACATGCTAGGCTCGTCAAGTAAACCCTAAGTGTATTGCGTGTGTAAATCTGGCTTACACCCGTTGTATGCGAACGTTATAGCCTATCACACCCGATCATCACGTGGTGCTTCGGAACAACGATCCTTAGCAACGGTGCACAGTTAGGGGAAACACAATTCTTGAAATTTTAGTGAGAGATCATCTTATTTACTACCGTCGTTCTAAGCAAATAAGATGGATAAACATGATAACATCACATGCAATCAAATAAAGTGACATGATATGGCCAATATCATTTTGCTCCTTTGATCTTCATCTCTGGGGCACCATGATCATCTTTGTCACCGACATGACACCATGATCTCCATCATCATGATCTCCATCATCGTGTCTTCATGAAGTCGTCTCGCCAAATGTTACTTCTACTACTATGGCTAATGTTTAGCAATAAAGAAAAGTAATTACATGGCGTTTTCAGTGACACGCAGGTCATCCAATAAAATAAGACAACTCCTATGGCTCCTGTCGGTTGTCATACTCATCGACATGCAAGTCGTGATTCCTATTACAAGAACATGATCAATCTCATACATCACATATATATCATTCATCACATCCTTTTGGCCATATCACATCACACGGCACATGCTGCAAGAACAAGTTAGACGTCCTCTAATTGTTGTTGCAAGTTTTTACGCGGCTGCTATAGGTTTCTAGCAAGAACGTTTCTTACCTACGCCAAAACCACAACGTGATATGCCAATTTCTATTTACCCTTCATAAGGATCCTTTTCATCGAATCCGATCCGACTAAAGTGGGAGAGACCGACACCCGCTAACCACCTTATGCAACTAGTGCATGTCAGTCGGTGGAACCTGTCTCACGTAAGAGTACGTGTAAGGTCGGTCCGGGCCGCTTCATCCCACGATGCCGCCGTATCAAGATAAGACTAGTAACGGCAAGTAAATTGACAAATCGATGCCCACAACTACTTTGTGTTCTACTCGTGCAAGAAACTACACATAGACCTAGCTCATGATGCCACTGTTGGGGATCGTAGCAGAAAATCAAAAAATTTCCTACGCATCACCAAGATCTATCTATGGAGTAATCTAGCAACGAGGGAGAGGGGAGTGCATCTACATACCCTTGTAGATCGCGATGCGGAAGCGTTGTAAGAACGCGGATGAAGGAGTCGTACTAGCTGCGATTCAGATCGCGGTTGATTCCGATCTAAGCGCCGAACAACGGCGCCTCCACGTTCAACACACGTGCAGCCCGATGACGTCTCCCATGCCTTGATCCAGCAAGGGGAGAGGGAGAGGTTGGGGAAGACTCCATCCAGCAGCAGCACGACGGCATGGTGGTGGTGGAGGAGCGCGGGACTCCAGCAGGGCTTCGCCAAGCACTTCGAGAGACGAAGAGGGAGAGAGGTAGGGCTGCGCCAAGCGAGAGAGGTCAAAACCATATGTTGGGCAGCCCCAAACCTCAAGTATATATAGGGGGAAGGGAGGGGCTGCGCCCCCTTTAGGGTTTCCCACCCCTAGGGGTGCGGCCACCCCAGATCCCATCTAAGGGTGGTGGCCAGAGGGGGAGAGGGAGAGGGGGCGCACCAGATTGGGCCCTAGGGTTTGCCCCATTCCCCTCTATGATGCGCCTTGGGCCCTGGTGGGGGGGGGGGGGCGCACCAGCCCACCTGGGGCTGGTCCCCTCCCACACTTGGCCCATGCAGCCCTCTGGGGCCGGTGGCCCCACCCGGTGGACCCCCGGGACCCTCCCGGTGGTCCCGGTACGCTACCGATAGCGCCCGAAACTTTTCCGGTGACCAAAATGGGACTTCCCATATATGAATCTTTACCTCCGGACCATTCCGGAACTCCTCGTGACGTCCGGGATCTCATCCAGGACTCCAAACAACATTCGGTAACCGCGTACATACTTTCCCTATAACCCTAGCATCATCGAACCTTAAGTGTGTAGACCCTACGGGCTCGGGAGTCATGCAGACATGGCCGAGACAACTCTACGGTCAATAACCAATAGCGGGATCTGGATACCCATGTTGGCTCCCACATTCTCTACGATGATCTCATCGGATGAACCATGATGTCAAGGATTCAATCAATCCCGTATACAATTCCCTTTGTCTACCGGTATAGTACTTGCCCGAGATTCGATCGTCGGTATCCCGATACCTTATTCAATCTCGTCACCGACAAGTCTCTTTACTCGTTCCGTAACACATCATCCCGTGATCAACTCCTTGATCACACTGTGCACATTATGATGATGTCCTACCGAGTGGGCCCAGAGATACCTCTCCGTCACACGGAGTGACAAATCCCAGTCTTGATTCGTGCCAACCCAACAGACACTTTCGGAGATACCTGTAGTGCACCTTTATAGCCACCCAGTTACGTTGTGATGTTTGGTACACCAAAAGCATTCCTACGGTATCCGGGAGTTGCACAATCTCATGGTCTAAGGAAAAGATACTTGACATTTAGAAAAGCTTTAGCATACGAACTACACGATCTGTGCTAGGCTTAGGATTGGGTCTGGTCCATCACATCATTCTCCTAATGATGTGATCCCGTTATCAACGACATCCAATGTCCATGTTCAGGAAACCGTGACCATCTGTTGATCAACGAGCTAGTCAACTAGAGGCTTACTAGGGACATGGTGTTTGTCTATGTATCCACACATGTATCTGAGTTTCCTATCAATACAATTCTAGCATGGATAATAAACAATTATCATGAACAAGGAAATATAATAATAACCAATTTATTATTGCCTCTAGGGCATATTTCCAACAGTCATAACGGTTCAACCGATAAAGATATTCGTAGAATATGTGGGAGCCAATATGGGCATCCAGGTTCCGCTATTGGTTATTGACCGGAGAGGTGTCTCGCTCATGTCTACATAGTTCTCGGACCCGTAGGGTCCGCACGCTTAACGTTAGTTGATGATATAGTATTATATGAGTTATGTGATTTGGTGACCGAATGTTGTCCGGAGTCCTGGATGAGATCACGGACATGAAGAGGAGTCTCGAAATGGTCGAGAGGTAAAGATTGTTATATAGGACGATGGTATTCGGACACCGAAAGTGTTCCGGAGGACATAGGGTACTCATCGGGTCACCGGAAGGAGTTTCGGGCACCCCCGGCAAAATATACCGGCCTTATGGGCCAAAGAGGGGAAACACACCAGCCACCAGGGGCTGGTGCACCCCCATATGGGAAGAACCAAGGGGAGAAGGAAAGAGGGGAAGAGAAATGAAAGGGGGGGGGGGTTGGCCTCCCCCTTACCTTCCCCCTTCTCTTTCCTCCTCCCTCCCGGATATATTATGGCAGGGGGCAACTAAGGGAAGCCCAAGTAGGAATCAGTTCTACTTGGGGCGCCTCGTGGCCTCTCCCCTCCTCTCCCACCTATATATATGTGGGAGGGGGCTCCTAGAGCACACCAGACAATTGCATAGCCGTGTGCGGCGCCCCCTCCACCGTTTACTACCTCGGTCATATTTTTGCAGTGCTTAGGCGAAGCCCTGCGGAGATTACTTCACCATCATCGTCGCCACGCCGTCGTGCTGACGAAACTCATCTACTACCTTGACGTATTGCTGGATCAAGAAGGCGAGGGATGTCACCGAGTTGAACGTGTGCAGAACGCGGAGGTGCCATGCGTTCGGTACTTGATCGGTTGAACCACGAAGAAGTTCGACTACATCAACCGCGTTGTGAAACGCTTCCCGCTTACAGTCTACGAGCGTACGTAGACACACTCTCCCCTCGTTGCTATGCATCTCCATGGATAGATCATTTTGTTTTCCGTGGAGATGCATAGCAACGAGGGGAGAGTGATGAATACTCCATAGAGATGTTCACCATTGATGAATACTCCATCTCACGTGATGATCGAACATGATTTAGTTGATTTGGATCATGTTTCACTTAGATAACCTAAGGGATGTTAATTTAAGTGGGAGTTCATTAGTATTTTGATTAATTGAACTTAATTTATCATGAACTTAGTCCTGATAGTATTTGCATATCTATGTTGTAGATCAATGGCCCGTGTTACCGTTCCCTTGAATTTTAATGCGTTCCTAGAGAAAGCTAAGTTGAAAGATGATGGTAGCAACTACACGGATTGGGTTCGTAACTTGAGGATTATCCTCACTATTGCACAGAAGAATTATGTCCTTGATGCACTACTAGGTGACACACCTGCTGTAGGAGCTGAAGCAGATGTTATGAACGTCTGGCAAGCTCAATCTGATGACTACACTATAGTTCAGTGTGCCATGATTTACGGCTTAGAACCGGGACTTCAAAGATGTTTTGAATGTCATGGAGCATATGAGATGTTCCAGGAGCTGAAGTTGATATTTCAAGATAATGCCCGGGTTGAGAGATATAAAGTCTCCAACAAGTTCTATAGCTGCAAGATGGAGGAGAATAGTTCTGTCAGTGAACACATACTCAAAATGTCCGGGTATCAAAACCACTTGACTCAGTTGGGAATTTCCCTTCCACCTGAGAGTGTTATTGACATAGTTCTTCAATCACTGCCACAAAGCTATAAAGGCTTCGTGATGAACTATAATATGCAAGGGATGCATAAGTAAATTCTCGAGCTCTTTGCGATGCTGAAATCGGCGGAGGTAGAAATCAAGAAGGAGCATCAAGTGTTTATGGTTAACAAGACCGCTAGTTTCAAGAAAAAGGGCAAAGGAAAGAAGGGGAACTTCAAGAAGAATGGAAAACAGGTTGTCGCTCCCACGAAGAAACCTAAAGCTGGTCCTAAGCCTGAAACTGAGTGCTTCTACTTCAACGGGAGTGGTCACTGGAAGCGGAACTACCCCAAGTATTTGGAGGATAAGAAGGATGGCAAAGTGAACAAAGGTATATTTGATATACATGTTATTGATGTGTTCCTTACTAGTGCTCGTAGCAACACCTGGGTATTTGATACTAGTTCGGTTGCTCATATTTGTAACTCGAAACACGAGCTATAGATTAAACAAATATTGGCTAAGTACGAGGTGACGATGCGCGTCGGGAATGGTTCCAAGGTCGATGTGATTGCCGTCGGCATGCTACCTCTACATCTACCTTCGAAATTAGTTTGAGACCTAAATAATTGTTATTTGGTGCCTGCGTTGAGCATGAACATTATATCTGGATCTTTTTTTATGCGAGAAGGTTATTCATTTAAGTCAGAGAATAATGGTTGTTCTATTTATATGAGTAATATCTTTTATGGTCATGCACCCTTGAGGAATGGTCTATTCTTGTTGAATCTTGATTGTAGTGATACACACATTCATAATATTGATGCCAAATGATGCAGAGTTGATAATGATAGTGCAACATACTTGTGGCACTGCCATTTAAGTCATATTGGTGTAAAGCGCATGAAGAAACTCCATACTGATGGACTTTTAGAATCACTTGATTATGAATCATTTGATACTTGCGAACCATGCCTCATGGGCAAGATGACTAAAACTCCGTTCTCTAGAACAATGGAGAGAGCTAATGACTTATTTGAACTAATATGTACCGATGTATGCGGTCCGATGAGTGTTGAAGCATGCGGCGGGTGTCATTATTTTCTCACCTTCACATATGATTTGAGTAGATATGGCCATATGGGTATATCTACTTGATGAAACACAAGTCTGAAACATTTGAAAATATCAAAGAATTTCATAGTGAAGTAGAGAATCATCATAACAAGAAAATAAAGTTTCTACGATCTGATCGCGGAGGCGGATATTTGAGTCACGAATTTGGTCTTCAATTGAATCAATGTGGAATAGTTTCATAGCTCATGCCACCTAGAACACCACAACATAATGGTGTGTCTGAACATCGTAACCATGCTCTATTGGATATGGTGTGTTCTATGATGTATCTTACCGATTTGCCTTTATCATTTTGGGGTTATGCATTAGAGATAGCTGCATTCACGTTAAATAGGGCACCATCTAAATCCGTTGAGACGACACCTTATGAACTATGGTTTGGCAAGAAACCAAAGCTGTCGTTTCTTAAAGTTTGGAATTGCGATGCTTATGTGAAAAAGCTTCAGCCTGATAATCTCGAACCCAAATCGGAGAAGTGCGTCTTCACAGGATACCTAAAAGAAAATGTTGGGTACACCTTGTATCACAGATCCAAAGGCAATACTTTTGTTGCTAAGAATGGATCCTTTCCAGAGAAGGAATTTCTCTCGAAAGAAGTGACTAGGAGGAAGGTAGAACTTGATGAGGTAATTGTACCTTCGCTCGCATTGGAAAGTAGATCATCAGAGAAAGCCATTTCTGTGATGCCTACACCAACTAGAGAAGAAGCTAACGATAATGATCATGAAACTTTGGATCCAGTTACTACCGAACCTCGAAGGTCGACTAGAACACGTACCGCACCAGAGTGGTACGGTAACCCTATCCTGGAAGTCATGTTGTTAGGCAACGGCGAACCTTCGAATTATGAACAAGCTATGAAGAGCCCAAATTCAGATAAATTGCTTGAGGCCATTAAATATGAGACATGATCCATGTATGAGAACAAAGTGTGGACTTCGGTGGACTTGCCCGATGATCGGCAAGCCATTGCGAATAAATGGATCTTCAAGAGGAAGACAGACGATGATGGTAATATTGTCGGTGTCAAAACCGGCGGATCTCGGGTAGGGGGTCCCGAACTATATGTCTGAGGATCGATGGTAACAGGAGGCTGGGGACACGATGTTTATCCAGGTTCAGGTCCTCTCGATCGAGGTAATACCCTACTTCCTACTATATTAATATGGGGAATATGAATACAAGAGTTGATCTACCTCGAGATCGTAGTGGCTAAACCCTAAGTCTAGCCTATGAGGATATTGTGATGATGTTGATCTTCTAGCCTCTACCGACTAAACCCTCCTGTTTGTATACACACCAGAGGGGCCTAGAGTTTGTACATGTCATCTTGCAGAGGAAGGAAAATCTACACCCGAACCTAAAACTTGCCATTACAGGAATACATGAGTCCTGTCCGGATATGAGAGATGATCTTCTGTAATAATCTTCATGGCCCACCAGTCCGGCCCACCAGGAGTTTGTCCGGTCACATGAGGACCCCCCGATCCAGGACTCCCTCAGTAGCCCCTGAACCCGTCTTCGATGATGATGAGTTCGGCTTTTGTATTGTCTTCGGCATTGCAAGGCGGGTTCCTTCTCCCGAATATATCTTCTGCAAAAAGGTGTATTGTGTTCGGTCTACAAGATTAGTACAACCCTTAGCCTCGAAGGCAAGCCTCTTAAAAGAAAATGAATAGTGTGTCTCTACTGACAACTTTTGGGTGAATCGTTGCATCCAACCCACTAACACATCGAACCGTTTTATTTGGTCCTAGTTTTGCGTTTCGAGGTATATCCTCATTGACACGTCCCATCCGAATAGAGATCGTGCCCGTTTATTGTGGGATCCTTATCAATGTGACATGAGCACCCACACCGCGCACTACGCACAACCGCTTTGGGAACCGGCGAGGTTTATGGCTAAAGTGGGGGGACGTTCTGTATTCGCAGCGTTATAAAAGGACACCGATCCCTTTCATCAGCCCCACGCCGTCCTCAAGCTCGAGCTCTCCAATCTCCCTAGCCCCAGCACCCTCATCTCCTGCGCACACTTCTCCTAGTTCCTCAACCGCTACTCCCCTTCCCAGTGATGGCTGGGTCCGGTGCCAGGGGCAAGTGGGAAGCTTCCACAGTCACTGAAAAGACCGTGGAGGATCTACGGAGCGCGGGGTACCACACCGGCAACATCGCACACTAAGTCCATCCTAAGGGCCAGGTGATACCCGCCCCAAAGGCGGGAGAGAGGGTAGTTTTTACCTCTCACTTTGTTAAGGGACTAGGGTTTCCACTCCACCCGTTTGTTCGGGTTTTTTTGTTCTTCTACGGGCTAGATTTCCATGATCTAGCCCTGAACTCAATCCTCCACATATCTGCTTTTATAGTGGTATGTGAAGCCTTTCTCCGCACCCCCCACTCTTCGGCCTATGGCTTAAGACCTTCAATGTGAAGCCAAAGGTGGTGGACGGGGAACACGCGGAGTGCGGGAGCGCCATGATTAGCAAGCTCCCGAATGCCACTTGGCCCAAGGGCTCATTCGTGGAAACGAATAAAGTCTGGCAGCAGGAGTGGTTCTACATCACCGAACCCCGCGACGCCAAATGAGCGGCGGAGCCTGCTTTCAGATCCGGACCCCCAGAGAGGCTGACCTCCTGGACGAAAAAGGGTCTGGACTGGGGGTCGCATACTGATGTGACAACTCTCGTAAGCCGTGTGTCCGACATGATCTCCAAGGGGCACCTGCTCTCCTCCGTGGTCCAGGTGATGCTGACTCGGCTTGTTCTCCCTTGCCAAAGCCGGGACTCCACCCTATGGGAGTTCGATCCGGCAGGAGACAAGCCGCTGAAGCATCTCTTCGGCTTTACACACAAGGAGATCTGGAAGCATCTCTTCAAGAGCCAGAAGGAATGGCCCGAAGAGACCGAGGATGAAGGCTTCAATACTGTGGTCTCTGCCCCAGAGGTAATAGTAATCCTCGTCGAACACTTACCCTTTCCCTTATTCAATGATAATAGGAATTGGAATTTTTGCGTGATTTACAGGGCTGGACGAAGAAGGCGACTCGGATCAATTGTCCGACGCCTCTGCCCGAAGACCCAACGTTGCCTCTACTGACGACGATGCTGGTCCCGGTGCCATATAAGGCACCGACCAAGAATCCCAAGAACACGAAGGTCAAGGGGACCGGGGATAGCCCCCGTCCCGCGGGCAAGAAGCCCGAAGACCTCCATATCCTCTCCTATGATGAGGTGGAGGAAGATGATGAGGAGGAAGAGGAGGAAGAAGAAGAGCCCCCTGTTCAAGGCAAGGGGGAAGAGGGCGGCCCCTGCTGACGCAGGCATGACCTTACCCAAGAGGAAGATGACCCTCGCTACTAGTTCGGATTCGTCCAAACATAGCTACGTGGTGAAGCCCAGGGTTAAACCCCTGCCCGAATCGTAAGTTAATCCGGTTTCAAGTGTTGCACATTTATTTTGTTTAGTATTTTTTATGCTTACTTAGCATTTTTCTCCCGCTGACCTACAGCCCTCCCGGTGGACACCCGCATGCTATATCATCGGAGGGAACTCCCTCGCGCTAGGAGAGACGGAGAGTGACCCGCTGGTCCGAGCTCCATCGCCCGTGATCGGTGGGGATACCGAGGTGTCCTCTGAACAGGTGCTCTTCGCTCTAGGAGGAGACGGCGGGGCAGGCGGCAAGGCGGCCGGGTGTAATACGTCGGCGGCCGATGACCATGGGGAGACGACCCCCATGGAGACCGAAGATATGGGGCCCAATCAGTCCGGGGCCCCGCCGGGTACTATCCCACAGCTTAGTGCAGCTCCGGGGTCCGAAGACCCGACTCCTCAAGCGGAGGAGGATACAGCGGCGCCCGGAGTCAATCCGGAGGCGCCGGACTCTATGATGGGAGCACTGCAAAGCGCTTCCATCATGGAGGAGCACCGCACCGTGATGGGTGCGGTGATGAAGAAGATTCAGCCCCTCAAGGGCGGACTGAATGAAGCCTTCAACAGCCTGTTAACAGGCTTTGAGGTAAGCAAGGTAATGCTTTTAAGAAATTTTATTTGTTTTAAATACACATATATAACCAGTAGCCCCCGATGCTTTGTGTGATTCTGAAAAGAATCGGATGAAGTATCCATAGTATAGCATTCTTATAGAGTTGAACTGTTTGTGCAGGCTTCACTAGTTGCGGAAACTGCGCGAGACACAGAGGTTGCCGAACTAAATCGGAAGCTCCTTTTGGCCAACGTGGACCTCGACCGCGTCAATCAGCGTTTAGATGAAACGCATGGTATGCGGCTTTAAAATGTCAATAAGACTTAGTTAATTGATTATGTTTATAAACTCTTGATGTGATATTTTGTGTTACACAGTTGGCGCCACTGAGCTCGAGGCCCTTAAGGGCGAGGTTGCTAAGTCCAAGAAGGAGGCCGAGGCGAACAAGGTGGCCGCTGACAAAACGGCTGCTGATTTGGAGGCCGAAAAGGCCGAGTGCGAGAAGCACAAATCTCGGGTGTCCGAAGTCGAGGTCGAGCTCCAAGATGCCATCCTTAAATGTGAGGCATTGGAGAAGAAGACTTCGGAGCAGGCGACCGAGCTATCTGCGGTAGTGCAATCTGGCCAGGATGCGCGAGGCGAGTCGTGCATCGCTCGTCAGGAAATCGAGCAGGCACGACAGATAGCATCTGGTAAGATATTTCTCTTATAGAGCATCTTCGGAGGGCAGAAGTATATTGGGTTGACACGATTGTGGAGTTCTCCATGCGTGTTTGCTGATCTTCCGAGGAGCGGCGCAGATGCCGCTCAATACTTCCAAGCCCAGGAGGGGTACGGCACGGAGAAATTGTTCTGGTCGCAGTTCTATGCGCCACAACATCCAGTGCCCCTCAGCGACCAGATGAAGCAACTAGTCGAGCTGCAAAACATGGCGGGTTCGGCCATGAAGGACTTGATAGTCCGGCTATGGCCCGCTGATCCAATCCCAGCTAGTTACTTTGGATTAGTGAAGCGGCTCGTCGAGGCGAGTCCGCAGGTTGACGCACTAACGCATTCGGCCTGCATAGAAGGTGCTCGGATGGCCTTCTCTCGCGTCAAAGTGCACTGGGCGAAGATGAACGCAGTGCATATAGCTACTGCTGGCCCGCCCGCAGGCAAGGAGCACCGCAAGCCGTATAAGTACTTTGAGGATGTCATCGACGACGCCCGCCTTATAGAAGGCCAGTGTTCGAAGAGTGTTGTCTTCAAGTGATTATATCCGGATGTAAAGACTATGCTTATGAATCCGATGTATATAACTTTTGCGCTATTTATAATATCAGCGTCTTTTTACCTCATGTGTGACTGTTTATCCAAATCTTAAAGTTTCTAGTCGTCGGCTTTAGCCCCTAGGTACATGGTACTAGGGTGTTCGGTCATATGCAAATACACTCTTTATCCAACGTCTTGGTTCATATAGGAGGTGTATGCGGAGCAAACCAGGCAATCAGACTATGCAGCGTTATTGCTTTCACTTAGTCGTAGGAGTTTGACATGTGGGGCTAGGTACTAACCCCTAGTGCGGATATGATATTCCTTTACTTAAGGTTTCCAATTGCACATGGTTGGGCAAAAAACCAACCCTTCGTATAACACGGTGTATATCTCTATCGATCGTAGTATAACACTAAGTCACCGGATTGCAGACCAGGTTCTCGCTTATCATGACAGTCAGTTTTCGGCTTTCTCTACTGAGGTACTTAACCGGACTAGCCAGAAGTACAATCGCAGTAGTTCTCCCTTTACACCCTAGCCGAACAATCGGGAACGTAGGGGTAAGCATAGGAGCCAGGCAACCCAACTATTGACCCATGACATAATTCGGAACTGATGCATATAAGGCAAACATCCAGGACGCCGAACACTCCCTATAGGTGTTCGGTCTTTTTCAACGTATGCCAGGGCTGAATACATCCCCTGGTAATAAACCCTTATTGACAAGGCACATATGGAAATCTAATGCGGGAAAAGAACATTTCATGATGAGTGAATAAAACTCCGTACATAATACGAATAAAGCTGCTCTATTAACATCCCTCTATAGTACGGCGAGCCGCAATCTTATAGACAATGCCGAGAACCTTTTTGGACATTTTACATGCCAAGAAGGTATATAACAAGAAAGATAAAAAGGTTTACACATGGTCTTAATCTAAAAAAAACCTTAGTGTGGGTCCCTGCTGCACGTCTGCGCCGTTTCCTCCTCTGTAATGTGTCCTTGAAGGTGTGAGTATGATGGCCATCTGTAGGAAAAAGAAAGGAAAATAATCCTAGAAAAGAAAAATCAATCTAGTGTGGCCATACCAAGTTTGGTTCATTTAATGAACCTAAAGAAGATAAGTTTAGAGTCCGAATAGGGTCTAGCCGAACTATGGACTATATGCAGGTGCCCCTGGTCGCCGCTCAAGGATTTTTTAAGGCATAATTATGTACTCGAGGTACATATGCTATCACCTTATGGGACAGTCGACGGGGGCATAGCTGTCAATCTTGCTCAGTTTCATCTGAGCTGCCGCGCTGAGGCGTGTGTCGGGCACATTTAGTTATGTCCGCTATTGATAGATTATCTGGCTTGAACATGCCGCATTGGACTTCGGCTGCTGAGGTCGTAGTGTCCTCCTATATTTCCACTGACCGTGATAACGCTGCATGGTCCAGGAATTTTAAGCTTTAGATAGGCATAATGTGGGACTGCATTAAAGCGGGCGAAGGCCATTCTTCTGAGTAGAGCGTGATAGCCACTTCGGAACGGGGCTATGTCGAAGATTAGTTCTTCGCTTCGAAAGTTGTCAGGAGAACTGAATACAACTTTCAATGTTAAAGAGCATGTGCAGCGGGCTTCAACGCCCGATATCACTCCTTTAAAGGTCGTGCTGCTTGGCTTGACTCTTGATGGGTCGACCCCCATCTTGCGGACAGTGTCCTGATATATCAGATTGAGACTGCTGCCGCCATCCATAAGGACTCGGGTTAGATGGTATCCATCGATTATTGGGTCGAGCACTAGGGCAGCCGAACCCCCATGCCAAATACTAGTCGGATGATCCCTGCGATCAAAAGTGACTGGACAGGCTGACCATGGGTTGAATTTGGGGGCGACAGGCTCAACGGCGTAGACATCTCGGAGTGCGCGTTTGCGCTCCCTCTTTGGGTGTGAGTGGCATATATCATGTTCACTGTTTTGACCTCCGGTGGAAATTTCTTCTGCCCCCCTATATTTGGCTGGCAAGGTTCATCCTCGTCTTCGCTCTGAGTCTCCTTCCCCTTGTGTTCGGCATTTAGCTTGCCGGCCTGCTTGAAAGCCCAATAGTTACGGTTGGTGTGGTTGGCAGGTTTCTCTAGGGTGCCATGAATTTGGCAGGGCCTATCTAATATTCTGTCCAAACTTGATGGACCGTCTTTGTTGCCTTTAAATGGCTTCTTCCGTTGACCGGGTCTGGAGCCACTGAATCCGGCGTTTACCATTGTATCGTCTGGGCTTCCAGCATTGTTTCGACGTTTGTTTTTGTTACGTCGTGGCTTTCCATTGCCATCCCTGACTTCAGATGTTCCAGGGTCGCTGGTGCTGCTACGAGCTAACCAGCTATCCTCACCTGCGCAAAAGCGAGTCATGAGTGTAGTTAGGGCTGCCGTTGTCCTCGATTTTTCCTGTCCAAGGTGTTTGGCTAGCCATTCGTCCCGAATACTGTGTTTGAATGCCGCTAAGGCTTCAGCGTCTGGACAGTCGACGATTTGGTTTTTCTTAGTGAGAAACCGATTCCAAAGCTTGCGGGCTGACTCCCAGGGTTGTTGGATAATGTGACTTAAATTGCTAGCTTCCGGGGGCGGACAGAAGTCCCTTGAAAATTGGCCAGAAAGCATCCTCAAGTTCTTCCCAACTCCCAATGGAGTTCTCTGGGAGGCTATTTAGCCAGTGCCGAGCTGGTCCTTTCAGCTTGAGGGGTAAGTATTTAATGGCGTGGATATCATCTCCTCGAGCCATGTGGATGTGAATAATAAAGTCTTCTATCCAGACAGCGGGATCCGTCGTTCCATCATACGCTTCGATGTTCACGGGTTTAAACCCTTCTGGGAAGTCATGACCCAGCACCTCATCGGTGAAGCACAGAGGGTGTGCAGCTGATACGTCCAAAACGTATCTATAATTACTGCTTGCTCCATGCCTCTTTTGGGTGATATTGCTATGATATTTATACACTTCCATACACTTTTGATCATATTTGGACTAACCTATTAACTCAGTGCACACCAGTGCCAGTTTCTGTTTTCTGCTGTTTTTGTATTTCAAGTTTTCCCATTACGAGAACTGCCAGAAAAATCCCGGAAAAATTATATAAAAAATCAGCGTTCCAGAAGCTTCCCGGCAGCCGAAGTAGAGCCGGAGGGGGGCCACCAGGGCTCCAGGCGCCCTAGTGGCGCGGCCCCCCTCCTGGCCGCG
>LR738710.1:571589248-571613732 GCA_902687465.1 Secale cereale
TCACTAATTAGTCCTCGTGAGCTGCCCTACATGATCGAGGCACATATGTAATCCTTATGCTGTTGCTATGTTGAGTTTGCTGGGATCCGATGGATTGTGAGATTATGTTCAGATTGTGTTTGAGTAATATATTTGATCTACCTCTTTTATATTTATGTTCGTAAGTAATTCTTGCATGTTCTCCGTTGTTATTTATTGCTTTGGCCAAGTAGTAGGTAGTGACTCCAAGAGGGAACGTTATGCTTGATTGTGGGTTCATGCCCCTCGATGACTAGCTTGAGTGACAGAAACATGAGTCTAGGGGATGTGCTGTTGCCACAAGGGGGAAAACAACGGTGCTTGTGCCCGCGGGTGCAAGGATTGTTTACTTTACGCAAAGTTCTTTTAATGCAGTTGTCTGTTGCTTTGAGTTTACACTATGGTGGGACTCGCAACTTAATACCAGCGAGATGTTCTGGATAGATATCTCAAGGTGGATGATTAGTAGTAGATGCAGATGGATTTCGGTCTACTTGCCTTGGCGTACCGCCCATGCTTTGAACCTCTACCTTTCTTGCAACATAGTTAGCATTGGTTTGCGCACATAATTCTGTCAATTGCCCAGCTGTAATTCGTTCACCTCACATGGCTGTTTTATCGTCTTTTGGGAGAGAGACATCACTAGTGAACATCATGGGACCCCGGTCCATATTACCATCACTGATCACATCCGCTATTTACTTTACGCTTTTACTTACTATTTGCAGCAATACCTATCACTATTATCACTTGCGTTTGATCCTTTGTAAACGACAAGGCCGGAGGGATTGACAACCTCTCTGTACTCGTTGGGAGCAAAGTTATTTGTATCTGTGTGCAGGTCCGCGTTGATTGCTAATATCTGGTGCCGTTAGCAGTTGACACCTTCTTGTTGAAACTGGGAGTCTCAGGGGAAATCGATCCTTGGTATCTTTGCCAAGGGAAAACTTCCGCTACACTGCATCTCAAACCTTCCACTTGGGGTAACCAACGAGGGGCGAGAAGCCATCAAGCAAAGTATTTCTGGCGCCGTTGCCGGGGACTCCACTCTTCAGGATAGGGGAGTTGCACGCTATCTTTTACCTTTGCTTTTTAGTCTTGTTAGTTTACCTTTCAGTTTTTTGCTTTAGTATCTTTTATCGAAAATCACAAAAATAGTTATTTCATTCTTTAGTTGTCATTATGTCGGGTCCTTTTGTCTTTGGCGAGGCAGAAGTTCTCACCTTTAAACAAAGAGGTGGGGAAAGTCTAAAAGATGCTTGGTATAGAATTAATGATTCTCAAAAAAGAGCCACCAAGAAGCAATCTACTACTATCCTGCTTAGAAATTTTTATGTTGGAATTACTTCTTGGAATAGGTTTATTCTAGATACTTCTATCAATGGAAATTTCCTAGAGGCCCCAGTTTGGGAGTCTCTTAGTATTATTGAAAATCTTGTTGGGAATCCCCCTGTTGTTAGCATTCAAGAGGACATCACCCTAGCTCACATTATGAAAAAACTTGAAAAGATAGAGCTAGAGATGCCAAGCATTAATAAGATAAACGAGTTGGATCGTAAGATCCAAGGGAATTTGAATAGGCTTGATAGCTCCATGCATAAAATTTTCAAAACTATGGAGACCATCAAATCCCATGACTTGGACTCTTCTAGGATAGACAAGATTGAGGAAATATTTGATACTCTAGGAACTACTTTCTCCTCGATCAAAACCAAAAAGGTAGAAACTCTGGCAAAGAGGGAGCCTAAGTTCGTTCACGTTCCAAAGGCTCCCCGCTCTAAAAGTAATCCATCTATTGCCAAAGGGGTTGAAACTGTAAAGAATTTGAAAAAACACCTCTCTTTGATGAATTTATAAATGAATCTTCCCTTGACTTTTATCCTTTTGGTCTTATCCCTAGAAGTATCTCTATGTGGCCTTTATTTGAAAGTCCTCTTAAGACTAGTTGTATTATTGAAGAGCTTTTTGATGATCATGATGATGGTTCAATTGATACAACTTGATCTCTATGCATTATGCCTAGCTTAAAGGCATAAAAGAAAGCGCTTTTGGGAGGCAGCCCACATGAATAAAATTTTATTTTGCTTTTGTTGTGTCTTGATGTTGTTACTACAGTAGAATCATCATTGTATCTTTGCTTTTCAACTTTGTGCCAAGTGTAGCCTCTGATTGCAAGAAAGTTCAAAAGTTGTGACGTGCTATCCAGGAAATAGATTCTGTCCTTGGATAGAAAAATTCGTATAAAATCACCTGATCATCTTTTTGGTCTGAATTTTTTCGACAGCGTGCTCTATATAAATGTCTTTCGTGCCTCTGTTCTGAGTTTTTTGATTAGAGTTGCAGAAGTGCCCCGAAAAAATCATTTACTACCTGCTGTTCTGTTTTTTACAGATTCTGTCCTGTTTTGCCTTTCCTTCATTTTGCAAACCTTGAGCTTGCTTTTTATTTGCAAAAAACCTTTTGGCAATCTTGAGAAACAGTAGACCTTCAAGAATATCCTTATTTCCAGCAAGGAACAATTATTTTATTATGGGTACTAACCTCGCTAATCAGATTATGATGAGTTATGTATGAAGGGAGTTTTCAAGTGTGCGAGGGAAGATGATAAAAAGATTCAGGAGTGTCAAGCGCTCAAGCTTGAGGATGCCCCCATGCACCCCCAAGAAATATTCAAGGAGACT
Organism: Secale cereale; assembly: GCA_902687465.1. Taxonomy (NCBI): domain Eukaryota; kingdom Viridiplantae; phylum Streptophyta; class Magnoliopsida; order Poales; family Poaceae; genus Secale; species Secale cereale. Next base: position 571,591,948 of record LR738710.1, read on the forward strand.
CAAGCGTCTAAGCTTGGGGATGCCCCCGTGCATCCCCTTCTCCATCAACATTATCAGTTCGTCTTTCGTTCCACTATATTTTTATCACTTCATGTGTTATGTGCCATGCTTGGAGCGTCTTGCTTTTAGTTACCTTTTTAGTTTTCTTTAGCTTTTCATAACGAGTCGGAACTCAGCTTTCTTTATGTGGGAGAGAAACACGCTCCACTTCTACCTAGAACATAACATAGAATTTTCATGTCTATCTTTGCTGTGTGTGTTCTTTGTCTTTCAATAGCTACTATCATGCTTAGCTTTTAGTTTTCATGCTTATCTTTTTAAAGAGCTTTTGTTTAGTTGGTTGCTTGAACTCTCTTTAGTTATCATGCTTATCTTATTAAGAGAGTTTGCTTCTGTTGCATTGGTTGATATGTCTATGATAAAAATGCTACGTGCATAATGGTGCTTAGTAGTTCATGTTTTCTTATGGTTAGTCTCAAATAGCTAGGGGGTTTCCAATGTGTTATTGGAGTACCAACATGATTTGTTTGCCTATGATGTGGTATGGTTTAGTAATATCTTCCTTCAAGAATTTATTTTGATTGACTTAGCGTATGCTCACGCATATTTAATACTGTAAAGAAAGTCTGTCAAGCCTTGATGATCTTTTGTTTCTGAATAGCGATATAACTACCATGCCTGATTCAGTGTTGCTTTGTCGCTCTGCATGATTATGACCGTCATTGCTCTCTTAGTTGGTCGCTCCCAGTCTTTTGCTAACCTCCACCTGTACTAAGCGGACTGACTGCTTGTGCATCCAAATTCTTTTAAACCAGTTATGCCATATGAGTCCACCATACCTTCCTACATGGTATTTACCTGCCATTCCTAACGGAGACTTGCATGTACCATCTCGAAATTATTCAAAAAAAAGCATTCCTATCCTGTGCCTCTATTTTAGTTCATGAGGAAGTAGTAGTTAATTCATGATCTTTTTAAGTCGGACAAGCTTCACCCCGGGATTGCATGTCTAATGTGCAAACCCATAATACGAGAAGGAACTGGCAAAGAGTGTGCCCGACTCAAAATTAATATAACAAACAAACCCTCCTTCACGCTTTGTTCATGAGAAATCAGAAAACTTTCGCAGTGATAAACAAAGGAGATTAAGAGGATGTGATCGTCCTCATTCGGGAGCCGTTCCTCGAAACTTGTCCATCTCAAGAAGTGATTGAGTTGTCTGCTAGCATTCGTTGACGAAACATGCATAATCAAAATAATAATAATTATTACCTCTGTTTTTAAAACCAAGAGCTCTGGTACATGCTTTGTCTTTGTTTCCGACTACGGGTTTTCAACCTTGCCAACAAAAGCCACGGTTCGAGAGTCTCCACCTTCTTTTAAAGCACCAACTACTGAGAGCATGATTGTCATTCTGAGTGTAATGTGCATTATCCCAAAGTAGCATTGTCTTTTGCATGATTATGATATCGTTTATTCTGAAATTATTGTATCTAGTCATCACTTAAACCTTGGAGGTGCCCCTGCATTTATGTTTTGCTTCACTAAAGGGGGCAAGCGAGATATCACTTTATCATATTTGCACACCATGCTCATTACAAATCTATTTGATGTTTCAATATCATATTGTAAAACTTTCAGTTCTTTGTGATTTTCTCATGAGGCAACTTAATTACTACAGATTCATTGTCTCAGTAAGCTTTTGACATATGACTATGAAAAATCCTTATATGGTTAATAGCATGTCACCACAGAAATTATTCTTGTTATCATTTACCTACTCGAGGACGAGCAGGAATTAAGCTTAGGGATGTTGATACGTCCAAAACGTATCTATAATTTATGCTTGCTCCATGCCTCTTTTGGGTGATATTGCTATGATATTTATACACTTCCATACACTTTTGATCATATTTGGACTAACCTATTAACTCAGTGCACCCCAGTGCCAGTTTCTGGTTTCTGCTGTTTTTGTATTTCAGGTTTTCCCATTACGAGAACTGCCAGAAAAATCCCGGAAAAATTATATAAAAAAATCAGCGTTCCAGAAGCTTCCCGGCAGCCGAAGTAGAGCCGGAGGGGGGCCACCAGGGCTCCAGGCGCCCTGGTGTCGCGGCCCCCCTCCTGGCCGCGCCGGGGGGGCGCCTGGGCCCCCCAGGCCTCCGCTGATGCCCCCCTTTGGCATATATTTATATCGTGTCCCGAAACCCTCGAGACAGGAACCCTTTTTCGCGATCTCATCTCTGTTCCGCCGCCGCCGCGCTTCCAAGATCGGGAGCACCAGGAGAACTCTTCCCGGTACCCTGCCGGAGGGGAGGATCACCACCGGGAGCCTCTCCACCACCATGGACGCCTCCCGGATGAGTTGTGAGTAGTCTCCCTTGGACCATGGGTCCATGACCAGTAGCTATGTGATGTTCTCCTCCCGTTCTTGTGCTTCACTAATTAGTCCTCGTGAGCTGCCCTACATGATCGAGGCACATATGTAATCCTTATGCTGTTGCTATGTTGAGTTTGCTGGGATCCGATGGATTGTGAGATTATGTTCAGATTGTGTTTGAGTAATATATTTGATCTACCTCTTTTATATTTATGTTCGTAAGTAATTCTTGCATGTTCTCCGTTGTTATTTATTGCTTTGGCCAAGTAGTAGGTAGTGACTCCAAGAGGGAACGTTATGCTTGATTGTGGGTTCATGCCCCTCGATGACTAGCTTGAGTGACAGAAACATGAGTCTAGGGGATGTGCTGTTGCCACAAGGGGGAAAACAACGGTGCTTGTGCCCGCGGGTGCAAGGATTGTTTACTTTATGCAAAGTTCTTTTAATGCAGTTGTCTGTTGCTTTGAGTTTACACTATGGGTGGGACTCGCAACTTAATACTAGCGAGATGTTCTAGATAGATATCTCAAGGTGGATGATTAGTAGTAGATGCAGATGGATTTCGGTCTACTTGCCTTGGCGTACCGCCCATGCTTTGAACCTCTACCTTTCTTGCAACATAGTTAGCATTGGTTTGCGTACATAATTCTGTCAATTTCCCAGCTGTAATTCGTTCACCTCACATGGCTGTTTTATCGTCTTTTGGGAGAGAGACATCACTAGTGAACATCATGGGACCCCGGTCCATATTACCATCACTGATCACATCCGCTATTTACTTTACGCTTTTACTTACTATTTGCAGCAATACCTATCACTATTATCACTTGCGTTTGATCCTTTGTAAACGACAAGGCCGGAGGGATTGACAACCTCTCTGTACTCGTTGGGAGCAAAGTTATTTGTATCTGTGTGCAGGTCCACGTTGATTGCTAATATCTGGCGCCGTTAGCAGTTGACACCTTCTTGTTGAATCTGGGAGTCTCAGGGGAAATCGATCCTTGGTATCTTTGCCAAGGGAAAACTTCCGCTACACTGCATCTCAAACCTTCCACTTGGGGTAACCAACGAGGGGCGAGAAGCCATCAAGCAGCAGCTCCTCTGTATCTTGCTATATCGTGGCGTATGTCCGATGGTTGTGGTGTTCGGTATTGACCCCAAACTAGTATGTCAGCGGCACGATTGGCTTGATAGCCGCCGTCCCGTGCGAGAGCCCGGTCCCTAGGTCCATATATAGACCTGGTCTTGCTAGCTTTTTGTTCAGGTCCTCACGCAGATCATGTTTTCGGACTTGGGACGCACCCTCCTTTCCTTTACGAAGTGGTGGTGCGGGCTTGTGTACGCCATTGCTAGCTACTCTGTCTCATCCGCGAGGTGGTCGGTCCGGCTTGTCGGCGGTGTTATTCTTCAGTGGGACGGGCGCAGCGGCCTCATCGTCCATTTCGGGCAGCAGCTTACGCTTAGGATAGACTTTGGTTTGGCCGTTCAATCCATGCTTCTGTTCGGCGTCTAGCACCTCGTTCCATCTATCATTGAGCGTGTCCTGTGCGGCTTGAAGCCGTCTCTGCTGTTTTTTCAAGCTCCTTGCGGTGGCAATAAGCCTCCGGTGGAAGCATTTTTGTTCTGAGGGTTGTTCCGGGACGATTAATTCATCGTCGCCCAGGCTATCCTTTTCTTCGGAGACCGGTTCATAAGTACTGTCTTCGGCATCGCTGTCATCGGACTGCGGCTTCGGACTCTGATCACCGTCCTCTCGCTCCTCCTGCTCTATCGCTAGGTCTGCGGGGTCTTCGGCTTGTTTCGGAATGTCGCCGTCATTAGTCACGGTGTTGCTGTCCTTTCCTTTACGGGATTTAGTTCGGCGTGTTGGACGCCGGTGCTTGGGAGGTTCTTCGGCGGGCTTGTCCTCTACGGGATTTTTTTCACTGCGCCCTCCATCTCTTTGGGTGTATCCACCATGTACACATTGTACGAAGACGTGGTCGTCCACCGCCCGGTTACGGGCCGTCCTTGATCTGGATCCGCTTTAGTTTCGAGGTCCATCCCTTCGAAGTCTTTGGAAGAATAGTCAAGTAGATCGATTAGATCTTCGACCGTGGCTATCAAGTGGGTGGTGGGTGGGGAACGAAATTCTCCATCAGCCTCCAGTTCAAACCGGATATAATTTGGCTGGGTGTCCTCCTCTAGGGAGAGGTATCTTAATGACTTTAACATGTTGCCAAAGGGGGAGTGTTGGAAGATATCCATAGCACTGAATTCGGTGATGGATGCCTGATCGGGTTTGAAGGGCGCGGTTACGCGCAATTCAGAATCAGAGGCCGGAGTTGAGTTCGGGGTTCCGATAACACAGAACCCTCTCGTATTCGGGTCCGTGTGCGGCTCCAACGCCATAGAGTCTGCGGCTCCCGTGGTGGGGTTGAGCTTCCCGTCCTCGGGCGATGCGATCTGTTCTGGATCTAGGTTCAGAACTGTCGCAGGTGCTATTTCCTGATCCGATGACAGAGTTAGGTCATGATCATCATGGTGACAGAGAGAGGCTATCGCTGGCTCGAATCCGGCGAAGATCAAGTCTCCGCGGATATTAGCAACATAGTTCAAGCTTTCGAACCTGACGTGATGGCCAGGGGCATAGCTCTCGATCTGCTCAAGGTGGCCTTCAGTGTTGGCACGGAGCGCAAAGCCGCCGAACACGAAAAGTTGGCTGGGAGGGAAAATTCCCTCGGCGTCGCCGTTGCGGTTGACGACACGATCCATCAGTCCTTCCGTCGACGACATAGTTGAACTCTCAATGAAAGCACCAATGTCGGTGTCAAAACCGGCGGATCTCGGGTAGGGGGTCCCGAACTATACGTCTGAGGATCGATGGTAACAGGAGGCTGGGGACACGATGTTTACCCAGGTCCAGGCCCTCTCGGTCGAGGTAATACCCTACTTCCTGCTATATTAATATGGGGAATATGAATACAAGAGTTGATCTACCTCGAGGTTGTAGTGGCTAAACCCTAAGTCTAGCCTATGAGGATATTGTGATGATGTTGATCTTCTAGCCTCTACAGACTAAACCCTCCGGTTTATATACAGACCGGAGGGGCCTAGGGTTTGTACATGTCATCTTGCAGAGGAAGGAAAATCTACAACCGAACCTAAAACTTGCCATTACAGGAATACATGAGTCCTATCCGGATACGAGAGATGATCTTCTGTAATAATCTTCACGACCCACCAGTCCGGCCCACCAGCAGTTTGTCCGACCACATGTGGACCCCCCGATCCAGGACTCCCTCAAATATCACCGTCTACAAAGCTCGACTTGCTGTGAAAGGTTTTCGACAAGTTTAAGGAGTTGACTACGATGATACTTTCTCACCCGTAGTGATGCTTAAATATGTACGAATCATGTTTGCAATTGCTGCATTTTATGATTATGAAATTTGGCAAATGGATGTCAAAACTGCATTTCTTGATGGATTTCTGAAAGAAGAGTTGTATATGACACAACCAGAAGGTTTTGTCGATCCTAAAGGTGCTAACAAAGTGTGCATGCTCCAGCGATCCATCTATGGACTGGTGCAAGCATCTCGGAGTTGGAATATACGCTTTGATGAGGTGATCAAAGCATGTGGTTTTATACAGAATTATGGTGAAGCATGTATTTACAACAAAGTGAGTGAGAGCTCTATAGCATTTCTGATATTATATGTGGATAACATACTATTGATTGGAAATGATGTAGAATTTCTGGATAGCATAAAAGGATACTTGAATAAGAATTTTTCAATGAAAGACCTCAGTGAAGCTGCTTATATATTGGGCATCAAGATCTATAGAGATAGATCAAGACGCTTAATAGGACTTTCACAAAGCACATACCTTGACAAAGTTTTGAAGAAGTTCAAAATGAATCAATCAAAGAAAGGATTCTTGCCTGTGTTACAAGGTGTGAAATTGAGTCAGACTCAACGCCCGACCACTGCAGAAGATATAGAGAAAATGAAAGTCATTCCCTATGCCTCAACCATTGGTTCTATCATGTATGCTATGATGTGCATTAGACCTGATGTGTGCCTTGCCATAAGTTTGGCAGGGAGGTACCAAAGTAATCTAGGAGTGGATCACTGGACAGCGGTCAAGGACATCCCGAAGTACCTGAAAAGGACAAAGGACAGGTTTCTCGTTTATGGAGGTGACGAAGAGCTCGTCATAAAGGGTTACGTTGATGCTAGTTTCGACACAAATCCGGATGACTCTAAGTCACAGACCGAATACATGTTTATTTTGGATGGTGGAGCTGTGAGTTAGTGCAGTTCCAAATAGAGCGTCATGACGGGATCTACGTGTGAAGCGGAGTACATAGCTGCTTCGGTAGCAGCTGATGTTTACTACGCAACCTTCTTCTTGTAGACGTTGTTGGGCCTCCAAGTGTAGAGGTTTGTAGGACAGTAGCAAATTTCCCTCAAGTGGATGACCTAAGGTTTATCAATCCGTGGGAGACGTAGGATGAATATGGTCTCTCTCAAGCAACCCTGCAACCAAATAACAAAGAGTCTCTTGTGTTCCCAACACACCCAATACAATGGTAAATTGTATAGGTGCACTAGTTTGGCGAAGAGATGGTGATACAAGTGCAATATGGATGATAGATATAGGTTTTTGTAATAAGAAATATAAAAACAGCAAGGTAGCAAGTGGTAAAAGTGAGCATAAACGGTGTTGCAATGTTAAGAAACAAGGCCTAGGGTTCATACTTTCACTAGTGCAAGTTCTCTCAACAATAATAACATAACTGGATCATATAACTATCCCTCAACATGCAACAAAGAGTCACTCCAAAGTCACTAATAGCGGAGAACGAACGAAGAGATTGTTGTAGGGTACGAAAGCACCTCAAAGTTATTCTTTTTGATCGATCTATTCAAGAGTCCGTAGTAAAATAGGACGAAGCTATTCTTTCCGTTCGATCTGTCGTAGAGTTCGTACTAGAATAACACCTTAAGACACAAATCAACCAAAACCCTAATGTCACCTAGATACTCCATTGTCACCTCAAGTATCGTGGGCATGATTATACGATATGCATCACACAATCTCAGATTCATCTATTCAACCAACACAAAGTACTTCAAAGAGTGCCCCAAAGTTTCTACCGGAGAGTCAAGACAAAAACGTGTGCCAACCCCTATCCATAGATTCCCAAGGTCACGGAACCCGCAAGTTGATCACCAAAACATACATCAAGTGAATCAATAGAATACCCCATTGTCACCACAGGTATCCCACACAAGACATATATCAAGTGGTCTCAAATCCTTAAAGACTCAATCCGATAAGATAACTTCAAAGGGAAAACTCAATTCATTACAAGAGAGTAGAGGGGGAGAAGCATCATAAGATCCAACTATAATAGCAAAGCTCGCGATAGATCAAGATCGTGCCATCTCAAGAACACGAGAGAGAGAGAGAGATCAAACACATAGCTATTGGTACATACCCTCAGCCCCGAGGGTGGACTACTCCCTCCTCATCATGGAGAGCGCCGGGATGATGAAGACGGCCACCGGAGAGGGATCTCCCCCTCCGGCAGGGTGCCAGAACGGGTCTAGATTGGTTTTCGGTGGCAACAGAGGCTTTCAGTGGCGGAACTCCCGATCTAGGTTATTTTCCGGAGGTTTCTGTATATATAGGAGGTGTTGGGGTTCGGGGCAAGTAAAGGGGGTCTCCGGGCTGTCCACGAGGCAGGGGGCGTGCCCAGGGGGGGCATGCGCCCCCACCCTCGTGGGCATCCCGTGGACCTTATGGTCCTCCTCCGGTACTCTCTGGTCTTCTTCTGGTCCAAAAATCACCTCCGTTGAGTTTCAGGTCAATTGGGCTCCGTTTGATATTCCTTTTCTGCGATACTCTAAAACAGGAGAAAAACATAAACTGGCACTGGGCTCTGGGTTAATAGGTTAGTCCCAAAAATCATATAAAAGTGTATATAAAAGCCCATAAAACATCCTAGAAGGATAATATAATAGCATGGAATAATAAAAAATTATAGATACATGGGAGACGTATCAAGCATCCCCAAGCTTAATTCCTGCTCGTCCTTGAGTAGGTAAATGATAAAAACATAATTTTTGATGTGGAATTCTACCTAACATAATTGTCAATGCAATTTTCTTTATTGTGGCATGAATGTTAAGATCCGAAAGATTCAATACAAAAGTTTACTATTTACATAAGAATAATAATACTTCAAGCATACTAACAAAGCAATCATGTCTTCTCAAAATAACATGGCCAAAGAAAGTTATCCCTACAAAATCATATAGTCTGGCTATGCTCCCTTTTCATCACACAAAATATTCATATCATGCACAACCCCGGTTTCAGCCAAGCAATTGTTTTCATACTGAAAGTTTTTTCAAACCTTTCAACTTTCACGCAATACATGAGCGTGAGCCATGGATATAGCACTATAGGTGGAATAGAGTGGTGGTTGTGGAGAAGACAAAAAGGAGGAAGATAGTCTCACATCAACTAGGCTTATCAATGGGCTATGGAGATGCCCATTAATAGATATCAATGTGAGCGAGTAGGGATTGCCATGCAACGGATGCACTAGAGCTATAAGTGTATGAAAGCTCATCAAAGGAAACTAAGTGGGTGTGCATCCAACTTGCTTGCTCATGAAGACCTAGGGCATTTTAGGAAGCCCATCGTTGGAATATACAAGCCAAGTTCTATAATGAAAAATTCCCACTAGTATATGAAAGCGACAAAACAAGAGACTCTCTATCATGAAGATTATGGTGCTACTTTGAAGCACAAGTGTGGAAAAGGATAGTAACATTGTCCCTTCTCTCTTTTTTTGGAGGGGCTTTTCTCTTCTTTTTTTAGCCCCACTCTCTTTTTTTTGGGCCATCTTTTTTTTTAATTCGGCCTTTCTCTTTTTTTTCCTTACACGGGACAATGCTCTAATAATGAAGATCATCACACTTTTATTTACTTATAACTCAAAGATTACAACTCGAAGCTAGAACAAAATATGACTCTATGTGAATGCCTCCGGGGTTGTAACGGGATGTGCAATGAATCAAGAGTGACATGTATGAATGAATTGTGAATGGTGGCCATACCACAAATACGATGTCAACTACATGATTATGCATGGCAATATGACAATATGAAGTGTCTCATATGAACGGAACGGTGGAAACTTGCATGGCAATATATCTCTGAATGGCTATGGAAATGCCATGATCGGTAGGTATGGTGGCTCTTTTTATGAAGGTATATGGTGGGTGTATGGTACCGGCAAAAGTTGCGTGGTACAAGAGAGGCTAGCAATGATGGAAGGGTGAGAGTGCGTATAATCCATGGACTCAACATTAGTCATAAAGAACCCATATACTTATTGAAAAAATCTACGAGTTATCAAAACAAAGTATTCAACGCATGCTCCTAGGGGAAGGGTTGGTAGGAGTTAACCATCGCGCGATCCCGTCCTCCACACAAAGGATGACAATCAATAAATACATCATGCTCTAACTTCGTCACATAGCGGTTCACCATACGTGCATGCTACGGGAATCACAAACTTTAACACAAGTATTTCTCGAATTCATAATTACCCCACTAGCATAACTCTAATATTACCATCCTCATATCTCAAAACAATCATCAAGTATCAATCTTCTCCTATCATTCAATGCACTTTATGTGAAAGTTTTTACTATACCCATCTTGGATGCCTATCGTATTAGGACTAATTTCATAACCAAAGCAAATTACCATGCTTTTATAAAATAATCTCAAAATATTATAAGTGAAGCATGAGATTTCATCTATTTCTTCAAAATAAAACCACCGCCGTGCTCTAAAAAGATATAAGTGAAGCACTAGAGCAATAACAAACTACTCCGAAAGATATAAGTGAAGATCAACGAGTAGTTCAATAATTATGTAACTATGTGAAGACTCTCCAACATTTAAGAACTTCAGATCTTTGGGTATTATTCAAACAGCAAGCAAAACAAACTAAAATAAAGTGACGCTCCAAGCAAAACACATATCATGTGGTGAATAAAAATATAGCCTCAAGTAAAGTTACCGATAGATGAAGACGAAAGAGGGGATGCCTTCCCGGGGCATCCCCAAGCTTAGGCTCTTGGTTGTCCTTGAATATTACCTTGGGGTGCCTTGGGATTCCCCAAGCTTAGGCTCTTGCAACTCCTTATTCCATAGTCTATCGAATCTTTACCCAAAACTTGAAAACTTCACAACACAAAACTCAACAGAAAACTCGTAAGCTCCGTTAGTATAAGAAAATAAAACCACCACTTAGGTACTGTTGAGAACTCATTCTAAATTCATATTGGTGTAATATATACTATATTCCAACTTCTCTATGGTTCATACCCTCCGATACTACTCATAGATTCATCAAAATAAGCAAACAACACATAGAAAACAGAATCAGTCAAAAACAGAACAGTCTGTAGCAATCTATAACTTTCGAATACTTCTATAACTCTAAAAATTCTGAAATAAATTGGTGGACGTGAGGAATTTATCTATTAATCATCTGCAAAAAGAATCAACTTAAAAGCCCTCTCCAGTAAAAAATGGTAGCTAATCTCGTGATCGCAAAAGTTTCTGTTTTTTACTGCAAGATCACATAAACTTCACACAAGTCTCCCCAAAGGTTCTATTTGGCACAAACACTAATTAAAACACAAAACCACATCTAAACAGAAGCTAGATGTAATATTTATTCATAAACAGAAGCAAAAGCAAAGAAAATAAAATTGGGTTGCCTCCCAACAAGCGCTATCGTTTAACGACCCTAGCTAGGCATGATGATTTCAATGATGCTCGCATCAAAGATAAGAATTGAAACATAAAGAGAGCATCATGAAGAATATGACTAGAACATTAAGCCTAGCCCACTTCCTATGCATAGGGATTTTGTGTGCAAACAACTTATGGGAACAATAATCAACTAGCATAGGAAAGCAAAACAAGCATAGCTTGAAAAACTTCAAGCACATAGAGAGGAAACTTGATATTATTGCAATTCCTACAAGCATATGATCCTCTCTCATAATAATTTTCAGTAGAATCATGAATGAATTCAACAATATAACTATCACATAAAGCATTCTTGTCATGATCCCCAAGCATATAAATTTTATTACTCTCGACATAAGCAAAATTCTTCTAATTCGGAATAGTGGGAGTATCATAAGAGACTTGAATGCTATAGTTTGTTTCCACATTAAAAGGGTAATGTTCAGACAAAGGGTAATCATAATCATGATAATTTTGATAAATATAATCCTCACTACTTTTTATAGCACGAGTGTCATCACAATGCTCATCATAAGTAGGAGGCATGCTTTCATCATAATAAATTTGCTCACCAAAACTTGGGGGACTAAAAATATCATCTTCATCAAACGTAGCATCCCCAAGCTTGGGACAAACATTAATTGCAGCAAATAAATTCTCAAACATGTCATTCTCATCAAACATAGCTTCCCCAAGCTTGGGCCTTTTCATATCATAAGCATAATCACTCTCATCATCAATAGTATGGATAGCACCGATAGTATAGCAATTATCATCATCACAATGAGTAGTAGGAACAACATCATTTGGGAGGGATACCTTTTTATCTTTGCTTCTCCATTTTTTCTTTTTATTTTTCACATCATTTATGGGTTTAATCCTCTTTTTGGAGCTCCTTATTAATGAGATTGGTTGAATAGAAGGCTCCTCCTCGTTACCTGATTCATCATAAGAAATAATAGGAGGATATTGGGAAATCTCTTCCCTTTCATTAGTATTCTCTTCATCTCCTATTTGTTTTCTTGTCTTTAGGTAATTGGCAATATAAGGATTTTCAATGCAATTCACCGCACAATACATATAAATCTCCTCTAGATCAAAATCAAGAACTTTATCAAGGACAAATTCTGGAAGATCCTTAGTTAAACGTTTCATTTCTTCATAACCCACAAGAAAACTAAGTTCATTATGATGTGCAAGGGAAATCAAGTCATCACAATTTTTGGACACGATACAATCATGAAACAATTTGCATTGGATATTTAAATGATCACGTTCATTGCAAAGTTCACAAGGATGGCAAAGAAATTTTAAATTTTCAGCACAATCATCTAGCCTCTCTAGCAACCATTTAGTTTCTAAATACTTATGCCTCTTGCAAAATCTATCTTCCCTATTTGCTATGTACTTGCAAACTCTATGCACTCCACAAAATTGGACATGCTTATAGGAGATATTTTCATCATGACTAGTGCAATCATCATTAGTACTATGGATATTCGAAGAATTCACACTAACAATATTGCAATCATGCTCATCATTCAAGTTTGTAGTGCCAAGCATTCTATGTAATTCTTCTTCTAGTACTTGAGCACAATTTTCCTTCCCATCATTTTCACGAAAGATATTAAAAAGATGAAGCATATGAGGTAACCTTAATTACATTTTTTTGCAGTTTTCTTTTATAAACTAAACTAGTGATAAAACAAGAAACTAAAAGATTCGATTGCAAGATCTAAAGATATACCTTCAAGCACTCACCTCCCCGGCAACGGCGCCATAAAAGAGCTTGATGTCTACTACGCAACCTTCTTCTTGTAGACATTGTTGGGCCTCCAAGTGTAGAGGTTTGTAGGACAGTAGCAAATTTCCCTCAAGTGGATGATCTAAGGTTTATCAATCCGTGGGAGGCGTAGGATGAAGATGGTCTCTCTCAAGCAACCCTGCAACCAAATAACAAAGAGTCTCGTGTGTCCCAACACACCCAATACAATGGTAAATTGTATAGGTGCACTAGTTCGGCGAAGAGATGGTGATACAAGTGCAATATGGACGGTAGATATAGGTTTTTGTAATAAGAAAATATAAAAACAGCAAGGTAGCAAGTGGTAAAAGTGAGCATAAACGGTGTTGCAATGATAGGAAACAAGGCATAGGGTTCATACTTTCACTAGTGCAAGTTCTCTCAACAATAATAACATAACTGGATCATATAACTATCCCTCAACATGCAACAAAGAGTCACTCCAAAGTCACTAATAGCGAAGAACAAACTAAGAGATTATTGTAGGGTACGAAACCACCTCAAAGTTATTCTTTCTGATCGATCTATTCAAGAGTCTGTAGTAAAATAGCACGAAGCTATTCTTTCCATTCGATCTGTCATAGAGTTCGTACTAGAATAACACCTTAAGACACAAATCAACCAAAACCCTAATGTCACCTAGATACTCCATTGTCACCTCAAGTATCCGTGGGCATGATTATACGATATACATCACACAATCTCAGATTCATCTATTCAACCAACACAAAGTACTTCAAAGAGTGCCCCAAAGTTTCTACCGGAGAGCCAAGACAAAAACGTGTGCCAACCCCTATGCATAGATTCCCAAGGTCACGGAACCCGCAAGTTGATCACCAAAACATACATCAAGTGAATCAATAGAATACCCCATTGTCACCACATGTATCCCACGCAAGACATACATCAAGTGTTCTCAAATCCTTAAAGAATCAATCCGATAAGATAACTTCAAAGGGAAAACTCAATTCATTACAAGAGAGTAGAGGGGGAGAAGCATCATAAGATCCAACTATAATAGCAAAGCTCACGATACATCAAGATCGTGCCATCTCAAGAACATGAGAGAGAGAGAGAGAGATCCAACACATAGCTATTGGTACATACCCTCAGCCTCGAGGGTGGACTACTCCCTCCTCGTCATGGAGAGCGCCGGGATGATGAAGATGGCCACCAGAGAGGGATCCCCCCTCCGGCAGGGTGCCAGAACGGGTCTATATTGGTTTTCGGTGGCAACAGAGGCTTTCGACGGCGGAACTCCCGATCTAGGTTATTTCCGGAGGTTTCTGTATATAGGAGGTGTTGGAGTCGGGGGCAAGTAAAGGGGGCCTCCGGACTGTCCACGAGGCAGGGGCGCGCCCAGGGGGGCATGCGCCCCCACCCTCGTGGACCTTCTGGTCCTTCTCTGGTACTCTGTGGTCTTCTTCTGGTCCAAAAATCACCTCTGTTGAGTTTCAGGTCAATTGGGCTCCGTTTGATATTCCTTTTCTGCGATACTCTAAAACAGGAGAAAAACATAAACTAGCACTGGGCTCTGGGTTAATAGGTTAGTCCCAAAAATCATATAAAAGTGTATATAAAAGCCCATAAAACATCCTAGAAGGATAATATAATAGCATGGAACAATAAAAAATTATAGATACGTTGGAGACGTATCAGCAGCACATGAAGGAGTCTGGATGAAGGAGTTCATATCTGATCTCGGTGTAACACCTAGTGCATCGGGTCCAATGACAATCTTTTGTGACAACACTGGAGCAATTGCCTTTGCGAAGGAATCCAGGTTTCACGAGAGAACAAAACACATCAAGAGATGCTTCAATGCCATTCGTGAAAAGGTCAAGGATGGAGACATAGAAATTTGCAAAGTACATACGGATCAGAATGTTGCAGACCCGTTGACTAAGCCTCTTCCACGGGCAAAACAAGATCAACACCAAGACTCCATGGGTGTTAGATTCATTACAATGTAATCTAGATTATTGACTCTAGTGCAAGTGGGAGACTGATGGAAATATGCCCTAGAGGCAATAATAAAGTTGTTATTATTTTATATTTCCTTATTCATGATAAAAGTTCATTATTCATGCTAGAATTGTATTAACCAAAAACCAAAATACATGTGTGAATACATAAACAAATATTTTGTCCCTGGTAAGCCTCTACTTGACTAGCTCATTAATCAAAGATGGTTAAGGTTTCATAACCATGGACATGAGTTCTCATTTGATAACGAGATCACTATGAGAATGATGTGATGGACAAGACCCATCTGTTAGCTTAGCATTTGATCGTACAGTTTATTGCTATTTCTTTCATGTATGTCAAATACATATTCCTTTGACTATGATATCATGCAACTCCCAGATACCGGAGGAATACCTTATGTGCTATCAAACGTCACAACGTAACTAGGTGATTATAAAGATGCTCTACAGGTATCTCCGAAGGTGTTTTTTGGGTTGGCGTGAATCAAAATTAGAATTTGTCACTCCGAATATCGGAGAGGTATCTCTGGGCCCTCTCGGTAATGCACATCATAATAAGCCTTGCAAGAAAATGACTAATGAGTTAGTCACGGGAAGTGAGGGAGTCATAGATTAAGGGGTCCTCGGGTGGCCAGATTACTCGTTATGGCCCAGACTGGTGGGCCAAGAAGATTATCGTTGAAGACTATCCCCCGTATCTGGATAGGACTCCCATATGTATAAAATAGGAAGTTTAGAGTCCGGGTGTAATATTTCCTTCCTCTACAAGATGATCATATACAACCCTAGGTCCCTCCGGTGCATATATAAACCGGAAGGTTTAGTCCGTAGCGACAAGATCACAATTACATAGGCTAGAATCCTAGGGTTTTAGCCATTACGACCTTGAGGTAGATCAACTCTTGTAACCCTATATTCATTAAGACCAATCAAGCAGGAAGTAGGGTATTACCTCGACCGAGAGGGCCCGAACCTGGGTAAACATCGTGTCCCGAATCTCCTGTTACCATTGATCCTCACACGCACAGTTCGGGACCCCCTACCTGAGATCCGCCGGTTTTGACACCGACATTGGTGCTTTAATTGAGAGTTCCAATGTGTCGTCTATAGAAGGATCAATGGCTCACTTCGTCATCAACAACAGCGCCACCCCCGAGGGGATTTTCCTCCCTGGCCAGCCTTTTGTGTTCGGAGGCCTCGTGCTTCGTGCCAACACAGATGGCCACCTCGAGCAGGTTGACAACTATGCCCCTGGCCATCAGGCCAAGTTTGGAAGCTTGAGCTATGTTGCCGACGTCTGAGGAGACTTGATCTTCAACGGATTTACACCCATGGCCGCCGCTCCCTACCTACACGATGAAGACATCTTAGATCTATCATCGGATCCCATCCAGGGGTCAACACCCGCGACGGCTCTGGCCCTATATCCAGAGCAGATCGCTTTGTCCAAGGACGAGAAGGTCAACCCCGCCATGGAAACCATAGACTTAGCAACGTTTGAGCCGCTCACAGATCCAGAATTGAGCAGGGTTCTCCCCACCGCTAGAAAACCGGACTCTTCTCAAACTGCGAGTTCTGAACTCTCAGGATCCGCACTCTCCAGGCTCGATCAGGCGGTCATCGCCAAGCCTGGCCCCACAGACCCCCAAACACCCATCCAGCTCTCGCTCTTAAACGAGGCATTGGACTTACTGCAATCTCTAACCCTAACAGAGGATTCCCAGCCGAACTATGCCTAGTTTGAACTGGGGGCTGAGGACAAGGATTTTTTCTTCCCACCCAGCACCCACTTGGTAGCCACAGTCGAGGACTTAACCGACATACTAGACTACGCTTCCGAAGACATCGATGGGATGGACCGCGACGTCGAAACCGATCTAGGTATAAACCCGCCCGTGACCGGATGATGGACGACCACTTCTACCTACGATGTGTACATGGTGGATACACCCAATGAGAAGGAAGACGACTGTGATAAAGATCCAGAGCAGGATAAGCCCATCGATGAACCTCCTAAACGACGACATCAGAAACGCCGCTCATGATCACGTCGAAGGAAGGAAAGTAACACTGGCACCGGAGACAATGAAGATCCGGAGGAAGCCGATGACCCCGTAGAGCGAGCGTTGGAGCAGGACGATCGGGAAGATGGCGAACACAATCCTGAACAACTCGCCGATCACAACGATTCCGAAGACAGCAACTATCTACCTGTCTCTGAAGAGGACAACAGCCAGGGAGACGAAGAATTCATAGTCTTAGAGGAACCCCTCGAACAAAAACGCTTTCAGCAATAGCTCATTGCTACATCAAGGAGCTTGAAAAAACAGCAACATCGGCTTAAGGCCGACCAGGATACGCTCAATGACAGATGGAACGAAGTGTTAGACACTGAAGAAAGATACGGCCA
The DNA here is from genome assembly GCA_902687465.1 of Secale cereale. Lineage (NCBI taxonomy): Eukaryota > Viridiplantae > Streptophyta > Magnoliopsida > Poales > Poaceae > Secale > Secale cereale. Next base: position 571,609,362 of record LR738710.1, read on the forward strand.
TGAGCGCCAAACAAAGAGCTATCCCAAACGCAAACTACTGCGCCAATTCGACAACGAGGCCCTTGCGCCAATCCCAACGAAGTACGATTAGGCTGATCAACCGGACCGACCGCCTCGAGGACGGGACAAAGCGGACAACAATGTCGTACACTAGCCCGCACCTCCCAACCATAAAGGAAAGGATACGTCGGCTCAGGGCCATAAGTACGATTTACGTCAGGACTTGAATATAAAAGCCGGTCAGGCCAGATCAATCTACGGATCAAGAGAACGTGCTCCCACGCGGGACAGCGGCTATCAAGCCAAGCCAGCTGGGTACAATCAAGTTCGGAACCAACACCGAACACTGATTCCGTCCGAATTACGCCACTATGTTGCGCGATATAGGGGCACTGCACACCCTCTGTGCTTCACCGATGAGGTGATGGATCATCAATTTCCAGAAGGGTTTAAACCCGTGAACATCGAGGCATATGATGGAACGACGAACCCCGCTGTATGGATAGAAGACTTTATTCTTCACATCCACATGGCTCATGGAGATGACCTCCATGCCAACAAATACTTACCTCTCAAGCTGAAAGGGCCAGCTCGAAACTGGTTAAACAGCCTCCCAGAGAACTCCATTGGAAGCGGGGAAGATCTAGAGGATGTTTTCCGAGCTAACTTTCAGGGGACCTATGTCCGACTCCAGGATGCTGATGATCTAAGTCACATAATCCAGCAACCCGAGGAGTCAGCCCGCAAGCTTTGGAACATGTTCCTAACTAAAAAGAACCAAATTGTCGACTCTCCGGATGCCGAGGCCTTAGTGGCATTCAAATATAGTGTCCGAATGAGTGGCTGGCGAGACACCTCGGGCAAGAGAAGCGGAAGCCAATGGCAACCCTTACTACACTCATGACCCGCTTTTGCGTGGGTGAAGACAGTTGGCTAGCTCATAGAAGCAATAGTACCAGCGATCCTCGTACTTCAGAGGTCAGGGACGGCAATGGCAAGCCATTACACAATAAGAACAAGCGTCGAAACAATACCGGAGACATAGATGACATGGCAGTAAACTCCGGATTTAGTGGCTCCAGGCCCGGTCAACGGAAGAAGCCATTAAAAGGCAACAGATACGGTCCATCTAGCATGGAAAAAAAATACTAGAAAGGCCTTGCCAGATTCATGGCACCCCTGATAAACCTGCAAATCACACCAACCGAAATTGTTGGGTCTTCAAGCAGGCCGGCAAGTTAAATGCCGAACACAAGGGGAAAGGACCTCAAAGCGAGGACGAGGATGAACCTCGCCAGCCGAACACTCGAGGGCAGAAGAAATTTCCACTGGAGGTAAAAACTGTGAATATGATCTACGCCACCCATATCCCGAAGAGGGAGCGCAAGCGTGCACTCAGGGATGTTTATGTCGTAGAGCCTATCGCCCCGAAGTTCAACCCATGGTCGGCTTGTCCGATAACCTTTGATCGCAGGGATCACCCAACCAGTATCCGTCATGGAGGTTCGGCGGCCCTAGTGCTCGACCCTATAATCGATGGATATCATCTTACTCGAGTCCTTATGGACGGTGGCAGCAGTCTAAATCTGATATACCAAGACACTGTCCGCAAAATGGGGATAGACCCGTCAAGGATTAAGCCGAGGAACACTACCTTTAAAGGGGTGATACCGGGCGTAGAGGCCCATTGCATGGGCTCATTAATATTTTGGAAGTAGTATTCGACTCTCCAGACAATTTTCAAAGCGAGGAGTTAATCTTCGACATCGCTCCTTTCCGAAGTGGCTATCATGCACTACTTGGGATAACGGCTTTCGCCCGCTTCAACGCGGCCCCGCACTATGCTTACTTAAAGCTCAAAATGCTTGGACCACGCGGCGTCTTCACAGTCAACGGAAACAAGGAGCGCTCCCTCCGTACAGAGGAAGATAGTGCGGCCCTAGCAGCCGAGGTTCAAAGCGTCTTATTCAAGCCGAACAGTTCATCGGCCGTCAAGACCACAAACACTGTTAAATGTGTCCGGCCAACACTACAACACGACAGCTCACAGGAAACCGAGCTCTATTAGTAGTTACGCCCTCGCCGACTGCCTTACAAGGCGGCAGCATACATACCTCACGTACACCATTACACCCTTAGAATACCTTGGGCAGCACCCGGGGCACACTACATAAAAATAGTCCATAGTTCGGCTTGACCCTATTCAGACTCTATAATATATTTTATTTCAAAGGTTCATTAAAAGAACCCACCTTATCTCCGCCTGTGCAGGACATTCTTTTCTAGAGTTCTCTTTCCTTTTTCATAGGCAGCCATCATAACTCCCCTCTTCAAGGACATATTGCAAAGGAGAAAATGAACATACGCGCAGCAGGCCCCCTTGTCGAAATTTCTTTTTTCATTAGATTCAGGCTTTGTGTAAACCTTTTCCCTCTTTTCAGTTTTCTTCTTCTTCTTTTGGCATGTAAAATGACCAGGATGTTATTGGCACTATCTATAACCGCACAGTTAGCCGTATTAAACATGATATAAAAGAAGCAGTTGGTTCCAATTCGCTTGGAGTTCATTTTATTACCACATGTGTTCTCTCCCTACGACAGATCGCCACATGTGCCTTTAATCTGGACTCAATACCAGGGGCTGTACTTGCCCTGGCACACTTCCAAGTCCAAACACCTATAGGGAACTGTTTGGCGTCCCGGATATTGCATTAAATGCTTCGGTTCCGAATCATGTCTTGGGTCTATAGTTGGGTTGCCCGGCTCCTATGCTTACCACCTTACGTTCCGCATTGTTCGGCTAAGGTAGTAAAGGGAGAACTACTACGATTATACTTCTGGCTCGTCCGGTCAAGTACCTCGGTAGAGAAAGCCGAAAACTGACTGTCATGATGAGCGAGAACTGGTCAGCGATTCGGTGACCTTGTGTTATACTACGATCGATAGCGATATACCCCGTGTTATATAAGGGGATGGTCTTCACCTAGTCGCGTAAAGTGGGCACCATGATTCGGATAGCCGCACACGCACTAGGGGCTAGTACTTAGCCCCACAAGTCAAGCTCCTATGGCAAAGTGAAAGCATTAAAGCCACATAGTCTGATTGCCTAGTTCGATCTGCGGACACCTCCTTTATGGACCAAGACGTTGGATAAAGAGTGTTCACGCGCACTACCGAACACCCCTGTAGTATCTACATGGGGGTTGTAGTCGACGACTGAAAATTTTCATATATAAACAAATGGCCACACAGGAGGAAAAGTCGCTTGCAATATAAAAGCGCAAAATTATATATACATCGGTTCATAAGCTTAGTCTTTACAATCCGAATACAATTACTCAAAGATTACATCCTTTGAGCACTGGCCCTCTATAATGCGGGCTCCTTGTAGGACATCACTGAAGTACCTTTCCGGCCTCCAATGATCCTTATCCTCTGGGCCAGCAGTCGCTATTTCAACGGCCTTCATCTTCGCCCAGTGCATCTTGAAGCGGGCGAAGGCCATTTGTGCACCTTCTATGTAGGCTGAACGCTTAACAGCGTCGACCCGCGGACTCACGTCGACGAGTTGCCTCACCAACCCAAAGTAGCTACTTGGGATTGGATCAGCGGACCATAGCCAGACTATCAAGTCCTTCATGGCTGTACCCTCCATGTTGTTGTAACATCCCAATTTTTTTAATTTGGAATGTTATACATTAGATCATTATGCATATCATATTTTTCTTGCTTTTGGTGATCCGAGAAAATCCTAAGCAACTCAAGGACCCTCAAAGAGAGTTGGGGATTTCTAAATTTTCATATTTGAGGTTTCTCAAATTTTGAAAATAGGATCGTTTGATTTTTTTCTTCAAGTATTTCTATCATAAATATATGAGAGAGGGAGTAAAATGACTCTCCCAAAATAAAGAAATACAGAAGATTTAATAAAAAGATCAAACCAGTTTATTTGGAGTTTATTTCAATTAGGAAAAATTGCATGTTTTCAAAAATGCATTTTAGTGCCAAGAAAATGTTCATCTTGTTCTAAATATTTTATTTAGACGGTGAAAATTTGTTTTGGCAATTTCTAGTTTTTATTTTATTTTCTGGAGTTGTTTTAGCGCCGGCGTAGTTGTTAAAAAAAATAGAGGACCGACCCGACTGGGCCGAAGCCGAGCCGAATCGGCCCATCGCCCCGTCGTCGCCTTCCCCGCGGCGCCCGCCGTGGCCGACTCGGACATCGCCGCCGTTTCCCCTCCCCCAAGCCAGCCACCCCCTCCTATATATATAGCCAGCCACCCCCTCTCCACCACTCCAGCCCCGCCGCCTCGCCAAGCCACCGCCGCCGCGACGCCACCCGCCAGCCCCGCCGCTGCGACGTTCGCACCCT
>LR738710.1:571625331-571701769 GCA_902687465.1 Secale cereale
CCCGCCGCCTCGCCAAGCCACCGCCGCCGCGACGCCACCCGCCAGCCCCGTCGCCGCGACGTCCGCACCCCGCCGCCAGCCGCCAGCCCCGCCGCCGCGACGCCCGCACCCCGCCGCCGCTGCCGCCCCTCGCCACCGCCACCCCACCGCAGCCCGCAGCCGCTCGGCATCGCCGGAGAGCCGCCGCCTCCGGCAAGTTCTCGAGGTAGCCGCCGCCGGTTTTCTCCAGAAAAACCATTGGTTTTTTTAGAACCCTAGCCGTTTTTTTAGATCGGTTTTCTGTTTTATTTTTTTTGGTTTAGTTAAGTAGTCAACGTTCACCCGTTCGTTCGTTCTAACGGACGAATTCACCGTTTAGTCTCAGCTGACAAACGTCCGTTCGTTAAGCTGTTTTAGTTTTCTTTTTCTAGTTTATTTTCTGATCGCGATCTCAGATCCGATCTTCGTTTTAGTTTAACTTTTAGCTCGTTTATCGGAATCAGGTAATTCAAGCGCCTGGAATTTCGTATCGAAATTATCTTTCCGTTTAACCTAGTCGCTCAAGCGTTTGCCTCTGTTAAATTTGGACTTAGATCCAGATTGGTTCGGTAGTTGTTTCTCTTTCGTCGTTTGTTTTTCGTTGCTTTTCTTTTGTCGTTTCTTTTGCAAACCGGAGTTCTTAAGTTGAACTTTCTGGTTAGATCTTCTATTCGAGTTTTTACCTGTGCATTAGTAAAGTACTTATTGTGTGCTTGTTTGTTTGCGATAGAGTACCCGGAGTGCGCCGCTTGCTACTTTGAATCTCTAGGTTTTGCGGATCATCAGCAAGGCATGTAACACTTTGATCATACTTTCCAATTACCCAGTTTTCATTGCATTAGTCCAACCCTCACACATTGCATGAGTAGGATCAATTAACTTGTGGGACTGGGAAGTAGATTGAGGTAGTACCTATTACCTGCATTACATTCAAACCTTTGGGAGTTACTTCTACGTTTGCTGTTAGGACATGCTATGCTCGTAGACGTGGATAGGGTGAGTGAAATCCATAACAGATGTGAGTTTGTTAATTAATGGTTCAACTTAAGGTGGCAACATTAACACACATCTGGGTGGATTGAGGCATCTGGTTATTCCAGGGATTGCCTGTTTTTCTTCGGACCGCCACCCAGGCTCAAAGGGATCATGAGATTATTCATACTAGAAACTTCCGTGTGCAGCCACAATGCTATTATGGGCTCTAGCATAGTATGAGTAAGTCGTGCGGACATCTACAGTGGTGAACTAGCAGATGTAGGGGATGTAGGTTGGTACGGTTCACCCGGTCGTAGGTGCTAGTGCTTCTAAAAGACTGTGTCTCGGTCATCCGTTTCTCAAACATCATGCAGTGCGAGAAATCGAACGGAGGAGATCGAGTCTTGTGGGGAAAAGTGCACAAACCTCTGCAAAGTGTACAAACCGATCATGATTAGCCGTGTCCCCGGTTACGGACGTCTTGAGTATCTAGTACTTGGATATCATGTGCATCTCATCATGTTAATACTATTGGGTTTAATGATGAACTTTAATTGGGGTTGAGAGGATGTCTATCTTCTCAACGATGTTTCAACTACCATGATAGTTAATTAAAATGTATTCCTTTGAAGTAGGGAAAAACTGGCTTTACGCAAAACAGTAACCATAGAGCTTTCCACCAGCCATATTGCATATAGTATAGCTTTACTTCCTTTGCTCTCTTGTGTTACTTTGCCAGCATATTCCATGTGCTGACCCGTTTTCGGGCTGCAACGTCCTATGTTGCAGACTTTTCAGACGACGAGTAAGATGCCCTTTTAGGTCGTGGTTCTATACTCAGTGATGCCGTTGGAGTTGATGGACTCACTTATCTTCCAAGCCTTCCGCTGTTATCGTATTAGATGGCCTTCAGTCATTTTTATTGTAATAAGTTCATCGTTGGAACTATCGATGTAATAAGTGTGTGATTGCTACTCTGTTATAAATCCTTCAAGTACTGTGCGTGTCAGCATTACTGATCCAGGGATGACACTGATGCACAGAGATTAGACTATTTGAGGTCTGGTCGCTACAGTTGTGCAGCTCGACCAACTGCTTCATCTGGTCGTTCAGAGGTACTAGATGTTCTGGTGCAAGGAATTGCGACCAGAACAGCTTCTCCGTGTTGTTCCCCTCCTGAGCTCGAAAGAATTGGGCAGCGTCGGCGATGCTCTTTGGGAGATCCGCAAACACGCCTGGAGAACTCCTCAATCGCGTGAGCGCAAGATACGAAGATACTCTGCAAAAGAAAGGCCTTACCGGCCGCTATCTGCTGCACTTGTTTGATCTCCTCACGAGCTCTACGCAATGCGCTCCGCGCCTCCTTGGCATCATTGACTGCCGTATTGAGTTCGAATGCTTGCTCCGAAGTCTTCTGCTCCAATGCCTCGCACTTGCGAATAGCATTCCGGAGCTCTTGTTCGACTCCGGCCACCCGTGACTCGTGCTGCGGACGCGCGGTCTATTCAGCCTTTAGGTCGGTAGCCGCTTTGCCCGCAGCTACTTTGCTCACCTCGGCCTCTTCTTTAGCCTTTGCGAGCTCGCCCTTAAGGGCCTCGACCTCAGCTGCATCAACTATTGCATAAATCATATCGTACAATGAGTTCACACTCACATAGATCAAACATATAGTCTTTTGACATTTCAATTTTTTGAAAATCCGTATACCTTGTATTTCATCAAAACGCTTGTTGATGCGGCCGAGCTCCTCGTCGGCTAGTTGAAGCTTCCGATTGAGCTCGGAAACCTCTGCAACCTGGGCAGATGTGGCTACTAGCGAAGCCTTTTCAAACATGGGACACAGTTTTGTTCTGTTAAATGCTATAACATGGATCCTTTACCCGATTCTCTTCAGAATCAAACAAAGCATCAGGGGCTACTAGGTTTCATAACCTATATATAAATATATAAAATGAAAGAGTTCTTTTTAGAACATTACGTCGCATACCTCGAAGCCTGTTATTAGGCTATTGAAGGCTTCATTCAGTCCGCTTTTGGCGGACTAAATCTTCTCCATGACCGCACCCATCAGGGTGTGGTGTTCCGCTATGATGGAAGCACCTCGTAGTGCTTCCTCCAGCGTGTTCGGCGCCTCCGGATTGACGGAGGTCGTCGTTGGAGCGGTTGCTCCCCCCCATTGTGGGGGACTGACTTCCCGATTCTAGAGCCGCACTGGACTCCAGAACGGTGTTCGGCGGGGCCCGGATTGCTTTGGCTCCCCGCCGCCGGTTGCCATGGGGACTGCTTCCCCTTGACCAATGGCGGCCGAGGTGTCCACCTCGGGCACCTTCTTGTCCGCACTATCTCCACCCCCTTGTGCAGGAGACGCCAGTAGGGAGGACATCTCAGTGTCCGGCGACGAGCCCCGCAATGGCGTGTCGCTGTCCACCATCTCTGCCAGTAGAGAATTCCCCAATGATAGTGAAGCATCGGGGAGTGTGTGGGGAGGGTTGTATAAAGACAGGATGAAATTACCTAAATGTTGAACACTATTTGAACCGAACACGAACAGCGAAAAATCTGGATACTTATGATTCGGCCAGGGGCTTGATCCTGGGCTGTACTCGGAAACTGTGTTCGGATGTTGAATCCGAACTATCCAGGATGTTCAGTTTCTTCTGAGGCACCACCTTGCCCGCATCTGCGGGGGCCGCCCTCTTCCTCCTCTTTGCCTCGATGGGGGAGTCGCTCTCTTCCTCTTTCTCATCGCCCTCCTCTTCTTCTTCGTCATGGGAAGAGTGGGCTTCGGTTTCCCCGGACGCTGTGTCTGCGGGACCCTTAGGGCGGGGGCCGCTCCTGACCTCCTTGGCCCTCTTCTTGGCATTCTTCTCCGGCGCCTTGTACGGTGCGGGAACCAGCATCGTCGTCAGTCGAGGCATGACTGGGTCTTCGGGCAGCGGAGCCAGACAGTTGATCCTCTCCGCTTTCTTCGTCCAGGCCTGAATGGAACGTAAAAGTGAAAACTCATGTTATAATTGAAATATGGACAGGGTACGTATTCGGCAGAATTCTGATTACCTCTGAGGCCGAAAACACGCTGCTGAAGCCCTTGTCCTTGATCTCCCCGGCCACCCCCTTTGGGCCTTGAAGAGATGCTTCCAGATATGTTCGTCCATAGTGCCGAAGAGGTGGGAGTCCCAGCATTGGCAGGGGAGAATGCGGCGAAAGAGCATCACCTGAATCATGTTAGTGAGGAGGGTGCCCTTCACCATCATGCTGGAGATGCGATTTTGGAGTGTCTGCACCTCCATCTGAGACGCCCAATCAAGGCCCTTGGTGGTCCATGAGGTTAGCCTCTCTGGGGGTCCAGATTTGAATCCGGGCGCCACCGCCCACTTGGCATCGCAGGGTTCAGTGATATAGAACCACTCCTGCTGCCAAATCTTGTCCGTCTCCACAAAGGCCCCTTTTAGCAAGGTGGCGTTCGGGAGCTTACTCACCATGGCTTGATGTCTGCTAGAACTACGTCGGCATTTCCCCAAAGAGAAGGGATGATGCAGTATAGCAGCAATAGGTATTTCCCCCAGTGATGAGACCAAGATTATCGAACCAGTAGGAGAACCAAGCAACACAACGTAAACAACACATGGACACAAATAACAAATACTCGCAACCCGACGTGTAAAAGGGGTTGTCAATCCCTTTCGGATAACAGACATGATAGAGTTGTAAATATTGATAGATCGAATGCCAAATAAGATAAATTGCAGCAAGGTATTTTTGGGGTTTGGTTTAATAGATCTGAAAATAAAAGCAAAGGAAAATAGATCACAAAGGCAAATAATATATGAAAGAGACCCGGGGGCCGTAGATTTCACTAGTGGTTTCTCTCGAGAAAATAGCAAACTGTGGGAATACAATTACAGTTGGGCAATTGGTAGAACTTCCAATAATCATGATGATATCCAGGAAATGATCATTATTGTTGGAAATATGCCCTATAGGCAATAATAAAAGGGTTATTATTATATTTCCTTGTTCATGATAATCGTCTGTTATTCATGCTTGATTTGTATTGTACGGAAACAATGATACATGTGTGAATACGTAGACCACAACATGTCCCTGGTAAGCCTCTAGTTACTAGCTCGTTGATAAACAGATGGTCTCGGTTTCCCGACCATGGACATTGGATGTCATTGATAACGGGATCACATCATTAGGAGAATGATGTGATGGACAAGACCCAATCCTAAGCCTAGCACAAGATCGTGTAGTTCGCAATGCTAAAGCTTTTCCAATGTCAAGTATCTTTTCCTTAGACCATGAGGTTGTGCAACTCCCGGATACCGTAGGAATACTTTGGGTGTGCCAAACGTCACAACGTAACCGGGTGGCTATAAAGGTACGCAACGGGTATCTCCGAAAGTGTCTGTTGAGTTGGCACGAACCGAGACTGGGATTTGTCACTCCGTATGATGGAGAGGTATCTCTAGGCCCACTCGGAGAGACATCATCATAATGAGCTCAATGTGACTAAGGAGTTAGTCACGGGATGATGTATTACAGAACGAGTAAAGAGACTTGCCATGACGAGATTGAACAAGGTATCGGTATACCGACGATCGAATCTCGGGCAAGTACCGTACCGATAGACAAAGGGAATAGCATACGGGATTAAGTGAATCCTTGACATCGTGGTTCATCCGATGAGATCATCGAGGAACACGTTGGAACCAACATGGGTATCCAGATCCCGCTATTGGTTATTGACCGGAGAGTCGTCTCGGTCATGTCTACGTGTGTCTCCCGAACCCGTAGGGTCTACACACTTAAGGTTCGGTGACGCTAGGGTTGTAGAGATATATGCACACGGTAACCCGAATGTTGTTCGGAGTCCCGGATGAGATCCCGGACATCACGAGGAGTTCCGGAATGGTCCAGAGGTAAAGAATGATATATAGGAAGTCCAGTTTTGGCCATCGGGAGAATTCCGGGGGTCACCGGTAATGTACCGGGACCATCGGAAGGGTCCCGGGGGTCCACCGGGTGGGGCCACCCATCCCGGAGGGCCCCATGGGCCGTAGGGGGAGGGGGACCAGCCCCTAGTGGGCTGGCGCGCCCCCCTTGGGCCTCCCCTGCGCCTAGGATTGGGAACCCTAGGGGTGGGGGCGCCCCCCTAGGCTTGGGGGGCAAGCCACCCCCTTGGCCGCCCCCTTCCTAGGAGATCCAATCTCCTAGGGCCGGCACCCCCCTGGCCCCTATATATAGTGGGGGAGAGAGGGCAGCCACACCTTAGCCCCTGGCGCCTCTCCCCCCGTTACACCTCTCCCTCCTCCCGCACGGTCTTGGCGAAGCCTTGCAGCTTTTCCCGTTGCATCCACCACCATGCCGTCGTGCTGCTGGATCTCCATCAACCTCTCCTCCCCCCTTGCTGGATCAAGAAGGAGGAGACGTCGCTGTACCGTACGTGTGTTGAACACGGAGGTGCCGTCCGTTCGGCGCTGGGATCATCGGTGATAGGGATCACAACGAGTACGACTCCATCATCCACGTTCCTTCGAACGCTTCCGCTCGCGATATACAAAGGGTATGTAGATGCACTCCTTTATGCTCGTTGCTAGATGACTCCTTAGATTGATCTTGGTGAAGCGTAGGATTTTTTTGAATTCTGCTACATTCCCCAACAGTGGCATCTGAGCTAGGTCTTTGCGTAGCATCTTGCACGAGTAGAACACAAACAAGTTGTGGGCGTTGATTTTGTTCAATTCTCTTGCCGCCACTAGTCCAATCTTGATTCGGCGGCATCGTGGGATGAAGCGGCCCGGACCGACCTTACACGTATGCTTACGTGAGACGGGTTCCACCGACTGACATGCACTAGTTGCATAAGGTGGCTAGCGGGTGTCTGTCTCTCCCACTTTAGTCGGATCGGATTCGATAAAAAGGGTCCTTATGAAGGGTAAATAGAAATTGACATATCACGTTGTGGTTTTGGCGTAGGTAAGAAACGTTCTTGCTAGAAACCTATAGAAGCCACGTAAAAACTTGCAACAACAATTAGAGGACGTCTAACTTGTTCTTGCAGCATGTGCTATGTGATGTGATATGGCCAAGAAGATGTGATGAATGATATATGTGATGTATGAGATTGATCATGTTCTTGTAATAGGAATCACGACTTGCATGTCGATGAGTATGACAACCGGCAGGAGCCATAGGAGTTGTCTTATTTTATTGTATGACCTGCGTGTCACTAAATAACGCCATGTAATTACTTTACTTTATTGCTAAACGTTAGCCGTAGTAGTAGAAGTAATATTTGGCGAGACGACTTCATGAAGACATGATGATGGAGATCATGGTGTCATGCCGGTGACAAGGATGATCTTGGTGCCTCGAAGATGAAGATCAAAGGAGCAAAATGTTATTGGCCATATCATGTCACTTTATTTGATTGCATGTGATGTTTATCATGTTTATGCATCTTATTTGCTTAGAACGACGGTAGTAAATAAGATGATCTCTCACTAAAATCTCAAGAATTGTGTTCCCCCTAACTGTGCACCGTTGCTAAGGATCGTTGTTCCAAAGTACCACGTGATGGTCAGGTGTGATAGGCTCTAACGTTCGCATACAACGGGTGTAAGCCAGATTTACACACGCAAAACACTTAGGGTTCACTTGACGAGCCTAGCATGTACAGACATGGCCTCGGAACACGGAAGACCGAAAGGTCGAACATGAGTCGTATAGAAGATACGATCAACATGAAGATGTTCACCGTTGATGACTAGTCCGTCTCACGTGATAACCGGACACGGGCTAGTCGATTCGGATCATGTATCACTTAGATGACTAGAGAGATGTCAATCTGAGTGGGAGTTTCTCAATTTTGATTAGATGAACTTAATTGTCATGAACTTAGTCTAAAATCTTTACAATATGTCTTGTAGATCAAATGGCCCACGCTCATGTTGCCCTCAACTTCAACGCTTTCCTAGAGAAAACCAAGCTGTAGAAGATGGTAGCAACTATACGGATTGGGTCCATAACCCGAGGATTATCCTCATAGCTGCCAAGAAATCATATGTCCTTGAAGCACCGCTAGGTGATGCACCCGTTTTCCCGGCAGCCCAAGACGTTATGAACGCCTGGCAGTCACGTTGTGATGATTACTCCCTGGTTCAGTGCGGCATGCTTTACAGCTTAGAATCGGGGCTCCAAAAGCGTTTTGAGCACCATGGAGCATATGAGATGTTCCAAGAGCTCAAAATGGTTTTCCAAGCTCATGCCCGAGTTGAGAGATATGACGTCTCCGACGCATTCTACAGTTGTAAGATGGAGGAGAATAGTTCTGTCAGCGAGCACATACTCAAATTGTCTGGGTTGCACAATCGCTTGTCTCAGTTGGGAATTAATCTCCTAGACGAAGCGGTCGTTGACAGAATCCTTCAGTCGCTCCCACCTAGCTACAAGAGCTTCGTGATGAACTTCAATATGCAAGGGATGGAGAAGTCCATTCCTGAGGTGTATTCAATGCTGAAATCAGCGGAGGTGGATATCAAGAAAGAACATCAAGTGTTGATGGTCAATAAAACCACTAAGTTCCAGAAAGGCAAGGGTAAGAAGAACTTCAAGAAGGACGGCAAAGGAGTTGCCACGCCCGGTAAACCAGTTGCCGGGAAGAAGCCAAAGAATGGGCCCAAGCCTGAAACTGAGTGCTTTCATTGCAAGGGAACGGGTCACTGGAAGCGGAACTGCCCCAAATACTTAGCAGATAAGAAGGCCGGTAACGTCAAAGGTATATATGATATACATGTTATTGATGTGTACCTTACCAGCGCTCGTAGTAGCTCCTAGGTATTTGATACCGGTGCAGTTGCTCACATTTGTAACTCAAAGTAGGAGCTGCGGAATAAGCGGAGACTGGTGAAGGACGAGGTGACGATGCACGTCAGGAATGGTTCCAAGGTCGATGTGATTGCCTTCGGCACACTACCTCTACATCTACCATCGGGATTAGTTTTAAACCTTAATAATTGTTATTTAGTACCAGCTTTGAGCATGAACATTGTATCTGGGTCTCGTTTGATGCGAGATGGCTACTCATTTAAATCCGAGAATAATGGTTGTTCTATTTATATGAGAGATATGTTTTATGGTCATGCCCCGCTGGTCAATGGTTTATTCTTGATGAATCTCGAACGTGATGTTACACATATTCATAGTGTGAATGCCAAAAGATGTAAAGTTGATAATGATAGTCCCACATACTTGTGGCATTGCCGCCTTGGTCATATTGGCGTCAAACGTATGAAGAAGATCCATGCAGATGGACTTCTAGAGTCTCTTGATTATGAATCATTTGACACATGCGAACCATGCCTCTTGGGCAAGATGACCAAGACTCCGTTCTCCGGAATAATGGAGCGAGCGACCAACTTATTGGAAATCATACATACTGATGTGTGCGGTCCAATGAGTGTTGAAGCTCGCGTAGGCTATCGTTATGTTCTCACCCTCACAGATGACTTAAGTAGATCTGGGTATGTCTACTTGATGAAACACAAGTCTGAGACCTTTGAAAAGTTCAAGGAATTTCAGAATGAGGTCGAGAATCAACGTGACAGAAAAATAAAGTTCTTACGATTGGATCGTGGGGGTGAATATTTAAGTCACGAATTTGGCACGCACTTAAGGAACTGTGGAATCATTTCACAATTGACACCGCCTGGAACACCTCAGCGTAATGGTGTGTCCGAACGTTGAAATCGCACTTTGTTGGACATGGTGCGATCTATGATGTCTCTCACCGACTTATTTGGGGATATGCTTTAGAGACTGCCGCATTCACTTTAAATAGGGCTCCGTCAAAATCCGTTGAGACGACACCGTATGAACTTTGGTTTGGCAAGAAACCTAAGCTATCATTTCTGAAAGTTTGGGGTTGCGATGCTTATGTCAAGAAACTTCAACCTGAAAAGCTCGAACCCAAATCGAAAAAATGCATCTTCATAGGATACCCAAAGGAAATGATTGGGTACACCTTCTACCTCAGATCCGAAGGCAAGGTTTTTGTTGCCAAGAATGGATCCTTTCTGGAGAAAGAGTTTCTCTCGAAAGAAGTGAGTGGGAGGAAAGTAGAACTTGATGAGGTGACAGTCACCCCTCCCGAACCGAAGAGTAGCGCAGCACGAGAAATTGTTCCTGAGATGCCTGCACCGACAAGGGAGGAAGTTAATGATGATGATCATGAAGATTCAGATCAAGTTACTACTGAACTTCGAAGGTCCACAAGGACACGTTCCGCACCAGAGTGGTACGGCAACCTTGTCATGGAAATCATGTTGTTAGACAACGGTGAACCTTCGAACTATGAAGAAGCGATGGCGGGCCCGGATTCCAACAAATGGCTTGAAGCCATGAAATCCGAGATAGGATCCATGTATGAAAACAAAGTATGGACTTTGGTGGACTTGCCCGATGATCGGCATGCCATAGAAAATAAATGGATATTCAAGAAGAAGACTGACGCGAATGGTAATGTGACCATCTATAAGGCTCGGCTTGTCGCTAAAGGTTATCGACAAGTTCAAGGGATTGACTACGACGAGACTTTCTCTCCCGTAGCGATGCTAAAGTCCGTCCGAATCATGTTAGCAATTGCCGCATTCTATGATTATGACATATGGCAAATGGACGTCAAAACGGCATTCCTTAATGGCTTCCTCAAGGAAGAACTGTATATGATGCAGCCGGAAGGTTTTGTCGATCCTAAAAAAGCTAACCAGGTATGCAAGCTCCAACGCTCGATCTACGGGCTGGTGCAAGCATCTCGGAGTTGGAATATTCGCTTTAATGATGTGATCAAAGCGTTTGGTTTTATACAGACTTGGGGAGAAGCCTGTATTTACAAGAAAGTGAGTGGGAGCTCTGTAGCATTTCTCATATTATATGTGGATGATATACTGTTGATGGGAAATGATATATAATTCCTGGAAATCATAAAGGCCTACTTGAATAAGAGTTTTTTGATGAAGGACCTTGGAGAAGCTGCTTACATATTAGGCATCAAGATCTATAGAGATAGATCGAGACGCCTCATTGGTCTTTCACAAAGCACATACCTTGATAAGATATTGAAGAAGTTCAATATGGATCAGTCGAAGAAAGGGTTCTTGCCTGTATTGCAAGGTATGAGATTGAGCACGGCTCAATCCCCGACCACGGCGGAAGATAGAGAAAAGATGAGTGTCATCCCCTATGCCTCAGCCATAGGTTCTATCATGTATGCCATGCTGTTTACCAGACCTGATGTGAACCTTGCCATAAGTTTGGTAGGGAGGTACCAAAGTGATCCCGGTATGGAACACTGGACAGCGGTCAAGAACATCTTGAAGTATCTAAAAAGGACTAAGGATATGTTTCTCGTTTATGGAGGTGACGAAGAGCTTGTCGTAAAGGGTTATGTCGATGCTAGCTTTGACACAGATCTGGATGACTCCAAGTCACAAACTGGATACATGTATATTTTGAATGATGGGGCAGTCAGCTGGTGCAGTTGTAAGCAGAGCGTCGTGGCGCATTCTACATGTGAAGTGGAGTACATAGCTGCTTGCGAAGCAGCGCAGGAAGGAGTCTGGATGAAGGAGTTCATCACCGACCTAGGAGTCATTCCAAGCACGTCAAGCCCAATGACTCTCTTCTGTGACAACATTGGAGCTATTGCCATTGCCAAGGAGCCCAGGTTTCACAAGAAGACCAAGCACATCAAGCGCCGTTTCAACTCCATCCGGAATTATGTTCAAGATGGAGACATAGATATTTGTAAAGTGCATACGTATCTGAATGTCGCAGATCCGTTGACTAAACCTCTTCCACGAGCAAAACATGATCAACACTAGAACTCTATAGGTATTCGATTCATCACAATGTAACTAGATTATTGACTCTAGTGCAAGTGGGAGACTGTTGGAAATATGCCATAGAGGCAATAATAAAAGGGTTATTATTATATTTCCTTGTTCATGATAATCGTCTGTTATTCATGCTTGATTTGTATTGTACGGAAACAATGATACATGTGTGAATACGTAGACCACAACATGTCCCTGGTAAGCCTCTAGTTACTAGCTCGTTGATCAACAGATGGTCTCGGTTTCCCGACCATGGACATTGGATGTCATTGATAACGGGATCACATCATTAGGAGAATGATGTGATGGACAAGACCCAATCCTAAGCCTAGCACAAGATCGTGTAGTTCGTAATGCTAAAGCTTTTCCAATGTCAAGTATCTTTTCCTTATACCATGAGGTTGTGCAACTCCCGGATACCATAGGAATACTTTGGGTGTGCCAAACGTCACAACGTAACTGGGTGGCTATAAAGGTACGCAACGGGTATCTCCGAAAGTGCCTGTTGAGTTGGCACGAACCGAGACTGGGATTTGTCACTCCGTATGACGGAGAGGTATCTCTGGGCCCACTCGGTAATACATCATCATAATGAGCTCAATGTGACTAAGGAGTTAGTCACGGGATGATGTATTACGGAACGAGTAAAGAGACTTGCCATGACGAGATTGAACAAGGTATCGGTATACCGACGATTGAATCTCGGGCAAGTACCGTACCGATAGACAAAGGGAATATCATACGGGATTAAGTGAATCCTTGACATCGTGGTTCATCCGATGAGATCATCGAGGAACACGTGGGAACCAACATGGGTATCCAGATCCCGCTGTTGGTTATTGAACGGAGAGTCGTCTCGGTCATGTCTACGTGTGTCTCCCGAACCCGTAGGGTCTACACACTTAAGGTTCGGTGACGCTAGGGTTGTAGAGATATATGCACACAGTAACCCGAATGTTGTTCGGAGTCCCGGATGAGATACCGGACGTCACGAGGAGTTCCGGAATGGTCCGGAGGTAAGGAATCATATATAAGAACTCCAGTTTCGGCCATCGGGAGAATTCTGGGGGTAACCGGTAATGTACCGGGACCATCGGAAGGGTCCCGGGGGTCCACCGGGTGGGGCCACTCATCCCGGAGGGCCCCATGGGCCATAGGGGGAGGGGGACCAGCCCCTAGTGGGCTGGCGCACCCCCCTTGGGCCTCCCCCCTGCGCCTAGGGTTGGGAACCCTAGGGGTGGGGGCGCCCCCCTAGGCTTGGGGGGCAAGCCACCCCCTTGGCCGCCGCCCCCTAGGCTTGGGGGGCAAGCCACCCCCTTGGCCGGTGCCCCCTAGGATATCCAATATCCTAGGGCCGGCGCCCCCCTGGCCCCTATATATAGTGGGGGGGGGGATAGAGGGCAGCCGCACCTCAGCCCCTGGCGCCTCCCCCCCGTTACACCTCTTCCTCCTCCCGCAGGGTCTTGGCGAAGCCCTGCAGCTTTTCCCGTTGCATCCACCACCACGCCGTTGTGCTGCTGGATCTCCATCAACCTCTCCTCCCCCCTTGCTGGATCAAGAAGGAGGAGATGTCGCTGTACCGTACGTGTGTTGAACGCGGAGGTGCCGTCCGTTCGGCGCTGGGATCATCGGTGATAGGGATCACGACGAGTACGACTCCATTATCCACGTTCCTTCGAACGCTTCCGCTCGCGATCTACAAAGGGTATGTAGATGCACTCCTTTATGCTCGTTTCTAGATGACTCCTTAGATTGATCTTGGTGAAGGGTAGGATTTTTTTGAATTCTGCTACGTTCCCCAACAATTATATAGGCATTACGTCCAAGATTAGTAGACCAACTCCTGCCTGCATCTACTACTATTACTCCACACATCGACCGCTATCCAGCATGCATCTAGTGTATTAAGTTCATGGAGAAACATAGTAATGCAATAAGAACGATGACATGATGTAGACAAGATCTATTTATGTAGAAATATACCCCATTGTTTTATCCTTAGTAGCAACGATACATACGTGTCGGTTCCCTTTCTGTCACTCGGATCAAGCACCGTAAGACCGAACCCACTACAAAGCACCTCTTCCCATTACAAGATAAATAGATCAAGTTGGCCAAAGAAAACCCAAATATTAGAGAAGAAATACGAGGCTATAAGAAATCATGCATATAAGAGATCAAAGAAGACTCAAATAACTTTCATGGATATAAGAAGATAGATCTGATCATAAACTCAAAGTTCATCGAATCCCAACAAACACACCGCAAAAAGAGTTACATCATATGGATCTCCAAGAGACCATTGTATTGATAATCAAAAGAGAGAGAGGAAGCCATCTAGCTACTAACTACGGACCCGTAGGTCTACAAGGAACTACTCACGCATCATCGGAGATGCACCAATGGAGATGGTGAACCCCTCTGTGATGGTGTCTAGATTGGATCTGGTGGTTCTAGACTTTGCGGCGGCTCGAATAGAATTTCATTGACTCCTCTAGGGTTTCTGGAATATCTGAGTATTTGTATAGCAAAGAGGCGGTGCGGGAGGCCACCGAGGTGGGCACAACCAACCTGGGCGCGCTAGGGGGGCCTGGCGCGCCCTTGTGGATTGTGCCCCCTCGGGGCACCCCCCAGGTGCAGCTCTGGCCCAATGGATGTCTTCTGGCCCATAAAAAATCTCCAAAAAGTTTCGCGGTGTTTGGACTCCATTTGATATTGATTTCCTGCGATGTAAAAAACATGCAAAAAACAGCAACTGGCACTTGTCACTATGTCAATAGGCCAGTACCAAAAAATGATATAAAATGAATATAAAATGATTGTAAAACATCCAAGAATGATAATATAACAGCATGGAATAATCAAAAATTATAGATACGTTGGAGACGTATCAACATCCCCAAGCTTAATTCCAGCTCGTCCTCGAGTAGGTAAATGATAAAAACAGAATTTTTGATGTGGAATGTTGCCTATCATATCATATCATATTCTTTTTTTATAGCATGGACATTTGGACTTTTATATGGTTCAAATCAATAGTCTAGTTTTGATATGAGATTTAAATACTCAAACATATCAACATGCAACCATGTCTTTCAAAATATCAATAATAAAATAAGTTATCCCTAGCCCATCATGCTCAACCATTGATCCATTCATGAAACACATTCGCATATTAGTTACATCCAATGCTCAAGTACGATCATAGTGTTTCCTAGTTGGTGCTTTATAAGAGAAGATGGAGACTCAAATTCAAACATAAAAATTGCATAAGTAAAAAAAAATGCCCTTCGTAGAGGGAAGTAGGGATTTGTAGAGGTGCCAAAGCTCAAAGCTTAAATTGAGAGATAAAATTATTTTGGGAGGCATACTTTTCCCACCAACGTAAACGACTTAAGGTTCTCAACAATTTCCGTGCTAGATATATCATAGGCGGTTCCCAAACATAAAATGAAGTTTATTCCTTTTCCACCAAACTTTCACAAACCATGGCTAGCCGAATCCACGGTTGCCTTCCATACCAACACTTTCCAAGGAATATATTATTTGACAACATAAAGTAAATTTGTTTTTCATTTCAGGACTGGGCATCCCTAATACCTTTGCCTTACTCTCGTGCAACTGGGCATCCCTAATACCTTTGCTTTACTCTCGTGCAATGACAAGTGAATAAACACTCATCGTAAGAATAACACATCTTGCATGGAAAATATTGGCCACCCCTCACCGCCTCGCAAGTGGTACGAGCACAGAAAAGGGAAATTTATTTTAAAAATTAGAGATGGCACATACAAATTTTCTTAGGACATCAACGGAATACCGCATATAGGTAGGTATGGTGGACTCATGTGGCAAAACCGGGATAAAGTATTTTGGATGCACAAGTAGTGATCATATGATACGTCCAAAACGTATCTATAATTTCTGCTTGCTCCATGCCTCTTTTGGGTGATATTTCTATGATATTTATACACTTCCATACACTTTTGATCATATTTGGACTAACCTATTAACTCAGTGCACCCCAGTGCCAGTTTCTGTTTTCTGCTGTTTTTGTATTTCAGGTTTTCCCATTACGAGAACTGCCAGAAAAATCCCGGAAAAATTATATAAAAATCAGCGTTCCAGAAGCTTCCCGGCTGCCAAAATACAGCCGGAGGGGGGCCACCAGGGCTCCAGGCGCCCTGGTGGCGCGGGCCCCCCCTGGCCGCGCCGGGGGGCGCCTGGGCCCCCCGAGCCTCCGCTGATGCCCTCCTTTGGCATATATTTATATCGTGTCCCGAAACCCTCGAGACGGGAACCCTTTTTCGCGATCTCATCTCTGTTCCGCCGCCACCGCCGCTTCCAAGATCGGGAGCACCAGGAGAACTCTTCCCGGCACCCTGCCGGAGGGGAGGATCACCACCGGGAGCCTCTCCACCACCATGGATGCCTCCCGGATGAGTTGTGAGTAGTCTCCCTTGGACCATGGGTCCATGACCAGTAGCTATGTGATGTTCTCCTCCCGTTCTTGTGCTTCACTAATTAGTCCTCGTGAGCTGCCCTACATGATCGAGGCACATATGTAATCCTTATGCTGTTGCTATGTTGAGTTTGCTGGGATCCGATGGATTGTGAGATTATGTTTAGATTGTGTTTGAGTAATATATTTGATCTACCTCTTTTATATTTATGTTCGTAAGTAATTATGCATGTTCTCCGTTGTTATTTATTGCTTTGGCCAAGTAGTAGGTAGTGACTCCAAGAGGGAACGTTATGCTTGATTGTGGGTTCATGCCCCTCGATGACTAGCTTGAGTGACAGAAACATGAGTCTAGGGGATGTGTTGTTGCCACAAGGGGGAAAACAACGGTGCTTGTGCCCGCGGGTGCAAGGATTGTTTACTTTACGCAAAGTTCTTTTGATGCAGTTGTCTGTTGCTTTGAGTTTACACTATGGGTGGGACTCACAACTTAATACCATCGAGATGTTCTGGATAGATATCTCAAGGTGGATGATTAGTAGTAGATGTAGATGGATTTCGGTCTACTTGCCTTGGCGTACCGCCCATGCTTTGAACCTCTACCTTTCTTGTAACATAGTTAGCATTGGTTTGCGCACATAATTCTGTCAATTGCCCAGCTGTAATTCGTTCACCTCACATAGCTGTTTTATCGTCTTTTGGGAGAGAGACATCACTAGTGAACATCATGGGACCCCGGTCCATATTACCATCATTGATCACATCCGCTATTTACTTTCCGCTTTTACTTACTATTGCAGCATTACCTATCACTATTATCACTTGCGTTTGATCCTTTGTAAACTACAAGGCCGGAGAGATTGACAACCTCTCTGTACTCGTTGGGAGCAAAGTTATTTGTATCTGTGTGCAGGTCCACGTTGATTGCTAATATATCTGGCGCCGTTAGCAGTTGACACCTTCTTGTTGAAACTGGGAGTCTCAGGGGAAATCGATCCTTGGTATCTTTGCCAAGGGAAAACTTTCGCTACACTGCATCTCAAACCTTCCACTTGGGGTAACCAACGAGGGGCGAGAAGCCATCAAGCAAAGTTTTCTGGCGCCGTTGCCGGGGACTCCACTCTTCAGGATAGGGGAGTTGCACGCTATCTTTTACCTTTGCTTTTTAGTCTTGTTAGTTTACCTTTCAGTTTTTTCTTTAGTATCTTTTATCGAAAATCACAAAAATAGTTATCTTGCTTGCTTGCTACTATGGGTTCCACCGAGAACACCAAGTTGTGTGACTTCACTAGTCACAACAACGATGACTTTATCTGCACACCTATCACTACACCTGCCACTTCAGCACCTTCCTATGAAATTAAACCTGCTTTACTGAATATAGTTATGAAAGATCAATTCTCCGGTGCTGGAGATGATGCTGCTTTACACTTAAACAATTTTGTTGAACTCTGTGATATGCAAACGTACCAAGAAGTAGATGGTAATATTGTTAAGCTTAAGCTTTTTCCTTTCTCCTTGTGAGGAGGAGCTAAAATTTGGTTTCAGTCTTTGCCTAAAAATAGCATAGATTCTTGGGACAACTGCAAAGATGCTTTTATTGGAAAATACTATCCATCTGCTAAAATTATCCAACTAAGAAGTAACATAATGAATTTTAAACAATTGGATAATGAACACGTTGCCCAAGCTTGGGAACGTATGAAATCTCTTATCAAGAACTGCCCTACTCATGGTTTGACTACTTGGATGGTTATCCAAACTTTTTATGCAGGCTTGAACTTTACCTCGCAGAACTTGTTAGATTCGGCCGCGGGAGGAACTTTTATGTCAACTACACTTGGTGCTGCCACGAAGCTTCTCGATGAGATGATGACCAACTATTCCCAATGGCACACCGAATGCGCTCCAACAGGTAGGAAGGTAAACTCTGTCGAGGAGATTTCCTCCCTAAATGAAAAAGCTGACTTGATCATGTCCCTACTTTCCAAGCAATCTTCTATTGATCCTCGTGATGATCCTTAAAATTCTGTGATTGCTCATGCTTATAGGAGTAATTTTGGTAGCAATCCTAGACCGTTCCCCTTTAATTTCTATGGGAGCAATAATGCTTATCCTATCACCAAGAACTCCACCCAAAAAGATAGAGACTTACCTGGTTATGAGAAACTTCTAGAAATAGAGAAGGCCACTAAGAATTACATGCACACCCAATATGAACAAAACAAAACCTTCTCGATGCAATTAAATGAGCATACTGCTATCTTGCAAGACATTAGTAGACAATTAGAGAGCCTAAATATTGAGATTTCTAACCTCCAGACTAGGCTCACTATCACTGAGACCCAAGTTTCCAATATGTCCCACACACAAGCCACTTTGATAAACCAAATGGCGGCTAAACCCGAAGTGGTTGCACCCCTGAGGGAGGAAGAAGATAGAATTAAGAACCTTCCTACCCACCACACTGTTGCTACTATCCAAGTTGTTGAGGATATCCAAACTCTTAGCACCCAATGCACTCCTGGTCCCATTGGACCTATTAATGGTGATGCTATGACTATAGAAACTACCAAACAAGTGAACCTAAAGGACACTACTACCACCTTACTTGATAGTAGTGACCTTGATTTTGACAATTGCACTCTTACCGAAGTTATTGATTTCCTTCACAAGATGTCTAGAGATCCCCGCACTAGCACGCTTAACCTTGCCTTAGAGCATATCACTAATGCTCTCATCAAAGCTAGGAAGGAGAAACTTAGAGTAGAAGCCTCCATACCTAGAAAGCTAGAAGATGGTTGGGATCCTATGATTAAAATTAAGTTGAATAACTTCTCTTGCTATGCTTTATGTGATGTTGGTGCTAGTACCTCTGTTATGCCCAAAAGAATATATGATATGCTTAAATTGAAACCTTTTGATTCTTGTTCTTTTGGTGTTCGTCTCATTGATTCTTCCATAAAGAAACCTTTGGGGAGGATCGACGATGTTCTTATCATTGTCAATGACAATTATGTTCCCGTTGATTTTACTATTATGGACATTGAATGTGAACCTTCTTGTCCAATTATTTTGGGACGTCCTTTTCTACGCACCGTTGGTGCTATCATTGACATGAAAGAGGGGAATATAAAATTCCAGTTTCCTCTCAAGAAAGGGATGGAACACTTCCCTCGAAAAAAGATTAAGTTACCTTTTGAGTCCGTTGTACGGGCTAGCTATTCTTTTACTCTTGATAAAACTTGATCTCTTTGCATTATGCCTAGCTTAAAGGCATAAAAGAAAGCGCTTTTGGGAGGCAGCCCACATGAATAAAAATTTTATTTTTGCTTTTGTTGTGTCATGATGTTGTTTACTACAGTAGCATCATCATTGTATCTTTTCTTTTCAACTTTGTGCCAAGTGTAGCCTCTGATTGCAAGAAAGTTCAAAAGTTGTGACGTGCTGTCCAGGAAACAAATTCTGTCCTTGGATATAAAAATTCGTATAAAATCACGAGATCATCTTTTTGGTCTGAATTTTTTTGACAGCGTGCTCTATATAATTGTCTTACGTGCATCTGTTTTGAGTTTTTTGATTAGAGTTGCAGAAGTGCCCCGAAAAAATCATTTACTACCTGCTGTTCTGTTTTTCACAGATTCTGTCATGTTTTGCCTTTCCTTCATTTTGCAAACCTAGAGCTTGCTTTTTCTTTGCAAAAACCTTTTGGCAATCTTGAGAAACAGTAGACCTTCAAGAATATCCTTATTTCCAGCAAGGAACAATTATTTTATTATGGGTACTAACCAGCTAATCAGATTATGATGAGTTATGTATGAAGGGAGTTTTCAAGTGTGCGAGGGAAGATGATAAAAAGATTCAGGAGTGTCAAGCGCTCAAGCTTGGGGATGCCCCCATGCACCCCCAAGAAATATTCAAGGAGACTCAAGCGTCTAAGCTTGGGGATGCCCCCGTGCATCCCCTTCTCCATCAACATTATCAGTTCGTCTTTCGTTCCACTATATTTTTATCACTTCATGTGTTATGTGCTATGCTTGGAGCGTCTTGCTTTTAGTTTTCCTTTTTAGTTTTCTTTAGCTTTTCATAACGAGTCGGAACTCAGCTTTCTTTATGTGGGAGAGAAACACGCTCCACTTCTACCTAGAACACAACATAGAATTTTCATGTCTATTTTGCTGTGTGTGTTCTTTGTCTTTCAATAGCTACTATCATGCTTAGCTTTTAGTTTTCATGCTTATCTTTTTAAAGAGCTTTTGTTTAGTTGGTTGCTTGAACTCTCTTTAATTATCATGATTATCTTATTAAGAGAGTTTGCTTCTGTTGCATTGGTTGATATGTCTATGATAAAAATGCTACGTGCATAATGGTGCTTAGTAGTTCATGTTTTCTTATGGTTAGTCTCAAATAGCTGGGGGGTTTCCAATGTGTTATTGGAGTACCAACATGATTTGTTTGCCTATGATGTGGTATGGTTTAGTAATATCTTCCTTCAAGAATTTATTTTGATTGACTTGGCGTATGCTCACGCATATTTAAGACTGTAAAGAAAGTCTGTCAAGCCTTGATGATCTTTTGTTTCTGAGTAGCGATATAACTACCATGCCTGATTCAGTGTTGCTTTGTCGCTCTGCATGATTATGACCGTCATTGCTCTCTTAGTTGGTCACTCCCAGTCTTTTGCTAACCTCCACCTGTACTAAGCGGACTGACTGCTTGTGCATCCAAATTCTTTTAAACCAGTTATGTCATATGAGTCCACCATACCTTCCTACATGGTATTTACCTGCCATTCCTAACGGAGACTTGCATGTACCATCTCGAAATTATTCAAAAAGAAAGAAAATGCATTCCTATTTTGTGCCTCTATTTTAAGTCCATGAGGAAGTAGTAGTTAATTCATGATCTTTTTAAGTTGGACAAGCTTCACCCCGGGATTGCATGTATAATGTGCAAACCCATAACACGAGAAGGAACTGGCATTGAGTGCGCCCGACTGAAAATTAATATAACAAACAAACCCTCCTTCACGCTTTGTTCATGAGAAATCAGAAAACTTTGGCAGTGATAAACAAAGGAGATTAAGAGGATGTGATCGTCCTCATTCGGGAGCCGTTCCTCGAAACTTGTCCATCTCAAGAAGTGATTGAGTTATCTGCTAGCATTCGTTGACGAAACATGCATGATCTAAGAAAAAATAATTATTACCTCTGTTTTTAAAACCAAGAGCTCTGGTACATGTTTTGTCTTTGTTTCCGAATACGGGTTTTCAACCTTGCCAACAAAAGCCACGGTTCGAGAGTCTCCACCTTCTTTTAAAGCACCAACTACTGAGAGCATGATTGTCATTCTGAGTGTAATGTGCATTGTCCCAAAGTAGCATTGTCTTTTGCATGATTATGATATCGTTTATTTTGAAATCATTGTATCTAGTCATCACTTAAACCTTGGAGGTGCCCCTGCATTTATGTTTTGCTTCACTAAAGGGGGCAAGCGAGATATCACTTTATCATATTTGCACACCATGCTCATTACAAATCTATTTGATGTTTCAGTATCATGTTGTAAAACTTTCAGTTCTTTGTGATTTTCTCATGAGGCAACTTAATTACTACAGATTCATTGTCTCAGTAAGCTTTTGTCATATGACTATAAAGAGTCCTATATGGTTAATAGCATGTCACCACAGAAATTATTCTTGTTATCATTTACCTACTCGAGGACGAGCAGGAATTAAGCTTGGGGATGTTGATACGTCCAAAACGTATCTATAATTTCTGCTTGCTCCATGCCTCTTTTGGGTGATATTGCTATGATATTTATACACTTCCATACACTTTTGATCATATTTGGACTAACCTATTAACTCAGTGCACCCCAGTGCCAGTTTCTGTTTTCTGCTGTTTTTGTATTTCAGGTTTTCCCATTACGAGAACTGCCAGAAAAATCCCGGAAAAATTATATAAAAAATCAGCGTTCCAGAAGCTTCCCGGCTGCCAAAATACAGCCGGAGGGGGGCCACCAGGGCTCCAGGCGCCCTGGTGGCGCGGCCCCCCTGGCCGCGCCTGGCCCCCCCGAGCCTCAGCTGATGCCCCCCTTTGGCATATATTTATATCGTGTCCCGAAACCCTCGAGACGGGAACCCTTTTTCGCGATCTCATCTCTGTTCCGCCGCCGCCGCCGCTTCCAAGATCGGGAGCACCAGGAGAACTCTTCCCGGCACCCTGCCGGAGGGGAGGATCACCACCGGGAGCCTCTTCACCACCATGGACGCCTCCCGGATGAGTTGTGAGTAGTCTCCCTTGGACCATGGGTCCATGACCAGTAGCTATGTGATGTTCTCCTCCCGTTCTTGTGCTTCACTAATTAGTCCTCGTGAGCTGCCCTACATGATCGAGGCACATATGTAATCCTTATGCTGTTGCTATGTTGAGTTTGCTGGGATCCGATGGATTGTGAGATTATGTTTAGATTGTGTTTGAGTAATATATTTGATCTACCTCTTTTATATTTATGTTCGTAAGTAATTATGCATGTTCTCCGTTGTTATTTATTGCTTTGGCCAAGTAGTAGGTAGTGACTCCAAGAGGGAACGTTATGCTTGATTGTGGGTTCATGCCCCTCGATGACTAGCTTGAGTGACAGAAACATGAGTCTAGGGGATGTGCTGTTGCCACAAGGGGGAAAACAACGGTGCTTGTGCCCGCGGGTGCAAGGATTGTTTACTTTACGCAAAGTTCTTTTAGTGCAGTTGTCTGTTGCTTTGAGTTTACACTATGGGTGGGACTCGCAACTTAATACCAGCGAGATGTTCTGGATAGATATCTCAAGGTGGATGATTAGTAGTAGATGCAGATGGATTTCGGTCTACTTGCCTTGGCGTACCGCCCATGCTTTGAACCTCTACCTTTCTTGTAACATAGTTAGCATTGGTTTGCGCACATAATTCTGTCAGTTGCCCAGCTGTAATTCGTTCACCTCACATAGCTGTTTTATCGTCTTTTGGGAGAGAGACATCACTAGTGAACATCATGGGACCCCGGTCCATATTGCCATCATTGATCACATCCGCTATTTACTTTCCGCTTTTACTTACTATTGCAGCATTACCTATCACTATTATCACTTGCGTTTGATCCTTTGTAAACTACAAGGCCGGAGAGATTGACAACCTCTCTGTACTCGTTGGGAGCAAAGTTATTTGTATCTGTGTGCAGGTCCACGTTGATTGCTAATATATCTGGCGCCGTTAGCAGTTGACACCTTCTTGTTGAAACTGGGAGTCTCAGGGGAATTCGATCCTTGGTATCTTTGCCAAGGGAAAACTTCCGCTACACTGCATCTCAAACCTTCCACTTGGGGTAACCAACGAGGGGCGAGAAGCCATCATCATACTTAGTGCAAAATGAAGGCTAGCAAAAAACTGGGAAACGACCAACCATGAAACGAATAATCTCATAAGAGTGCATTGAGCATAAATAACACTGAATAATGCACCACAAGTAGGATATAATTTCATTGCATGATTATTGACGTTTGCGCTTGCATGAGGAATCACAAACCTTAACACTAATATTCTTACTAAAGCATAATTACTCATTAACACGACTCACATATCATATCATCATGTCTGAAAACTACTACAAGGAATCAAGTTTATTTTGTCCAATGATCTTCATGAAAGTTTTTATTATATCCTTCTTGGATATCTATCACTTTGGAACTAATTTTCATGTATTTCTTTTGATAAGCTCAAACAAATATAAGTGAAGATCATGAGCATAATTTTTTTCTTTCTCTCAAAACAATTTATGTGAAGCAAGAGAGAATTTCTTAATTATTTACTAACTCTCAAATATATCTAAGTGAAGCAAGAGAGTATTTCTTCAAAAATACTAAAGCACACCGTGCTCAAAAAGATATAAGTGAAGCACTAGAGCAAATCCATAGCTTATAAAAATTTAAGTGAAGCATAGAGAGCTATTCTAACAAGTCATGGCATAATTTTGGCTCTCTCTAATAGATGTGTACAGCAAGAATTTATAACTTAAAAAGCAAAACAAAACAAGCAAAGACTCATATCATACAAGACGCTCCAAGCAAAGGACATATCATGTGACGAATAAAAATATAGTTTCGAGTAAAATACCGATGGTCGTTAGAAG
Organism: Secale cereale; assembly: GCA_902687465.1. Taxonomy (NCBI): domain Eukaryota; kingdom Viridiplantae; phylum Streptophyta; class Magnoliopsida; order Poales; family Poaceae; genus Secale; species Secale cereale. Next base: position 571,649,850 of record LR738710.1, read on the forward strand.
AAAGAGGGGATGCCACTCGGGGGCATCCCCAAGCTTAGTTGCTTGATTCTCTTTTAGATAATGGATTGGGCTGCCGGGGCATCCCCAAGCTTAGGATTTTCTTACTCCTTATTCCTTCATCCATCGTAAGATAACCCAAAACTTGAAAACTTCACTCACACAAAACTCAACAAAACTTGCGTGAGATCCGTTAGTATAAGAAAAAAATCACTACTATAAGTGATGTAGCAAACCAATTCATATTTTGTATTTGTATTATATCTACTGTATTCCAACTTTTCTATGGCAAAACCTCATCAAAGAAAACCATAGAATCATCAAAACAAGCACATAACACAATAAAAACAGAATCTGTCAAAAACAGAACAGTCTGTAGCAATCTGGAAGTTTCGAATACTTCTGTAACTCTAAAAATCTTGAAAAAATGGGGCCACGTGGGAAATTTGTATATTAATATTCTGCAAAAAGAATCAACCCAAAAGCACTTTTTTGTTAAAAATGAGAATTTTTCTCGTGTGCGCAAAAGTTTTTGTTTTTCAGCAAGATCAAATCTACTAACACACAACATGATCGTAAGGCTTTGCTTGGCACAAACCTTTATTAAAACCACAAAAACACATCTCAACAGAGGTATTAAAGGGTATTTTATTGAAAGCAGCAAGGAAATCAAAAAGCAAAAAGATACAAGTTGGGTTGCCTCCCAACAAGCGCTGTCATTTTATGCCCTTAGCTAGGCAAGATACCAAGATTTCAAGTGTTGTCATCCTTGTTGGATGTTCCATAAGTTGCCCTCATTATCGATTCATAAGGAAATTTGATCTTGGTTCTAGGGAAGTTTTCCATGCCCTTTCTCAAGGGAAATTGGAATTTAATATTCCCTTCTTTCATGTCAATCACCGCACCAATAGTGCGCAAAAATGGTCTACCAAGTATAATAGGGCAAGACGGATTGCAATCGATGTCAAGAACAATAAAGTCTATGGGTACATAGTTCCTATTTGCAAGAATAAGAATATCATTGATCCTTCCCAAAGGCTTTTTAATAGTGGAATCCGCCAAATGAAAATTAAGAGAGCACTCTTCAATATTGGTAAGACCAAGAACATCACAAAGAGATTTCAGAATCATGGAAACACTAGCACCCAAATCACACAAAGCAAAACACTCATAATTTTTAATTTTGATTTTGATAGTAGGTTCACATTAACCATGCAACTTTCTAGGAATTGACACTTCTAATTCCAACTTATCATCTAAAGCTTCCATCACAGCATCAACAATATGTTTAGTAAAAGCTTTATTTTGTTCGTAGACATGGGGTGAAATCATGGTTTGCAACAAAGAAATACAATCAATCAAAGAACAACTATCATAATTAAAGCCTTTGCAATCCAAGATAGTGGGCACAACACTAGTTAAAGTCTTGACCTCTCCAAACCCACTTTTATCAATTTTCTCAACAAGATTTTCACTCTCCGAAATATTGGGACGCCTTCTACCTAAAGTTGACTATTCTCTAGTCCCTTTATCATCAAGTTGAACTTTACTAAACAAAGAATCAATAGAAGAAACACCAATCATTTTAATGTCTTCATCATTTTTATGATGGCAATCACTAGAAAACGCCTTTTCTAAAATTTCTTGTTTAGCTCTAAGCATGGTGGTTCTTTTCTTACTTTCATCCATAGAAACATAAAGAGCTTTAATTGATTCTTCAAATTTAGGCATAAAAATTTTCAACAAGAGATTTTCCACATCATGAGAAATTCTATCAATACTCCTAGACATATCATTAATCTTATTCAATTTTTCTTCTATGGAAACATTGAAAACTTTTGGAGTATTGATAAATTATTTAATATTATTCTCTAGATTAGAGGTGTTCCTATTATTATTGTTAGATTGATTTCCATAGGAATTACCATAATTATTAGAGGAATTACTAGGAAAAGGCCTAGGATTAAAATTACCTCTATAAGCATTGTTGTTCAAATTATTTCTAGAGATAAAGTTCACATCTAGAGCATCACTAGTTTGCTCAATCAAAGTAGACAAAGGCATATCATTAGGATCAATAGGAGCACTTTTACTAGCAACCATTTTCATAAGAGCATCAAATTTTTCATTCAAAGAATCAATATCAACCAAATTAACTTTTTTGCTAGTCGGCGCCCTTTCGATATGCCATTACGAATAATTCGCCATAATATTATCAAGCAATTTGGTGGCTTCGCCCAAAGTAATTTCTATAAAAGTACTACCCGTGGCAGAATCCGAAAGGTTTCGAGAAACAAAATTCAACCTTGCATAAAAAAATTGTATGATCATCCAAATATTTAACCCATGAGTTGGGCAATTCCTTAGCATCATTTTCATCCCTTCCCAAGGTTGTGCAACATGCTCATGTTCAAGTTGCTTGAAATTCATGATCCGGGTTCTACGGGATATAATTTATGCGGGCGGAAAATATTTAGTGATAAAAGCGTCATTGCATTTGTTCCAAGAATCGATGCCATTGCGAGGCAAAAAAGAAAACCAAATTTTTGTGTGATTTCGCAAAGAAAACAAGAATAATTTCAATTTCACAACATCATTGTCCACATCTTGTTTCTTTTGCATATCGCATAATTCCACAAAGGTATTAAGATGGGATGCGACATCCTCATTAGGAGTGCCGGAAAATTGATCTTTCATGACAAGATTCAACAAATCAGTATTAATATCACAAGTCTCCGCACTAATGGTGCGAGGAGAAATCGGAGTGCCAATAAAATCATTATTGTTGGTATTGGAAAAATCACACAACTTAGTATTCTCTTGCGTCATTTTTGAGCAATTGTAAATAAGAACACAAGTGGGCGATAGATCCGATCGGAAAACGGCGAATGAAAAAGAGGGCGAATAAAACAACAAATGTTTGTGAAGTGGGGGAGATGAAAATGAGAGGCAAATGGCAAATAATGTAAATTGCGAGGAGATGAGATTTGTGATTAGGAACCTGGTATATGTTGAAGGTGCTCCCCGGCAACGGCACCAGAAATTCCTTTTGATGTCTGCTAGAACTAAATCGGTATTTCCCCAAAGAGGAAGGGATGATGCAGTATAGCAGCGGTAGGTATTTCCTTCAGTGATGAGACCAAGGTTATCAAACCAGTAGGAGAACCAAGCAACACAATGTAAACAACACCTGCACACAAATAACAAATACTCGCAACCCAATGTGTAAAAGGGGTTGTCAATCCCTTCCGGGTAATTGACGTGATAGAGTTGTAAATATTAATTGATCGAACGCTAAATAAGATCAATTACAGCAAGGTATTTTTGGGTTTTTGGTTTAATAAATCTGAAAATAAAAGCAAAGGAAAATAGATTGCAAAGGCAAATAATATAAGAAAGAGACCCGGGGGCTGTAGATTTCACTAGTGGCTTCTCTCGAGAAAATAGCAAACGGTGGGAAAACAATTATTGTTGGGCAATTGATAGAACTTCAAATAATCATGACGATATCTAGGCAATGATCATTATATAGGCATCACGTCCAAGATTAGTAGACCGACTCCTGTCTGCATCTACTACTATTACTCCACACATCGACCGCTATCCAACATGCATCTAGTGTATTAATTTCATGGAGAAATGGAGTAATGCAATAAGAACGATGACATGATGTAGACAAGATCTATTTATGTAGAAAAAGACCCCATCGTTTTATCCTTAGTGGCAATGATACATATGTGTCGGTTCCCTTTCTGTCACTAGGATCAAGCACCGTAAGATCGAACCCACTACAAAGGACCTCTTCCCATTGCAAGATAAATAGATCAAGTTGGCCAAACAAAACCCAAATACCGGAGAAGAAATACGAGGTTATAAGAAATCATGCATATAACAGATCAATGAAGACTCAAATAACTTTCATGGATATAAAAAGATATATCTGATCATAAACTCAAAGTTCATTGGATCCCAACAAACACACCGCAAAAAGAGTTACATCATATGGATCTACAAGAGACCATTGTATTGATAATCAAAAGAGAGAGAGAGAGGAAGCCATCTAGCTACTAACTACGGACCCGTAGGTTGATGTCGCTTAAAGCTACATCGGTTTTTCCCCAAAGAGAAAGGGATGATGCAGCACAACGGCGGTAGTTATTTCCCTCAGATATGAAACCTAGATTACCGAACCAGTAGGAGAACCAAGCAACACAACGTAAACAACAACTGCACACAAATAACAACACCTCGCAACCCGACGTGTTAAAGGGGTTGTCAATCCCTTTCGGGTAACGAACGTGAGAGAGAGATAAATATTGGTGGATTGGTTGATAAATAAGATAAATTGCAGCAAGGTATTTTCGGGTTTTTGGTTTAGTAGATCTGAAAATAAAAGCAAAGGCAAATAGATCACAATGGCAAATATATGAGAAAGAAGACCCGGGGGACGTAGGTTTCACTAGTGGCTTCTCTCGAGAAAAATAGCAACAGTGGGGGGAATTGATAGAACTTGAAATAATCATGACGATATCCAAGCAATGATCATTACATAGGCATCATGTCCAAGATTAGTAGACCGACTCCTGCCTGCATCTACTACTATTACTCCACACATCGACCGCTATCCAGCATGCATCTAGTGTATTAAGTTCATGGAAAAACGGAGTAATGCATTAAGAACGATACAATTATGTAGACAAGATTAGTATATCTATGGCGTTAGATATGAATCTCGTCGTATTATCCTTTGTGGCAACGATACATACATGTCGGTTTCCCTTCTGTCACTGGGATCAAGCACCGTAAGATCGAACCCACTACCGGGTACCTCTTCCCATTGCAAGATAAATAGATCAAGTTGGCCAAACAAAACCCAATATCAGAGAAAAAATACGAGGCTATAAGCAATCATGCATATAAGAGATCAAATAAACTCAAATAACTTTCATGGATATAAAAATATAGATCTGATCATAAACTCAAAGTTCATCGGATCCAACAAACACACCGCAAAAAGAGTTACATCATATGGATCTCCAAGAGACCATTGTATTGAGAATCAAAAGAGAGAGAGAGAGAGAGAGAGAGAGAGAGAGAGAGAGAGAGAGAGAGAGAGAGAGAGAGGAAGCCATCTAACTACTAACTACGGACCCAAAGGTCTACAAAGAACTACTCACGCATCACCGGAGAGGCACGAATGGAAGTGGTGAACCCCTCCGTGATGGTGTCTAGATTGGATCTGGTGTTTCTAGATTCTGCGGCGGCTGGATGAATATTTCGTCGACTCCCCTAGGGTTTCTGGAATATTTGGGTATTTATAGAGCAAAGAGGCAGTCCATGGGGGCACCCGACATGGGCACAACCCACCAGGGCACATCTGGGCCTCCTGGCGCGCCCTGGTGGGTTGTCCCCTCCTCGGGACTCCCGCCAGGTGCCACCAGGGCCCATTGTCCTCCTTCTGGCCCAGAAAAAAATCACAAAAATAGTTCCGCGGTGTTTGGGCTCCGTTTGATATTGATTTCCTGCGATGTAAAAACACGCAGAAAACAACAACTAGCACTTGGCACTATGTCAATTGGTTAGTATGGAAAAATGATATAAAATGACTATAAAATGATTGTAAAACATCCAAGAATGATAATATAACAACATGGAACAATAAAAAATTATAGATACATTGGAGACGTATCAGCATCCCCGAGCTTAACTCCTACGCATCCTCGAGTAGGTAAGTGATAAAAACGAGAATTTTTGATGTGGAGTGCTATTTATCAAGTCATATCATATTCTTTTCTTTATAGCATGGACATTTGGACTTTTATATGATTCAAATTAATAGTCTAGTTTTGACATAATAATTTAGATACTCAAGCATATCAACAAGCAAGTATGTCTTTCAAAATATCAATGCTAAAATAAGTTATCCCTAGACCATTATGCTCTATCATTGATCCATTCATGAAACACACTCGCATATTAGTTACATCCAATGCTCAAGTATGATCATAGTGTTTCCTAGTTGGTGCTTGTAAGAGAGGATGGAAACTCAAATTCAAAAATAAAAAATGTATAAGTAAAAGAAATGACCTTTGCAGAGGGAAGTAGGGATTTGTAGAGGTGCTAGAGCTCAAAGCTTAAATTGAGAGATACATTTTTGTGGGAGGTATACTTTTCCCACCAACGAGAACGACTTGAGGTTCCCAACACTTTCCATGCTAGCATAGGAAATATGCCCTAGAGGCAATAATAAAGTTGTTATTTTATATTTCCTTGTATATCATGATAAATGTCTTTGATTCATGCTAGAACTGTATTAACCAGAAACTTGATACATGTGTGAATACATAGACAAAACAGAGTGTCCCTAGTATGCCTCTACTAAACTAGCTCATTAATCAAAGATGGTTATGTTTCCTAACCTTAGACATGAGTTGTCATTTGATCAACGGGATCAAATCATTAGGAGAATGATGTGATGGACAAGACCCATCCATTAGCTTAGCACTATGATCGTTTAGTTTTTCTGCTATTGCTTTCTTCATGACTTATACATGTTCCTATGACTATGAGATTATGCAACTCCCAAATACCGGAGGAACACCTTGTGTGCTATCAAACGTCACAACGTAACTAGGTGATTATAAAGATGCTCTACAGGTGTCTCCAAAGGTGTTTGTGGTATTGACATAGATCAAGAACATGATTTGTCACTCCGAGTGTCGGAGAGGTATCTCTGGGCCCTCTTGGTAATACACATCATAATAAGCCTTGCAAGCAAACGACTAATGAGTTAGTCATGAGATGATGTATTATGGAACGAGTAAAGAGACTTGCCGGTGACGAGATTGAACTAGGTATGATGATACCGATGATCGAATCTCGGGCAAGTAACATACCGATGACAAAGGGAACGACGTATGTTGTTATGTGGTTTGACCGATAAAGATCTTCGTAGAATACGTGGGAACCAATATGAGCATCCAGGTTCCGCTATTGGTTATTGACCGGAGATGAGTTTCGGTCATGTCTACATAGTTCTCCAACCCGTAGGGTCCGCACGCTTAACGTTCGATGACGATCGGTATTATGAGTTTATGTGTTTTGATGCACCGAAGGTAATTCAGAGTCCCGGATGTGATCACGGACATGATGAGGAGTTTTGAAATGGTCGAGACATAAAGATTGATATATTGGAGTGTTATATTCGGACACCGGAAGGGTTTTGGGGGTCATCGGATAAATACCGGAGTACCGGGAGGTTACCGGAACCCCCCGGGGAGTATATGGGCCTTATTGTGCTTTAGGGGAGAGAGAGAGGGGCTGCCTAGGGCTAGGCCTCGCGCCCCAAGCCTAGTATGAATTGGACTAGGGGGAGGGGCGACGCCCCCTCCTTCCTTCTCTTTCTCTCCTTCCCTTCCCCCTTCTCCTATTCCTAATAGGAAAGGGGAGTCCTACTCCTAGTGGGAGTAGGACTCCCCCTTGGCGCGCCCCTCTCCCTAGGCCGGCCTCCTCCTCCCTCTCCCTCCTTTATATACGTGGGGACGGCACCCCTTGGAGACACATCAGTTGTTCCTAGCTGTGTGCGGTGCCCCCCTCCACAGTTACACACCCCGGTCATATCATTGCAGTGCTTAGGCGAAGCCGTGCGCCGGTAACTTCATCATCACTATCACCACGCCGTCGTGCTGACGGAACTCTCCTGTGACACTCAATTGGATGAAGTGTTCATGGGACGTCATTGAGCTAAACGTGTGCTGAACACAGAGGTGTCGTACGTTCGGTGCTTGGACCGGTTGGATCGCAAAGATGTTTTACTACATCAACCACGTTACTAAACGCTTCCACTTTCGGTCTACGAGGTTACGTGGACACACTCTCCCGCTTGTTGCTATGCTTCTCCTAGATAGATCTTGTGTGATCGTAGGTAATTTTTTTGAAATACTACGTTCCCCAATAGTGGCATCATGAGCCAGGTCTATGCGTAGATGATATGCACGAGTAGAACACAATGAGTTGTGGGCGGTAATAGTCATACTGCTTACCAGCATGTCATATTTCGATTCGACGGTATTGTGAGATGAAGCGGCCCGGACCAACATTACGTGCACGCTTACGCGAGACTGGTTTCACCATTATGAGCACTCGTTGCTTAAACGTGACTGGCGGGTGTATGTCTCTCTCACTTTAGTTGAATCGAGTGTGAGTACGCCCGGTCCTTGTGAAGGTTAAAACAACACACTTGACGAAAAATCGTTGTGGTTTTGTATGCGTAGGTAAAAACGGTTCTTGCTAAGCCCGTAGCAGCCACATAAAACTTGCAACAACAAAGTAGAAGATGTCTAACTTGTTTTTGTAGGGCATGTTGTGATGTGATATGGTCAAGACGTGATGAGTTATACATTATTGTATGAGATGATCATGTTTTGTAAATTATCGGCAACCGACAGGAGCCTTATGGTTGTATCTTTATTTTATGAATTGCGAAGGCCATGTAATTGCTTTACTTTATCACTATTAGTTAGCGATAGTAGTAGTAGCAATAGTTGGCGAGACGACCACGACGCTACGATGAAGATCATGGTGTCAAGCCGGTGACGATGGAGATGGAGATCAAAAGCACAAGATGATGATGGCCATATCATGTCACATATTTTGATTGCATGTGATGTTTATCTTATTATGCTTCTTATTTTTCTTAGAACGGCAGTAGCATTATAAGATGATCCCTTACAAAATTTCATGGTACAAGTGTTCTCCCTGAGTGTGCACCATTGCGACAGTTCGTCGTGCCGAGACACCACATGATGATCGGGTGTGATAAGCTCTACATTCAAATACAATGGGTGTAAGACAGTTTTGCACATACAAAATACTCAGGTTAAACTTGACGAGCCTAGCATGTACAGACATGGCCTCAGGACACTGGAGACCGAAAGGTCGAGCGTGAATCATATAGTAGATATGATCAACATAAGATGTTCATCATTGAAAACTACTCCATCTCACGTGATGATCGGACAAAGTTTAGTTGATTTGGATCACGTGATCATTTAGATGACTGGAGGGATGTCTATCTAAGTGGGAGTTCTTCAGTAATATGATTAATTGAACTTTAATTTATCATGAACTTAGACCTGATAGATTTTCATGTTTATGTTGTGGTAGATCAATGGCCTGTGCTACCGTTCCCTTGAATTTTAATGTGTTCCTAGAGAAAGCTAAGTTGAAAGATGATGGTAGCAACTACACGGTCTGGGTCCGTAACTTGAGGATTATCCTCATTGCTGCATAGAAGAATTATGTCCTTGAAGCACTGCTAGGTGACAGGCCTGCTGCAAGAGCAACTCCGGATGTTATGAACGTCTGGCAAGCTCGTTCTGATGACTACTCGATAGTTCAGTGTGCCATGCTTTACGGCTTAGAATCGGGACTTCAGAGACATTTTTAACGTCATGGAGCATATGAGATATTCCAAGAGTTGAAGTTAATATTTCAAGCAAATGCCCAAATTGAGAGATATGAAGTCTCCAATAAGTTCTATAGCTGCAAGATGGAGGAGAACAGTTCTATCAGTGAAAACTTACTCAGAATGTCTGGGTACTACAATCACATGAATCAACTTGGTTGCAAAGTTGACGAAGATAGTGTTATTGATAGAGTTCTTCAATCACTGCCACCAAGCTATAAAGGCTTCATGATGAACTATAATATGCAAGGGATGCATAAGACAATTCCCGAGCTCTTCGCTGTGCTCAAAGCTGCGGAGGTAGAAATCAAAAAGGAGCATCAAGTGTTGATGGTTAACAAGACCACTAGTTTCAATAAAAAGGGCAAGGGAAAGAAGGGGAACTTCTAGAATAATAGCAAGCCAGTTGCTAATCCCGCGAAGAAACCCTAGTCTGGAGCCAAGCCTGAAACTAGGTGCTTCTACTGCAAAGGGACTGGACACTGGAAGCGAAACTGCCCTAAGTATTTGGCGAATAAGAAGGATGGCAAAGTGAACAAAGGTATATTTGATATACATGTTATTGATGTGTACCTTACTAATGCTCGTAGTAGCACCTGGGTATTTGATACTGGTTCGATTTCTATTATTTGTAACTCGAAACAGGGGCTACAGATTAAACGAAGATTAGCTAAGGACGAGGTGACAATGTGCGTGGGAAATGGTTCCAAAGTCGATGTGATCGCCGTTTGTACGCTACCTCTACATCTACCTTCGGGATTAGTTTTAGACCTAAATAATTGTTATTTGGTGCCAGCGTTGAACATGAACATTATATCTGGATCTTGATCTTGTTTTTTGCGAGACGGTTATTCATTTAAATCAGAGATTAATGGTTGTTCTATTTATATGAGTAATATCTTTATGGTCATGCACCCTTGAAGAGTGGTCTATTCTTGTTGGATCTCGATCGTAGTGATACACATATTCATAATATTGAAGCCAAAAGATGCAAAGTTGATAATGATAGTGCAACTTATTTGTGGCACTGCCGTTTAGGTCATATTGGTGTAAAGCGCATGAAGAAACTCCATGCTGATGGACTTTTGGAATCACTTGGTGCTTGCGAACCATGCCTATGGGCAAGATGACTAAAACTTCGTTCTCGGAACAATGGAACGAGCAACTGATTTGTTGGAAATCATACATACTGATGTATGTGGACCGATAAGTGTTGAGGATCGCGGAGGGTATCGTTATTTTCTGACCTTCACAGATGATTTGAGCAGACATGGGTATATCTACTTGATGAAACACAAATCTGAAACATTTGAAAAGTTCAAAGAATTTCAGAGTGAAGTAGAGAATCATCATAACAAGAAAATAAAGTTTCTACGATCTGATCGCGGAGGCGAATATATGAGTTACGAGTTTGGCTTTCATTTGAAACAATGTGGAATAGTTTCACAACTCACGCCACCTGGAACACCACAGCGTAATGGTGTGTCCGAATGTCGTAACCATACTTTATTAGATATGGTGCGATCTATGATGTCTCTTACTGATTTACCTCTATCATTTTGGGGTTATGCTTTAGAGAGAGCTGCATTCACGTTAAATAGGGCACCATCTAAATCCGTTGAGACGACGCCTTATGAACTGTGGTTTGGCAGGAAACCAAAGTTGTCGTTTCTTAAGTTTGGGGCTGCGATGCTTATGTGAAAAAGCTTCAACCCGATAAGCTCGAACCCAAGTCGGAGAAATGTGTCTTCATAGGATACCCAAAGAAAAATGCTGGGTACACCTTCTATCATAGATCCGAAAGCAAGATATTCATTGCTAAGAATGGATCCATTCTAGAGAAGGAGTTTCTCTCGAAAGAAGTGAGTGGGAGGAAAGTAGAACTTGATGAGGTAATTGTACCTTCTCTCGATTTGGAAAGTAGTACATCACAGAAACTAGTTCCAGTGATTCCTACACAAATCAGCGAGGAAGCTAATCATAATGATCATGAAACTTCAGATCAAGTTACTACTGAACCTCGTAGGCCAACCAAAGTGCGTTTCGCGCCAGAGTGGTACGGTAACCCCGTTTTGGAAGTCATGTTACTAGACCATGATGAACCTATGAACTATGAGGAAGCGATGATGAGCCCAAATTCCGCAAAATGGCTTGAGGCCAGGAAATCTGAGATGGGATCCATGTATGAGAACAAAGTGTGGACTTTGGTTGACTTTCTCGATGATCAGCAAGCCATTGAAAATAAATGGATCTTTAAGAGGAAGACTGACGCCGATGGTAACATTACTGCCTACAAAGCTCGACTTGTTGCGAAAGGTTTTCGACAAGTTCAAGGAGTTGACTACGATGAGACTTTCTCACCCGTAGCAATGCTTAAGTCTGTCCAAATCATGTTAGCAATTTCCGCATTTTATGATTATGAAATCTGGCAAATGGATGTCAAAACTGCATTCCTTAATGGAAATCTCAAAGAAGAGTTGTATATGATGCAACCAGAAGGTTTTGTCGATCCTAAAGGGGCTAACAAAGTGTGCAAACTCCAACGATCCATCTATGGACTGGTGCAAGCATCTCGGAGTTGGAATATACGCTTTGATGAGGTGATCAAAGCATATGGTTTTATACAGACTTTTGGAGAAGCCTGTGTTTACAAGAAAGTGAGTGGGAGCTCTGTAGCATTTCTGATATTATATGTGGATGTCATATTGTTAATTGGAAATGATATATAATTTCTCGATGGTATAAAAGGATACTTGAATAAGAATTTTTCAATGAAAGACCTCGGTGAAGCTGCTTATATATTGGGCATCAAGATTTATAGAGATAAATCAAGATGCTTAATTGGACTTTCAAAAAGCACATACCTTGATAAAGTTTTGAAGAAGTTCAAAAATGACCAGTCAAAGAAAGGATTCTTGCCTATGTTACAAGGTGTGAAGTTGAGTAAGACTCAATGCCCGACCACTGCAGAAGATAGAGAGAAAATGAAAGTCATTCCCTATGCCTCAACCATAGGATCTATCATGTATGAAATGTTGTGTACCAGACCTAATGTGTGTCTTGCTATAAGTTTAGCAGGGAGGTACCAAAGTAATCCAGGAGTGGATCACTAGACAGCGGTCAAGAACATCCCAAAGTACCTGAAAAGGACAAAGGATATGTTTCTCGTTTATGGAGAAAGAGCTCGTCGTAAACGGTTACATTGATTCAAGCTTTGACACTGATCCGGATGACTCTAAGTCACAAACCGGATATGTATTTTTGTTGAACGGTGGAGCTGTCAGTTGGTGCAGTTCCATGCAGAGTGTCGTGGCGGTATCTACGTGTGAAGTGGAGTACATAGCTGCTTCAGAAGCAACAAATGAAGGAGTCTGGATGAAGGAGTTCATATCCGATCTAGGTGTAATACCTAGTGCATCGGGTCCAATGAAAATCTTTTGTGACAACACTGAAGCAATAGCCTTGGTGAAGAAATCTAGGATTCACAAGAGAACCAAGCACATCAAGAGACGCTTTAATTCCATCCGCGATCAAGTCAAGGAGGGAGACATAGAAATTTGCAAGATACATACGAATCTGAATGTTGCAGACCCATTGACTAAGCCTCTTCCGTGAGCAAAACATGATTAGCACCAAAACTCCATGCGTGTTAGAATCATTACTATGTAATCCAGATTATTGACTCTAGTGCAAGTGGGAGACTGAAGGAAATATGCCCTAGAGGCAATACAAAGTTGTTATTTTATATTTCCTTGTATATCATGATAAATGTCTTTTATTCATGCTAGAATTGTATTAACCGGAAACTTGATACATGTGTGAATACATAGACAAAACAGAGTGTCTCTAGTATGCCTCTACTAGACTAGCTCGTTAATCAAAGATGGTTATGTTTCCTAACCATAGACATGAGTTGTCATTTGATCAACGGGATCACATCGTTAGGAGAATAATGTGATGGACTAGACCCATCCGTTAGCTTAGCACTATGATCATTTAGTTTTTTTGCTATTGCTTTCTTCATGACTTATACATGTTTCTATGACTATGAGATTATGCAACCCCCAAATACCGGAGGAACACCTTGTGTGTTATCAAACATCACAACGTAACTGGGTGATTATAAAGATGCTTTATAGGTGTCTCCGAAGGTGTTTGTGGTGTTGGCAAAGATCGAGAATAGGATTTGTCACTCCGAGTGTCGGAGAGGTATCTCTGGGCCCTCTAGGTAATACACATCACAATAAGCCTTGCAAGAAAATGACTAATGCGTTAGTCAAGAAATGATGTATTACAGAACGAGTAAAGAGACTTGCCGGTGATGAGATTGAACTAGGTATGATGATCCCGGCGATCGAATCTCGGGCAAGTAACATACCGATGACAAAGGGAATGACGTATGTTGTTATGCGGTTTGAACGATAAAGATCTTCGTAGAATATGTGGGAACAAATATGAGCATACAGGTTCCGCTATTGGTTATTGACCGGAGATGAGTCTTGGTCATGTCTAGATAGTTCTCGAACCCATAGGGTCCGCAAGCTTAACGTTCGGTGACGATCGGTATTATGAGTTTATGTGTTTTGATGCACGGAAGGTAGTTTGGAGTCCCGGATGTGATCACGGACATGACGAGGAGTCTTGAAATGGTCGAGACATATAGATTGATAAATTGGAAGGTTATATTCGGACACCGGAAGGGTTCCGGGGTCACCGGATAAATACCGGAGTATCGGGAGGTTACCGGAACCCCCCGGGAAGTATATGGGCCTTATTGGGCTTTAGGGGAGAGAGAGAGAGGGGCTTCCTAGGGCTGGGCCACGTGCCCCCCAAGCCTAGTCCGAATTGGACTAGGGGGAGGGGCGGCACCCCCTCCTTCCTTCTCTTTCTCTCATTCCCTTCCCCCTTCTCCTGCTCCTACTAGGAAAGGGGAGTCCTACTCCTAGTGGGAGTAGGACTCCCCCTTGGCGCGCACCTCTCCCTAGGTCGGCCGCCTCCTCCCTCTCCGTCCTTTATATACGTGGGGAGGTGCTACTTCTCGAGCTTGCGTTGTATTCCCTCGAAGAGGAAAGGGTGATGCACCACAGCAGCGTAAGTATTTCCCTCAGTTTTTGAGAACCAAGGTATAGATCCAGTAGGAGACCACGCACGAGTCCCTCGCACCTGCACAAACAAATAAGAACATCGCAGCCAACGCGATAAGGGGTTGTCAATCCCTTTACGGTCACTTACGAAAGTGAGATCTGATAGAGATGATAGTTTGATACTTTTGGTATTTTTCTATATAAGAACAAAAAGTAAAAGCGGAAAAGTAAAGTAGACTGTAGATTGATATGTTGAGAATAGACCCGAGGGCCATAGTTTTCTCTAGTGGCTTCTCTCATGATAGCGGTATTCTACGACGGGTAAACAAATTACTGTCGAGCAATTGATAGAAAATCGAATAATTATGAGACTATCTAGGCATGATCATTATATATAGGCATCACGTCCGACACAAGTAGACCGAAACGATTCTGCCTCTACTACTATTACTCCACACATCGACCGCTATCCAGCATGCATCTAGAGTATTAAGTTCATAAGAACATAGTAACGCCTTAAGCAAGATGACATGATGTAGAGGGATAAACTCAAACATAGTGATATAAACCCCATCTTTTTATCCTCGATGGCAACAATACAATACGTGCCTTGCTGCCCCTACTGTCACTGGGAAAGGACACCGCAAGATTGAACCCAAAGCCAAGCACTTCTCCCATTGCAAGAACTATAGATCTAGTAGGCCAAACCAAACCAATAATTCGAAGAGACTTGCAAGGATATTATAATCATACATAAAGAGTTCAGAAAAGAACCAAATATTTCTCATAGATAATCCTGATCATAAACCCACAATTCATCGGATCTCGACAAACACACCACAAAAAGAGATTACATCGTATAGATCTCCTCGAAGACCAAGGAGAACTTGGTATTGAGATCCAAAGAGAGAGAAGAAGCCATCTAGATACTAGCTATGGACCCGACGGTCTGTGGTAAACTACTCACAACTCATGGTGAGGCGATGATGATGATGTAGAAGCACTCCGTGGAAGATCCCCCCTCCGGCGGAGCTCCGGAACAGGCCCCAAGATGGGATCTCACGGGAACAGAAGGTTGTGGCGGTGGAACTAGGGTTTTCTTTGTTGTTCTGATGGTTTCGGGGTACGTAGATATATATAGGAAGAAGGAGGGCACGGGGGGCCAGACATGGGGCCCACAAGGTAGGGGGCGCGCCCTATAGGGGTGGGCGCCCCCCACCCTCGTGGACGCCACGTCAGCCCTACTCCGTGGTTCTCAAGTCTCCCGTGCGTATTTTGCTCCAAAAATATCTATCCCGAAGGTTTCAGTCCGTTTGGACTCCATTTGATATTCCTTTTCTATAAAACCCTAAAATAGGCAAAAAAACAACAATCTGGACTGGGCTTTGGGTTAATAGGTTAGTCCCAAAAATAATACAAAAGTGTATAACAAAGCCCATTAAACATCCAAAACATCATAAATAATAGCATGGAAGAATAAAAAATTATAGATACGTTGGAGACGTATCAAGCATCCCCAAGCTTAATTCCTGCTCGTCCTCGAGTAGGTAAATGATAAAAATAGAATTTTTGACGTGGAATGCTAACCAACATAATTTTCAATGTAGTTCTCTTAATTGTGGCATGAATGTTTAGATCTGAAAGATTCAAGAAAAAAGTCTATATTGACATAAGAAATAATAATACTTCAAGCATACTAAGAAAGCAATCATGTCTTCTCAAAGTACTATGGCTAAAGAAAATTATCCCTACAAAATCATATAGTCTGGCTATGCTCCCTCTTCATCACACAAAGTATTCATATCATGCACAACCCCAGTTTCAGCCAAGCACTTGTTTTCATACTCTATTCTTTCAAACCTTTCAACTTTCACGCAATACATGGGCGTGAGCCATGGACATAGCACTATGGGTGGAATATATAGGTGGTTGTGGAGAATGTTGGAAATATGCCCTAGAGGCAATAATAAAAGAGTTATTATTATATTTCCTTGTTCATGATAATCGTTTATTATCCATGCTATAACTGTATTGATTGGAAACTCAAATACACGTGTGGATGAATAGACAGACTTTGTGTCCCTAGTGAGCCTCTACAGGACTAGCTCGTTGATCAAAGATGACCGCGGTTTCCAGGTCATAGACATGAGTTGTCATTTGATAACGGGATCACATCATTAGGAGAATGATGTGATGGACGAGACCCAAACGTTAACATAGCTTTTGATCGTGTCAGTTATCGCTATAGTTTTCTGCATGTCAAGTATAAGTTCCTATGACCATGAGATCATGTAACTCACTGACACCGTAGGAGTGCTTTGTGTGTGCCAAACGTCGCAACGTAACTGGGTGACTATAAAGGTACTCTACAGGTATCTCCGAGGGTGTCTGTTGAGTTGACATGGATCGAGACTGGGATTTGTCACTCCGTATGACGGAGAGGTATCTCCGGGCCCACTCAGTAATACGTCATCTCAATGAGCTCAAAGTGACTAAGTAGTTGGTCACGGGATTATGTATTGCGGTAACGAGTAAAGTGACTTGCCGGTAACGAGATTGAACTAGGTATAGAGATACCGACGATCGAATCTCGGGCAAGTAACATACCGACGAGACAAAGGGAACTGTATACGGGATTGCCTGAATCCTTGACATCGTGGTTCATCCGATGAGATCATCGAGAAACATGTAGGAGCCAATATGGGTATCCAGATCCCGCTATTGGTTATTGACCTGGGAGTGTCTCGGTCATGTCTACATGGTTTCCGAACCCGCAGGGTCTACACACTTAACGTTCGGTTACGCTAGGGTTGTTAGTGAGAAGAGTGCATGGTTACCGAAGGTTGTTCGGAGTCCCGGATGAGATCCCGGACATGACGAGGGTCTCCGGAATGGTCCGGAGACGAAGATTGATATATAGGATGAAAGGTTTCGGAGTACCGGAAGTGTTCCGGGGAGCATCGGGAAATCGGCGGAGTACCGGGAAGGTTTTCGGGGGGTCCGGAAGTTGTTCTGGGCCTATTGGGCCACAAGGGGGAACACCACAGCCCTCAGGGGGCTGTGCGCCCCCCCTGGGCCCTCTCCCCATGCGGCTAAGGGGGTGGGACCCCCTAGGGCTGGCCGCACCCCTTGGGCTTGGGGGGCAAGGCACCTAGGGGGGAAACCCTAGGGCCTGGGCGCCTCCCCCTGCCCTGGCCGCCGCCCCCTCCCCTTGCCCTGGCCGCCGGCCCCTAGGGGGGAAACCCTAGGGCGCCCTCACCTCTCCACCCCCCCTATATATAGTGGGGCAAAGGGAGGGCAGCCAACACAGTTTGTGCCTCGGTGCTGCCCTCCCTCTCCCGTCATATCTTCTTCTCCCGCGGAGCTTAGGCGAAGCCCTGCTGGAGTTCTTCTCCACCATCACCACCACGCCGTCGTGCTGCCGGTTCTCCATCAGCCTCTCCTCCACCCCTTGCTGGATCAAGAAGGAGGAGACGTCCCCGAGCCGTACGTGTGAAGAACGCGGAGGCACCGTTGCTTCGGTGCTAGGTCTTCGGCGATCTGAATCGCGACGAGTACGACTCCATCATCCGCGTTCATAACGCTTCCGCTTAGCGATCTACAAGGGTACGTAGATCACACTCTCCCCTCGTAGTTGCATCTACTAGATTGATCTTGGTGAACGGTAGGAAAATTTTTGTTTCCCATGCAACGTTCCCCAACAGTGGCATCATGAGCTAGGATCTTGCGTAGATGCTTTCTCGAGTAGAACACAAAAGGGTTTGTGGCGTTGATGTTTAAATTGCTGCCCTCCTTAGTCTTTCTTGATTCAACGGTATTATAGGATGAAGCGGCCCGGACCAACTTTACATGTCCACGTACATGAGACCGGTTCCATCGACAGACATGTGACTTTTGTTGCATAAGATGGCTGGCGGGTGTCTGTCTCTCCTATCTTAGTTGAATCGGAATAGAACAAGACGGTCCTTGTAGAAGGTTAAATAGCAACTTGAATATCACCGTTGTGGTTTTGCGTAGGTAAGAAGCGTTCTTGCTAGATACCCATAGCAGCCACGTAAAACATGCAACAACAAATTAGAGGACGTCTAACTTGTTTTTGCAGGGTATGTATGTGATATGATATGGCCAATGACATGATGAAATATATTTGATGTATGAGATGATCATGTTGTAATAGTTAATATCGACTTGCATGTCGATGCATACGGCAACCGGCAGGAGCCATAGGGTTGTCTTTAATTTTTGTATGACCTGCGTGTCAATCATTAAGCGCTTTGTAATGCTTTACTTTATCGCTAAACGGTAGAAATAGTAGTAAGAGCATGGTGGGCGCACGACAACCCCGATGGCAACACGATGATGGAGATCATGATGATGGAGATCATGGTGTGGCGCCGGTGACGATGGAGATCATGCCGGTGCTTTGGAGATGGAGATCAAAAGCACGAGTTGATGGCCATATCATGTCACTTATGATTTGCATGTGATGTTAATCCTTTTATGCATCTTATTTTGCTTAGGACGACGGTAGCATTATAAGATGATCCTTCACTAAAATTTCAAGATAAAATTGTGTTCCCCCCGAGTGTGCGCCGTTGCGAAGGTTCGTCGTTTCGAAGCACCACGTGATGATCGGGTGTGATAGACTCTACGTTCGCATACAACGGGTGCAAGCCAGTTTTGCACATGCAGAACACTCGGGTTAGACTTGACGAGCCTAGCATGTACAGACATGGCCTCGGAACACGGAGGACCGAAAGGTCGAGCATGAGTCATATAGTAGATATGATCAACATGTTGATGTTCACCATTGACACCACCTCATCTCACGTGATGATCGGACTTGGGTTGGTGAATTTGGATCATGTCACGCTCGAATGACCAGAAGGTTTTGTCGATCCAAAGAATGCTGACAAAGTATGCAGGCTCCAGCGTTCCATTTATGGGCTGGTGCAAGCATCTCGGAGTTGGAATCTTCGCTTTGATGAGGTGATCAAAGCGTTTGGGTTTATACAAGTTTACAATGAAGCTTGTATTTACAAGAAAGTGAGTGGGAGCTCTATAGCGTTTCTGATATTATATGTGGATGACATATTGCTGATTGGAAACAATATAGAATTTTTGGATAGCGTGAAGGGGTATTTGAACAAGAGTTTTTCGATGAAGGATCTCGGTGAAGCTGCTTTCATATTGGGCATCAAGATCTATAGAGATAGATCAAGACGCTTGATAGGACTTTCACAAAGTACATACCTTGATAAAGTTTTGAAGAAGTTCAAAATGGATCAATCCAAGAAGGGGTTCTTGCCGGTATTGCAAGGTACAAAGTTGAGTAAGACTCAATGCCCAGTGACTGCGGAAGATAGAGAAAAGATGAGTGTTGTCCCCTATGCTTCAGCCATAGGCTCTATCATGTATGCAATGCTGTGCACAAGACCAGATGTCAGCCTTGCCATAAGTATGGCCGGAAGGTTTCAAAGTAATCCTGGTATGGATCACTGGACAGCGGTCAAGAATATCCTAAAGTACCTGAAACGGACTAAGGAGATGTTTCTCGTTTATGGAGGTGATCAAGAGCTCGTCGTAAAGGGTTACGTCGATGCAAGCTTTGACACTGATCCGGATGACTCTAAGTCTCAAACCGGATACGTATATATTCTCAACGGGGGAGCGGTAAGCTGGTGCAGTTCCAAGCAGAGCGTGGTAGCTGATTCTACATGTGAAGCGGAGTATATAGCTGCCTCGGAGGCGGCAAAGGAAGGTGTCTGGATGAAGGAGTTCATGACAGATCTTGGAGTTGTGCCTAGTGCATTGAACCCAATGACTCTGTTCTGTGACAACACTGGTGCCATTGCTCTAGCCAAGGAACCAAGGTTTCACAAGAGGACCAGACACATAAAGCGACGCTTCAATTCCATCCGCGATTCAGTCAAGGAGGAGGACATAAACATTTGCAAAGTACACACGGATTTGAATGTTGCAGATCCGTTGACTAAGCCTCTTCCACGGGCTAAGCACGATCAACACCAAGACTCTATGGGTGTTAGATTCATTACCTTGTAATACTAGATTATTGACTCTAGTGCAAGTGGGAGACTGTTGGAAATATGCCCTAGAGGCAATAATAAAAGAGTTATTATTATATTTCCTTGTTCATGATAATCGTTTATTATCCATGCTATAACTGTATTGATTGGAAACTCAAATACACGTGTGGATGAATAGACAGACTTTGTGTCCCTAGTGAGCCTCTACAGGACTAGTTCGTTGATCAAAGATGACCGCGGTTTCCAGGTCATAGACATGAGTTGTCATTTGATAACGGGATCACATCATTAGGAGAATGATGTGATGGACGAGACCCAAACGTTAACATAGCTTTTGATCGTGTCAGTTATCGCTATAGTTTTCTGCATGTCAAGTATAAGTTCCTATGACCATGAGATCATGTAACTCACTGACACCGTAGGAGTGCTTTGTGTGTGCCAAACGTCGCAACGTAACTGGGTGACTATAAAGGTACTCTACAGGTATCTCCGAGGGTGTCTGTTGAGTTGACATGGATCGAGACTGGGATTTGTCACTCCGTATGACGGAGAGGTATCTCCGGGCCCACTCGGTAATACGTCATCTCAATGAGCTCAAAGTGACTAAGTAGTTGGTCACGGGATTATGTATTACGGTAACGAGTAAAGAGACTTGCCGGTAACGAGATTGAACTAGGTATAGAGATACCGACGATCGAATCTCGGGCAAGTAACATACCGACGAGACAAAGGGAACTGTGTACGGGATTGCCTGAATCCTTGACATCGTGGTTCATCCGATGAGATCATCGAGAAACATGTAGGAACCAATATGGGTATCCAGATCCCGCTATTGGTTATTGACCTGAGAGTGTCTCGGTCATGTCTACATGGTTTCCGAACCCGCAGGGTCTACACACTTAACGTTCGGTGACGCTAGGGTTGTTAGTGAGAAGAGTGCATGGTTACCGAAGGTTGTTCGGAGTCCCGGATGAGATCCCGGACATGACGAGGGTCTCCGGAATGGTCCGGAGACGAAGATTGATATATAGGATGAAAGGTTTCGGAGTACCGGAAGTGTTCCGGGGAGCATCGGGAAATCGGCGGAGTACCGGGAAGGTTTTCGGGGGGTCCGGAAGTTGTTCTGGGCCTATTGGGCCACAAGGGGGAACACCACAGCCCTCAGGGGGCTGTGCGCCCCCCCTGGGCCCTCTCCCCATGCTGCTAAGGGGGTGGGACCCCCTAGGGCTGGCCGCACCCCTTGGGCTTGGGGGGCAAGGCACCTAGGGGGGAAACCCTAGGGCCTGGGCGCCTCCCCCTGCCCTGGCCGCCGCCCCCTCCCCTTGCCCTGGCCGCCGGCCCCTAGGGGGGAAACCCTAGGGCGCCCTCACCTCTCCACCCCCCCTATATATAGTGGGGCAAAGGGAGGGCAGCCAACACAGTTTGTGCCTCGGTGCTGCCCTCCCTCTCCCGTCATATCTTCTTCTCCCGCGGAGCTTAGGCGAAGCCCTGCTGGAGTTCTTCTCCACCATCACCACCACGCCGTCGTGCTGCCGGTTCTCCATCAGCCTCTCCTCCACCCCTTGCTGGATCAAGAAGGAGGAGACGTCCCCGAGCCGTACGTGTGAAGAACGCGGAGGCACCGTTGCTTCGGTGCTAGGTCTTCGGCGATCTGAATCGCGACGAGTACGACTCCATCATCCGCGTTCATAACGCTTCCGCTTAGCGATCTACAAGGGTACGTAGATCACACTCTCCCCTCGTAGTTGCATCTACTAGATTGATCTTGGTGAACGGTAGGAAAATTTTTGTTTCCCATGCAACGTTCCCCAACAGAGAAGACAAAAAGGAGGGAGATAGTCTCACATCGACTAGGTGTATCAACGGGCTATGGAGATGCCCATCAATAGATATCAATGTGAGTGAGTAGGGATTGCCATGCAACGGATGCACTAGAGCTAAAAATGTATGAAAGCTCAACAAAAGAAACTAAGTGGGTGTGCATCCAACTTGCTTGCTCACGAATACCTAGGGCATTTTGAGGAAGCCCATCATTGGAACATACAAGCCAAGTTCTATAATGAAAATTCCCACTAGTATATGGAAGTGACTAAACATGAGACTCTCTATCATGAAGAACATGGTGCTACTTTGAAGCACAAGTGTGGAAAAAAATATAGTAGCAATTGTCCCTTCTCTCTTTTCTCTCAATTGTTTTGGAGGGGCTTTCTCTCTTTTTTTGGAGGGGCTTTCTCTTTTTTTTAGCCCCTCTCTCTTTTTTTGGGCCATCTCTTTTTTATTGGACTTTCCTCATATGGGACAATGCTCTAATAATGATGATCATCACACTTTTACTGATTTACAATACGATATTACAACTCGATACTAGAACAAAGTATGACTCTATATGAATGCCTCCGGCGGTGTACCGGGATATGCAATGAATCAAGAGTGACATGTATGAAAAATTATGCATGGTGGCTTTGCCACAAATACGATGTCAACTACATGATCATGCATGGCAATATGATAATATGAAGCGTGTCATATGAGCGGAACGGTGAAAAGTTGCATGTCAATATATCTCGGAATGGCTATGGAAATGCCATGATAGGTAGGTATGGTGGCTGTTTTGAGGAAGATATATGGTGGCTGTTTTGAGGAAGGATATATAGTGAAGTTGCGCGGTACAAGAGAGGCTAGCAATGGTGGAAGGGTGAGAGTGCGTAATATCCATGGGCTCAACATTAGTGAAAAGAACTCATATACTTATTGCAAAATTTTACGAGTCATCAAAACAAAGCAATCAACACATTCTCCTAGGGGGGAGGTTGGTAGGAGTTAACCATCGCACGCCCCCGACCTCCACACAAAGGATGACACTCTACAAATACCTCATGCTCTAACTTCGTCACATAGCGGTTCACCAAACGTGCATGCTACGGGAATCACTAACCTTAACACAAGTATTTCTATATTTCATAATAACTCTACGAGCATGACTCTATCAATATCCTCATATCCCAAAACAATTATCAAGCATCCAACTTATCATCATATTCAATGCACTTAGTATGAAAGTTTTTACTACATTCATCTTGGATGCCTATCATGTGAAGGCTAGTTTTATAAACAAAGCACATTACCATGCTGTTTTAATAGACTCTCAAAAGGATATAAGTGAAGCATGAGAGATCAACAATTTCTACAAAATATAATCACCACCATGCTCTAAAAGATAAAAGTGAAGCACTAGAGCAAAAACTATTTAACTCAAAAGATATAAGTGAAGCACATAGAGTGTTCTAACAATTCCTAGGCCATATTTAACTCTCTCAAATAGGTGTGTCCAGCAAGGACGATTGTGGCAAACTAACAAGCAAAGACTAAAATAACACATGACACTCCAAGTAAAACACATATCATGTGGTGAATAAAAATATAGCTCCGAGTATAGTTACCGATGGATGAAGACGAAAGAGGGGATGCCTTCCGGGGCATCCCCAATCTTAGGCTTTTGGTTGTCCTTGAATTTTACCTTGGGGTGACTTGGGAATACGCAAGCTTGGGCTCTTGCCACTCTTTGTTCCATAGTCCATCAAAGCAATACTTAAAACTTGAAAACTTCACAACACAAAACTTAGACAAAAATCTCGTGAGCTCCGTTAGTATAAGAAAACAAACCACTACTCAAAGGTACCGTAATGAACTCATTCTTTGTTTATATTGGTGTTAAACCTACTGTATTACAACTTCTCTATGATTCATATCCTCCAATACTACTCATAGATTCATCAAAATAAGCAAACAACACACGAAAAACAGAATCTGTCAAAAACAGAACAATGTGTAGTAATATGTAACTTCCGCATACTTCTGTAACTCCAATTTTTTTAATTAAATTGGTAAACGTGAGGAATTTGTCTATTAATCATCTGCAAAAAGAATCAACTAAATAGCACTCTCCAGTAAAATCTGGTGACCATTCTAGCGAGCGCTAACGTTTCTGTTTTTCACAGCAAGATCATATAAACTTCACACAAGTCTTCCCAAAGGTTCTACTTGGCACAAACACTAATTAAAACACAAAACCACATCTAAACACAAGCTAGATGCAATATTTATTCCTAAACAGAAGCAAAAACAAAAAATATAAAATTGGGTTGCCTCCCAACAAGCGCTATCGTTTTACGCCCCTAGCTAGGCTTGAGAATTCAATGATGCTCACATGAAAGATAAGAATTGAAGCACAAAGAGAGCATCAAATAGCATGTGAAAATCACATCTAAGTCTAACATACTTCCTATGCATAGGCATTTTATAGGAAATTAAATTAGCAAGACAAGCAAGATCTAGCATATGCAAGGAAGAAGAAAGAAACAATAGCAATCTCAACAAAACGAGAGGTAAATTAGCAACATGAAGATTTCTACAACCATATTTTCCTCTCTCATAATAATTGCACGTAGGATCATAAGCAAATTCAACAATATAGCTGTCACAAAACATATTCTCAACATGATCCACATGCATGCGAAGTTGACACTCTTCCAAAATAGTGGGATCAACATTAACTAAAGTCATGACCTCTCCAAACCCACTTTCAACAAAAAATTCATAAGATTGATCATACTCCAAATATGTGGGATCTAAAGTTGAAACTCTTCCAAACCCACTTTCAATATTATTGCAAACATTATTATCAATCTCATATTCATCATGGGGTTGAAATAAATTTTCAAGATCATAAGAAGAATCACCCCAATCATGATCATTGCAACAAGTAGTGGACATAGCAATACTAGCATCCCCAAGCTTAGGGTTTTGCATATCATTAACACAATTGACATTAATAGAATTTATAATAACATCATTGCAGTCATGCTTTTTATTTAAGGAGCTATCATGAATCACTTTTAACAATTCCTCACAATTTCCAGATTCATGAATTTCAAGCAAAACCCCATATAGATAATCTAGTGCACTCAACTCACTAGCAATAAGTTCAACATAATTGGATCTCTTAAAGAGATTAGCAAGCAGATGAGGATCCATTAATTAGCAAGCGAAGATGCAAGCTAATAGAGGGCACATAGCAACACAAGCTAACAAAAAGGCGAACGGAAAAAGGGCAAATAAAATGGCAAGGGTGAAGTGGGGGAGAGGAAAACGAGAGGCAAAAAATGTAATGCAAAGGATAAGGGTTTGTGATAGGTACTTGGTATATAACTTTTGCGTAAGCCTCCCCGGCAACGGCGCCAAAAATTCTTCTTGCTACTTCTCGAGCTTGCGTTGTATTCCCTCGAAGAGGAAAGGGTGATGCAGCACATTAGCGTAAGTATTTCCCTCAGTTTTTGAGAACAAAGGTATCAATCCAGTAGGAGACCACGCGCGAGTCCCTCGCACCTGCACAAACAAATAAGAACTTCGTAGCCAACGCGATAAGGGGTTGTCAATCCCTTTACGATCACTTACGAAAGTGAGATCTGATAGAGATGATAGTTTGATATTTTTGGTATTTTTGGATATAAGAACATAAAGTAAAAGCGGAAAAGTAAAGTAGATTGTAGATTGATATGTTGAGAATAGACCCAAGGGCCATAGTTTTCTCTAGTGGCTTCTCTCATGATAGCGGTATTCTATAGCGGGTAAACAAATTACTGTCGAGCAATTGATAGAAAAGCGAATAATTATGAGACTATCTAGGCATGATCATTATATATAGGCATCACGTCCGAGACAAGTAGACTGAAACGACTCTGCCTCTACTACTATTACTCCACACATCGACCGCTATCCAGCATGCTCTAGAGTATTAAGTTCATAAGTACAGAGTAACGCCTTAAGCAAGATGACATGATGTAGAGGGATAAACTCAAACATAGTGATATAAACCCCATCTTTTTATCCACGATGGCAACAATACCATATGTGCCTTGCTGCCCCTACTGTCACTGGGAAAGGACACCGCAAGATTGAACCCAAAGCCAAGCACTTCTCCCATTGCAAGAACTATAGATCTAGTAGGCCAAACCAAACCAATAATTCGAAAAGACTTGCAAGGATATTATAATCATACATAAAGAGTTCAGAAAAGAACCAAATATTTCTCATAGATAATCTTGATCATAAACCCACAATTCATCGGATCTCGACAAACCCACCGCAAAAAGAGATTACATCGAATAGATCTCCTCGAAGACCGAGGAGAACTTGGTATTGAGATCCAAAGAGAGAGAAGAAGCCATCTAGATACTAGCTATGGACCCGAAGGTCTGTGGTAAACTACTCACAACTCATGGTGAGGCGATGATGATGATGTAGAAGCACTCTGTGGAAGATCCCCCCTCCGGCGGAGCTCCGTAACAGCCCCCAAGATGGGATCTCACGGGAACAGAAGGTTGCGGCGGTGGAACTAGGGTTTTCTCTGTTGTTTTGATGGTTTCAGGGTACGTAGATATATATAGGAAGTAGGAGGGCACCGGGGGACAGACGTGGCCCACGAGGCAGGGGGCGCGCCCTATAGGGGAAGGCGCCCCCACCCTTGTGGATGCCACGTCAGCCCTACTCCGTGGTTCTCAAGTCTCCCGTGCGTATTTTGCTCCAAAAATATCTCTCCCGAAGGTTTTATTCCGTTTGGACTCCGTTTGATATTCCTTTTCTGTAAAACCCTGAAATAGGCAAAAAAAAACTACAATCTGGACTGGGCCTTTGGGTTAATAGGTTAGTCCCAAAAATAATATAAAAGTGTATAACAAAGCCCATTAAACATCCAAAACATCATAAATAATAGCATGGAACAATAAAAAATTATAGATACGTTGGAGACGTATCAGGAGGGCACCCCTTGGAGACACGTCAATTGTTCCTAGCCGTGTGTGTTGCCCCCCTCCACAGTTACACACCTCGGTCATATCGTTGCAGTTCTTAGGCGAAGCCCTACACCGGTAACTTCATCATCACCGTCACCACGCCGTCGTGCTAACGAAACTCTCCCGCGACACTCAATTGGATCAAGAGTTCATGGGACATCATTGAGCTGAACGTGTGCTGAACGTGGAGGTGCCGTACGTTTGGTGCTTGGATCGGTTGGATCGCGAAGACGTTCGACTACATCAACCGCGTTACTAAACGCTTCCGCCTTCGGTCTACGAGGGTACGTGGACACACTCTCCCGCTCGTTGCTATGCTTCTCCTAGATAGATCTTGCGTGATCGTAGGTAATTTTTTTGAAATACTACGTTTCCCAACAGCTAGATATATCATAGGCGGTTCCCAAACAGAAAATAAATTTTATTCCTTTTCCAGCAAACTTTCACAAGCCATGGCTAGCCGAATCCACGGTTGCCTTCCATACCAACACTTTCCTAGGAATTTATTATTTGACAGCATAAAGTAAAAAAACATTTCGGGACTGGGCATCCCTAATACTTTTGTCGTACTCTCGTGCAATGACAAGTGAATAAACACTCATCGTGAGAATAACACATCCAGCATGGAAAATATTGGCCACCCCTCACCGCCTTGCAAGCGGTACTGGCACACAAAAGAGAAATTTATTCTGAAAATTAGAGATGGCACATACAAATTTGCTTAGAACGACAAGGAAATACCGCATATAGGTAGGTATGGTGGACTCATGTGGCAAAACCGGGATAAGGGATTTGGATGCACAAGTAGAGCTCATACTTAGTGCAAAATGAAGGCTAGCAAAAGACTGGGAAGCGACCAACCATGAAACAAATAATCTCGTATGCGAACATTGAGCATAAATAACACCGAATAATGCACCACAAGTAGGATATAATTTCATTGCATAATTATTGACTTTCGTGCTTGCATAGGGAATCACAAACTTTAACACTAGTATTCTTACTGAAGCACAATTATTCATCAACATGACTCACATATCATATCATCATGTCTCAAAACTATTACAAGGAATCAAGTTTATTTTGTCCAATGATCTTCATGACATTTTTTTACTTTATCCTTCTTGGACATCTATCACTTTGGGACTAATTTTGATGTGTTGCTTTTGATAAGCTCAAACAAATATAAGTGAAGATCATGAGCATAATTTTTTTCTTCATTCTCTCAAAATAATATAAGTGAAGCAAGAGAGAATTTCTTTAAAATTTTACTAACTCTCAAATAAATCTAAGTGAAGCAAGAGAGTATTTCTTAAAAAATATTAAGCACACCGTGCTCAAAAAGATATAAGTGAAGCACTAGAGCAAGTCCTAGCTCATAAAAATTTAAGTGAAGCATGGAAACCTATTATAACAAGTCATGGCGTAATTTTGGATCTCTCAACTAGGTGTGTACAGAAAGGATTGATGTCTTAAAAAGCAAAACAAAACAAGCAAAGACTCATATCATACAAGACGCTCTAAGCAAAACACATATCATGTGACGAATAAAAATATAGTTTCAAGTGAAATACCGATAGTTGTTGGAAGAAAGAGGGGATGCCACTCGGGGGCATCCCCAAGCTTAGTTGGTTGCTCATTCTTGGATAATAGCTTGGGGTGCCAGGGCATCACCAAGCTTAGGCTCTTACATCCTTCCTTCATCCATCATAAGATAACCCAAAACTTCAAAACTTCAAACACACAAAACTTCAACAAAACCTTCATGAGATCCGTTAGTGAAAAAAATCAAACCACTACTCTAAGTACTGTATCAAATCAATTCGTATTTTGTTTTTGTATTATATCTACCGTGTTCCAACTTTTTTATGGCAAAAATTCATCAAAGAAAACCATAGAGCCATCAAAATAAGCACACAACACAAAGAAAACAGAATCTGTTAAAAACAGAACAGTCTGTAGTAATCTAGAAGTTTCGAAAACTTCCGGACCTCTAAAAATCTTGAAAAAATAGGGCCACGTGAGAAATTTGTATACGAATCTTCTGCAAAAAAATCAACTAAAAAACTTTTCTGTTAAAAATGAGAATTTTTCTCGCGAGCGCAAAAGTTTCTATTTTTTTCAGCAAGATCAAGTCTACTAACACCCAACATGTTACTAAGGCTTTGCTTGGCACAAACCTTTATTCAAACCACAAAAACACATCTCAACAGAGATATTAAAGGGCTTTTTTCACAAGAGCAGAAAATAAAAAGCAAAAAATTATTTTATTCGTTGGGTTGCCTCCTAACAAGCTCTTTCTTTATAGCCATTAAGATAGGCTTGAAATTTCAATGATGCTCACATGAAAGACAAGAATTGAAGCACAAAGAGAGCATCATAAAATATGTGAAAAACACATTTAAGTCTAACATACTTCCTATGCATAGGAATTTTATAAGAAAACAAATTACGAAGACAAGAAATGTCTAGCATATGCAAAGGAGAGGAATAAAACATTGAAAATCTCAACATAACGAGAGGTGATTTAGTAACATGAAAATATCTAGAACCATATTTTCCTCTCTCATAATAAATACATGTAGGATCATACTCAAATTCAACAATACAACAATCATATAAAATTTTCTTTTCATGATACAGATGCGATAAAAGTTTTATAATCTTCCAAGATAGTGGGACTAACATCAAATAAAGTCATGACCTCTCCAAACCCACTTTCACTATTATCGCAAACATATTCTTCATGAGGCTTAAATAAATTTTCAAGACCGTAACAAGAATCACCCCAATCATGATAATTGCAATAAGTAGAGGACAAATCGAAATTAGCACCCCCAAGCTTGGGGTTTTGCATATTACTAGCATAATTGACATTAATAGAATTTATTATAACACCATTGCAATAATGCCTTTCATACAAGGAGTTATCATGAATGACTTCATAAATTTCTTCTTTTATCACTTCATCACAATTATCAGATTCATGAATCTCAAGCAAAACTTCATAAAGATAATCTAGTGCGCTCAACTTACTAGCAATTGGTTCAACATAATTGGATCTTTTGAAAAGATTAGCAAGTGGATGAGGATCCATATCAATAAATTTTCAGCAAGCGAAGATGCAAGCAAATAGAAGACACATGGCAACACAAGCACACATTATTTTGGTATTGAAAAAACACACAACTTAGTGTTCTCCTGCGTCATCTTGACCAGCTGTAAACAATAACACAAGTAGGCGATGGATTCGACCGGAAAACAACGAATGAAAAAGAGGGCGAATAAAAACGGCAAATATTTGTGAAGTGGGGGAGAGGAAAATGAGAGGCAAATGGCAAATAATGTAAACTGCGAGGAGATGAGACTTGTGATTAGGAACATGGTTATGTTGAAGATCCTCCCAACAACGGCGCCAAAAATACCTTTTGATGTCGCTTAAAGCTACGTCGGGTTTTCCCCATAGAGGAATGGATGATGCAGCACAGCGGCGGTAGGTATTTCCCTCAGATGTGAAATCAAGTTTATCGAACCAGTAGGAGAACCAAGCAACACAACGTAAACAACACCTGCACATAAATAACAACATATCGCAACCCGACGTGTTAAAGGGGTTGTCAATCCCTTTCGGGTAACGAACGTGAGAGAGAGAGATAAATATTGGTGGATTGGTTGATAAATAAGATAAATCGCAGCAAGGTAGTTTTGGGTTTTTGGTTTAGTAGATCTAAAAATAAAAGCAAATGCAAATAGATCGCAAAGGCAAATATATGGGAAAGAAGACCCGGGGGCCGTAGGTTTCACTAGTGGATTCTCTCGAGAAAAATAGCAACGGTGGGTGAACAAACTATTGTTGGGAAATTGATAGAACTTCAAATAATCATGACGATATCCAGGCAATGATCATTAAATAGGCATCACGTCCAAGATTAGTAGACCGACTCCTGCCTGCATCTACTACTATTACTCCACACATCGACCGCTATCCAGCATGCATCTAGTCTATTAATTTCATGAAAAAATGGAGTAATGCATTAAGAATGATGACATGATGTAGACAAGATCCGTATATCTATGGCGTTAGATATGAATCTCGTCGTTTTATCCTTAGTGGCAACGATACATATGTGTCGGTTCCCCTTCTGTCACTAGGATCAAGCACCGTAAGATCGAACCCACTACCGGGCACCTCTTCCCATTGCAAGATAAATAGATCAAGTTGGCCAAACAAAAACCAATATCGGAGAAGAAATACGAGGCTATAAGCAATCATGCACATAAGAGATCAAAGAAACTCAAATAACTTTCATGGATATAAAAAGATAGATCTGATCATAAACTCAAAGTTCATCAGATCCCAACAAACACATCGCAAAAAGAGTTACATCATATGGATCTCCAAGATACCATTGTATTGAGAATCAAAAGGGAGGGACGAAGCCATCTAGCTACTAACTACGGACCCGAAGGTCTACAAAGAACTACTCACGCATCATCGACGAGGCACCAATGGAAGTGGTGAACCCCTCCGTGATGGTGTCTAGATTGGATCTGGTGTTTCTGGACTCTGCGGCGGCTGGATGAATATTTTGTCGACCCCCTAGGGTTTCTGGAATATTTGGGTATTTATGGAGCAAAGAGGCGGTCCGGGGGCACCCGAGGTGGGCACAACCCATCAGGGCACGCCTAGGCCTCCTGGCGCACCCTGGTGGGTTGACCTCTCCTCAGGACTCCCCCCAAGTGCCACCAGGGCCCATTGTCTTCCTTCTGGCCCAGAAAAAATCACAAAAATAGTTTCGCGGTGTTTGGGCTCCGTTTGATATTGATTTTCTGCGATGTAAAAAACATGCAGAAAACAGCAATTGGCACTTGGCACTATGTCAATAGGTTAGTACCAAAAAATGATATAAAATGATTGTAAAACATCCAAGAATGATAATATAACAGCATGGAACAATAAAAAATTATAGATACGTTGGAGACGTATCATAGGTCTACAAGGAATTACTCACGCATCATCGGAGAGGCACCAATGGAGATGGTGAACCCCTCCCTGATGGTGTCTAGATTGGATCTGGTGGTTCTAGACTTTGCGGCGGCTGAAATAGAATTTCGTCGACTCCTCTAGGGTTTCTGGAATATATGAGTATTTATAGAGCAAAGAGGCGGCGCGGGAGGCCACCGAGGTGGGCACAACCCACCTGGGCGCGACATGGGGGGCCTGGCGTGCCCTGGTGGGTTGTGCCCACCTCAGGGCACCCCCTAGGCGTAGCTCTAGCCCAATGGATGTCTTCTGTCCCATAAAAAATCTCTAAAAAGTTTCGCGGTGTTTGGACTCTGTTTGATATTGATTTCCTGCGCTGTAAAAAACATACAGAAAACCGCAACTGGCACTTGGCACTATGTCAATAGGTTAGTACCAAAAAATGATATAAAATGATTGTAAAACATCCAAGAATGATAATATAACATCATGGAACAACCAAAAATTATAGATACGTTGGAGACGTATCATGGCTCCCCCGCAATCCGCATGTTGCCCGTCGACCACCTTTGGCTTCAGATTGAAGATCTTGAGCCATAAGCCGAAGTGTTGGGGGACGCGGAGGAATGCCTCACATACAACTATGAAAGCTGATATGTGTAGGATAGAGTTCGGTGCGAGATCGTGGAAATCCAGCCCGTAGAAAAATAGGAGGCCCCGGAAAAAGGGGTGGAGCGGAAACCCCAGCCCCCGAATAAAGTGAGGGATGGAAACCACCCTCTCACCCGGCTCAGGGACAGAGATCACCTGGTTCTTATCGGGAACCCGATGCGCTATGTAGTCGGCGAGGCAGCTTGCACTCCGGAGATTCTTCACGGTCTTCTCCGTGACCGTGGAGGCCTCCCACTTGCCCTTGGAGCCGGTTCTAGCCATTGCTGGGGAAGGAGGCGGTGGTGGAGGAGCTGAGAGTTGCAGGAGCAGGAGCTGTGGGCACTGGGGCTAATGGGATTGGGAAGCTAGGGCTTGAGGAGAGCATGAGGTGAAAGGGGAAGGATCTGTGTCATTTTATAGATAGTGAATACCAAACGTCCCCCCACTCAGGCTGTAAAACTCGCCGGTTCCCAACGCAATCGTGCGTAAGGCACAGTTGGGTTACCCATGTCATATTGATAGGGATCCCGCGATAAGCGGGCACGATCTCTGCTTTGACAAGACGTGCCAATGGGGCCATGCCTCGAAATGTGAAACTAGAGCCAAGAAAATGGTTTGATATATTAAAGGGTCAAACATGATGTTTCACTAAAAAGTTATCAGTAAAGACACAATGTTCGCTTTTCAATACATTACCTTCAAGGTTAAGGGTTGTACTAATCATGGAGAGCCGGACATAGTTCCTTTGTGCAGGGAATAATACTTCAATATGTTCGGAAGGAGGAACCCGCCTTGCAATGCTGAAGACAGTACGCGTGCCGGACTCATCGTCATCGAAGACTGGTTCAGGGGCTACTGAGGGAGTCCTGGATTAAGGGGTCCTCGGGTGGCCGGATTACTCGTTATGGGCCGGATTGGTGGGCCGAGAAGATTATCGTTGAAGACTATCCCCCGTATCCGTGTAGGACTCCCATATGTGTAAAATAGCAAGTTTAGAGTCCGGGTGTAATATTTCCTTCCTCTGCAAGATGATCATGTACAACCCCAGGTCCCTCCGGTGCATATATAAACTGGAGGGTTTAGTCCGTAGCGACATGATCACTATTACATAGGCTAGACTCCTAGGGTTTTAGCCATTATGATCTCGAGGTACATCAACTCTTGTAACCCTATATTCATCAAGATCAATCAAGCAAGAAGTATGGTATTACCTCGATCGAGAGGGCCCAAACCTGGGTAAACATCGTGTCCCCAGTCTCCTGTTACCATCCATTCTCAAACGCACAGTGGGACCCCCTACCCAAGATCCGCCGGTTTTGACACCGACAGGATGATGTATTACGGAACGAGTAAATAGACTTGCCGATAACGAGATTGAGCTAGGTATAGATATATTGTCGATCGAATCTCGGGCAAGTAACATACCGACAGACAATGGGAATTGTGTATGTTGTCATAACGGTTCGACCGATAGATCTTCGTAAAATATGTGGGAGCCAATATGGGCATCCAGGTTCCGCTATTGGTTATTGACCGGAGAGGTGTCTCGGTCATGTCTACATAGTTCTCGAACCCGTAGGTTCCGCACGCTTAACGTTCATTGACAATATAATATTTTTTGAGTTATGTGATTTGGTGACCGAATGTTGTTTGGAGTCCCGGATGAGATCATGGGTATGACGAGGAGTCTCTAAATGGTCGAGAGGTAAATATTGATATATAGGACGATGATATTCAGACATCGAAAGTGTTTCGGAGGACATCAGGTACTCATCGGGTCACCGGAAGGAGTTTCGGGCATCCCCGGCAAAAGATATGGGCCTTATGGGCCAAGAGGGGAAACGCACCAGCCACCAGGGGCTGGTGCGCCCCCCATATGGGCCGAACCAAGGGGAGAAGGAAAGAGGGGAAGAGAAAGGAAAGGGGGGGGGGGATTCGGCCTCCCCCTTCCCTTTCTCCCCCTTCTCTTTCCTTTCCCCTCCCGTATATATGGCAGGGGGCACGACTAAGGGAAGTAGGACTCTATCCTACTTGGGGCGCCTGCTGGCCTCTCTCCTCCCCTCCCACCTATATATTTGTGGGAGGGGGGCGCCGCACACGGCTAGGCAATTGTCTGGTGTGCTCTAGGCGCCCCCCCTCCACCGTTTACTACCTCAGTCATATTTGCGTAGTGCTTAGGTGAAGCCCTACGGAGATTACTTCACCATCACTATTGCCACGCCGTCGTGCTGACGGAACTCATCTACTATCTCGACGTCTTACTGGATCAAGAAGGCGAGGGACGTCACCGAGCTGAACGTGTGCATAACGCGGAGGTGCCGTGCGTTCGGTAGTTGATCGGTTGAAGCATAAAGAAGTTCGACTACATCAACCGCGTTGTGAAACGTTTCCGCGTACGGTCTACGAGGGTATGTAGACACACTCTCCCCCTCGTTGCTGTGCATCTCCATGGATAGATCATTGCGTGTGTGTAGAATATTTTTCTGTTTTCCATGCAACGTTTCCCAACAGTTGATATATCATAGGTAGTTACTCCCACTTTTGTTTCATAAATATAGGTAATATCTAGCATATCGGTCGGAATGTATGTATGTGTAATATGCAGTATATACAAATATTTAGGTAATATATATTTACTACTTTTTAAGTAGTATGTAACAAATTTTGAGCATGAACTATGGGCTCACTTGCAAAATTTTCGTATAACTCACTTTAGAGTATCTTACATATAGCATATATGTATAAGAACGTAAGGTTTTCGTTTCGCCCTCTCCTTCGT
Organism: Secale cereale; assembly: GCA_902687465.1. Lineage (NCBI taxonomy): Eukaryota > Viridiplantae > Streptophyta > Magnoliopsida > Poales > Poaceae > Secale > Secale cereale. Next base: position 571,685,709 of record LR738710.1, read on the forward strand.
CCAACCTCTCTATATATGGTCTCCTTCCCTTTTCTTGTTTATTTTTTCCTCCCATATATATTTTTTCTCATGAATAATATGATTATTATTTTGTACCTCAATAAATTCTTCTTACCAGATAAGTGCTTAACAATAATATTGCATTTTCCTAATAAGATGACAAGTAAATCATGGAAATTGCATACAAAAACTTGTTAAGATTTTGGCGCACCAACGTAATAATAGACATGCAATTACCAGCTAATCTACTAGAATTTTATACTCCCGTTGCTAATTAAGGACTTATTGTTTGAGTAGGAAGATTTTGTTTTTTCTCCTTCCCTCTTTTCAATAAGAAGAAGTATTTGAAATGAACTGCCTAAGCATAGTTTTGCGGATCCAAACTAATCTAGTTTATTTCTAAATATGCGTTGACATTATTTCAACACGCATTACCATTTTTTGAATAGACGTTAAATATTTTTAAGATATGGGTTGAATATTTTTAAATGCAAGTCAAACAATTTGTTAATACATGTTTGAACAATGTCAGATGCACCTTCAACATTTTCTAATGCACAACGAACATTATTTTGAATACACAATAGGCATTTTTATATGTTATAAATATATTTACAAATATTGCACCAACAATTTTTTTACATTTTATGAACATATTTAAATTTGTCATGAGCAAATTTTTAAAACTGTGAATATTATTAAATGTCAAGAATTTTTTACGAATGATAAACATATTTTTTATTATTTAATAAAAAATGTATCAATTTTTTGAAATGTTATGAACATTTTTTAAACATGAATTTTTTGAATGGTATGTACTTCTAAAAAGATGTATTATTGTCGAAAATGGTCTTTGGAGACTGAGCGACTTGAAGGCCGGTATCATGTGCGTCCGTTTTTACTGGGATTAGTAGCAGGTCCGTATTCCTCCTACCGTATATCAGATAGAGTCATTTAAACACGCATGTATTCTTCTTTATTGAATAGTAGCATCCCAATGAGACGAGGAGGTCCAGCCGCACGGGCACAAGTGCCTTGCTGTGTCTTCCTGGTGCCACCCTCCTTCCTTCTCTCCAGCTCCCCTTCCTCCTTGTATCGATTCTGAAGAAATCCAATCTTGCTGACATGCACGAGCCCCATGAATAGATACAACTACTGACTCCAGTCACTCCAACCCCTAGGATACTTCCCCGCAAAAAAAAAAACCCCTAGGATACTTTCCGCATCTAATCTAGGAATGAAACTGCAACCAAATTAAAAAAACACCTGTCTGATCCATTTTTTAGGGAAGAATTATACTAGAACTAGTCAGCTACAAGCGCAAACACCGCCGCTCCCCCCTCATAAGTCACAGCACGCCAAAACCATTACCATAAGTAGAACAAGAAACAAAATCGAGAGCTCTGCAAGAACATTGCCCTGTGTCGATCTCCTAGAAGAAGAATTCTATCCCGTCCATGGTGAACTGCCCGGTGCGCCGGAGGAAGAGGATGACCGTCTCCTGCCCCTGTGCGCATCCAAGTTTTTTTTGTGAAATGTGTGCGCATAGCAAGCCCTTTTTTCTATTTGAGAAGGCCAAGCCCTAAAAACTTCTGCTCCCCCTCCCCTCCCCCCGCGCCGCTGGCCACTCCGGCCGCGGCGGCCACCAACCAAGCCTTCATGGCGACGAGCTCGCCCTCCTCGCCAGCTGGGGGCTCTGGTCTCGGACCGGATCTTGATGCCTGGGAGTCTCCTCCATCCTCTGGTCCGTCCGCGGTCCCGGAGACGCCGCTCGCGAGCTCGCCAGATCCGGCCTCGTCGCCGCGGATCCCACCTCGGGAGCCGCCGCTGATGGATGGGCAGCCCTTTGGCCCGGCAGGTCAGGCCACTCCGCCTCACCCGCGCATTAAGTCCATCATCGTCGCTCCATCACCAGCTGTAGACCTTTCCTCTTCGGGTGCGGATGGGGGGTGGACCGAGGTCAGCCACCAAAAGAACCGGCGCCCTTCCTCTGGCCCGCTGGTTTCTGATGCGCGCCGTAGGGCGCACTCGTCGGTCCGCCGGAGCGGCTTCAATGCGAGCGCTGGCCGCGACGCCTTCTTAAGCAAGTTCCGCGGCCGCTGCTTCAGATGTCTCAGCAAGCGCCATCGCCTCGTCGATTGTAGGGATCCAATCCATTGCATCCTTTGCGAGCAGCCGGGGCACATTGGCAAACACTGCCCGCAGAACCCTCGGAACCTGAGCAGAGGAAGTGCAAAGAGTAGGCTAGGGCCGGCGCCGTCGCCGGTGCCTCTCCACGCGCGTCTCCAGTTCCCGCCGCCCGCTGCACCAAGCATGCCCACCTCCACCCAGACCATGTTGTACCACGTCGACCCGGCGCGCCGTCCCCGAGAGAGCCACTCGGTGGCCATGTCCACTGGGGTGGCTGAGCAGGCCATTTTCTTCCTGCGCCACCACGCCATCACCCTGTGCGCGGCGGATGGGGTGAACGCCACGTCCCCTATGGCCATCGGGCGGGCTCTGGAGGCGCAGCTCGCCGTCCCTGAGCACCAGCTGCGGGTCACGGCCCACCACCTGGAGCACTACCTCGTCATCTTCAACCAGCCGGCGCACCACGACAACGCGGTCCGCCGCGGCTCCATCCGCGTCGACGGCGCCGTCTTCACCATCGCGCCGTGGCACAAGCACGACCACGCCTCCTTCGACACGCTCAGCCTGCATGTCCGCGTCGTCATCGAGAAGGTCCCAATGCAGTACTGGTCCCTGGAGGGGGCCGAGGAGATCCTGGGGAAGAAGGTGCGTGTCGACCGCCTCGACAGCAGGACGCTGGAGCGTGGGCACACGAAAACTTTCGCTTGCTGGCTCTGGACTCGCGACGTCGCCCACATCCCCACCAAGCACACCTTGTGGGTGTTGCCGCGCGGCGCGGGGCGGGTGGAAGAGATGCAGGGCTTCTCGCCGCCGGACCGGCGAGTGGCTCCACCGCCGGGCGCTGTGTCCTACACGATGCTGATCCACGTCGACCGGGTGGAAGATTGGACGCCCCTCTCCCCGCGCTCCTCTCACTCTGGCCAGAGTGGGCTGCCGTCATCTGACTCCGATGGCGACGACCGGCCGTTCCCTATGGTGGTCCCGGGCACTTGGACCATGGAGGTGGAGGATGGCCAGCGTGCTGAACGCCAGCAACGCCTGGCTTGTGCCCCGGTGGCGAACCTGGGTTGCCGCGGCATGCCGCGGGGCGGCCCTGGCCGCGATCAAGACGGAGAGGGTGGCAACGGTGGCGGCGGCCGCCGCTCCTGGAAGGACGCCTTGCTGCGCCGCGGACGCACCCCGGCCCCGCAGGCACAACCTCCTGCCCCTCGCCGGCGGAGCCGCTCACCCCCTGCGAAACGCCACTCGAAGGGCCAGAGAGGGCGGCGCCATGATGATAGGAGATCATCGTTGGCACCGCAGCGTCGCGACGACCGGAGGCGCTCCACCCCACCACCTCCCCCTCCGCCCCCTGCACCGGCCGGCTCCGGAAACAACGGCAAGGACCCGGTGGAGGATTTCTTCAAGCAGGCAAAAAGGCCACTAGTCGCCTCTGTGGTGGTGGACTGCATGGCGGCTGACATGCAGGCGGTGGCTGATGCTGCTGTCGCTGCTCCGCTGGACTTCAACGACGGCCAGCAGGTAGAAGAGGGAGAGCCGGTGACGCAGCCAGATGCATTCGGCCCCACGCTGTCTGGCCCTCCGCCGCCCATCGGCCAGTTCAGCCGCCACGCCCCTGCCCCGGCGCGCACCATGGAGCTCCAGCTGGGCGCTGTGACAAGCCGCGTCTGTCAGCTGGAGATCACTGAAGCTGAAGCTGATGAAAGCATCGAGCCGCGCCGCCTCTTCCGCAAGACCCAGGCCCCGCTCGTTGCTTCGCCGCCGGCACGCAGGCCATCTGCACCACCAAAGTCCCGTGCTGTGTCGGTGCCCTCCCGCCAGAGCGCACGTCAGGCAGCCCTCGCGTCAACGGTGCCGGTGGCGCAGCGTGCTTCCCTGCGCATTGTCAAGGAGCTGGGGCTACTGGGACCAAAGCAGGAGATGTCACCAGAGGTGGCTAAGGCACTGATCCGGCGTTTCGATGAGCCCCTGACAGACAACGACATTGCTGTCATTGCCAAGCTCACGCGTCTGGATGTCAGTGCATTGCGCGTCGCAGCTGCCATGGCTGGACCTGAAGGAGCTGCCGAGGAGGCCGTAGTTTAGTTATGTTAGTTCTCCATATGTATTCTCTCCGGTGGCGACCGGCTTTGTGCCGGTGTGAGTTAGGTCTATCCTCGTCGAGTTGTAGCTTGTGGTTAGTCTGTCGCCGGCGTATCTTGGGAGCTATTGGTGGTCGCCGGCGATCCCCTGTTATGTTGGCTGTGTTCTGCTTGGGCCCGAGGCCATTTAGTTTAATTAGTCATCGGAGATCATGCTTGTTTCCCCATGAGTAACATGCTTAGCCCGATCATGTGCTGGAACGTCCGCGGCCTAAACAACCCGGCGAAGCGAGCATCGGTTTGTGAGATGGCCACCACGCACAAAGCGGCAATCCTCTGCCTGCAAGAAACTAAAATTGAGGTTTGGACACCCAACCTCGTGCGTGAGATAGGAGGTGCCCTGCTGCAAGACTGCATTGCTCTGCCGGCGATCGGCACCTGCGGCGGAGCGGCAATTCTCTGGAATAGAGATGTAGTTTCTGTAGACTCCCATGCGATCAGCATCTTTGCGATCATGGCCAAGGTCAAATGGCACGGGCAGCAGGAAGGTTTTTGGCTTTCCTCTGTCTACGGACCTGCTGACGATGCAAGAAAGGAGGCCTTCCTCCTCGAGCTCTCCCGTACAGCACCACCAAGCTCAGAGCCATGGCTGATAAATGGGGATTTCAACCTCATCTATGAAGCCCGCGACAAGAACAATCTAAACCTCAACCGACGACTAATGGGTAGATTTAGATCGGCGATCGACCACGCGGGACTGAAGGAAATAAAATGTAAAAACAGACGCTACACTTGGAGCAATGAACGTGATGATCCAACTCTTGTTAGTATAGACAAGTTTTTTTGCAACCAAGCATGGGAGTCCCTCTTCCCCTCCTTCTCGCTAGTAGCTGCATCCACAGCAACTTCAGACCACTGCCCTCTGATTTTAGCCGACGCCAGTGCCCCGCCACGCCGAGCAAATTTTAAATTTGAAAATTTCTGGCCCAAGTTCCCGCGGTTCATGGAGACAGTGGAGAGGGCCTGGAACAGGCCGGTTCAGACCTCCTGTGCATTCCTTCGCCTGCACGCTAAGCTTGCGCGCACGGCTCGGGCACTGAAGACCTGGAGCAAGACTCTCTTCAGCGACGCCAAGCTCCAGTTCCACATCGCGGCAGAGATCGTCCTTCGTTTAGAGGTGGCCCAGGAAACACGTCGTCTGACAGTGGCAGAAGCTGATCTTCGAAAATCGCTGAAGCTCCGTATGCTAGGACTGGCAGCGATCGAGCGTGCAAGGAAACGACAGGCATCGCGCCTAACTTGGCTCCGGTTGGGCGACGCGGGCACAAAATTTTTCCATGCAAAGATGAGATCCCGACGCCGAAGAAACTTCATCCACAGCATCCAGATGGGTGGTGAGATCGCCACGACGCACGAAGAAAAACAGATGATGATTCACCAGCATTTCCAGGCGAGTCTTGGCTCCAAGGCTGCTCGCCCGATCGACATCAATTGGGAATCGCTGAACATGCCGACGATCCAGGGAGGGGGCCTGGACAACCCATTCTCTGAAGAAGAAATCTGGGCAGCAATCAAGGCCTCCCCTGCTGAAAAAGCACCCGGCCCGGACGGCTTCACCGGGACATTTTTTAGAGCGTGCTGGCCGGTGATCAAAGAGGACGTCAAGCAGGTGTTTGAGCAGTTTTACCGCATTGCTGGGAACGATTTCAGCAAGCTAAACACAGCAGCAGTAGCACTCATTCCCAAAAAGGATGGAGCTGAACAAATTCAGGACTACAGACCCATTAGTCTGATCCACTCCATTGCAAAGCTCATAGCAAAGGTGCTCTCCACTAGATTAGCCACGGTCATCCACTCCATCATCTCGCCGGCTCAGTCAGCATTCCTGCGCTCCAGATGCACTCACGACAGTTTTCTGTATGTACAAAATGTTGTCCGCTCGCTCCACCGAAAGAAGACGCCGGCGCTCCTGTTCAAACTCGACATTGCGCGCGCTTTTGACAATGTATCCTGGGAGTACTTGCTGCAACTTCTTCAGGTGCTCGGTTTCTCGGCGCGCTGGAGAGATTGGATCACCGTGCTCCTCTCCACAGCCTCATCCTGTTTCCTCCTCAACGGCACAGTAGGACAACAAATAGCTCACCGCAAGGGACTCCGGCAGGGCGACCCGCTCTCCCCGCTCCTTTTCATCCTTGCTATAGATCCCCTGCATCGTCTGCTGCAGCGCGCCACTGAGCTGGACCTCATCGCCCCCCTGCCTGGTAGGGATCTATCGCTAAGAGTCAGCCTATACGCCGACGACGCCGTCATCTTCGCAAACCCTGTCAAAGAGGAGATAGATGCTCTGCTTCAGATTCTTCACGATTTCGGCAGTGCAACTGGGTTGCGGGTAAACCTTGCCAAGTCAACGGCGTCTGCTATACGCTGTGATGAGGCCACCCTGGCGGATGTTCTGCAAAACTTCGGTGGCCAAACTGTGGATTTTCCCCTGAAATACCTTGGCCTCCCGATCACTCTCTCCCGTCTACGGCTGGTTCACATTCAGTTCATCCTCGATCGCATCAAGGCCAGGCTTGCGGGATGGAAGGGCAAGCTAATGTCTATAGCTGGACGCCGAGTACTGGTGCGGAGTGTACTCAGTGCACTGCCCACCTTCGCCCTGACGGTGCTGCGCGCGCCAAAGAAGTTCCTGAATGAGGTCGACAGGGTGCGGCGGCGCTTCCTGTGGGCACAAGATGAAGAGCTCAGCGGAGGAAAATGCAAGGTCAGCTGGCCCGTGGTGTGCACTACGATCGACCATGGAGGTCTCGGAATCCTGGACATGTCACGCTTTAGTAGAGCGCTCAGATTGCGCTGGCTTTGGCTGTCCTGGACATGCCCGGACAGGCCGTGGATTGGCATGCAGCTGCCATGCGACGACGGAGACAGGGCTCTCTTCTCGGCCTCGACAACGGTGACTCTCGGCGACGGAGCAACGGCCACCTTTTGGCATTGCTCCTGGACAGGATCGGGCAGCCTCAAGGCTGCCTTTCCATCACTTTTCAAGCACTCAAGAAGGAAAAACAGATCGGTCAGGGAGGCGCTAAATAATAGCACCTGGCTCCAGGACCTTGCTCATGGAAACACACAACCTATATGGGAAGAAGCAATCAGATTGCAGAGATGGATTCAGTCCAGGAGCATTCAACTTGATGATCAACAACCTGACAAAATTAGATGGAAGCATGAAGCATCAGGCAATTACTCAGCTAGCTCGGCATATAGAGCGCAGTTCCAGGGCCTGATCAAGTCTGAACTCAGAGACATCGTTTGGAACTCTTGGGCACCGGCACGTCTGAAGATGTTCATTTGGCTGCTGCTCAAGAACAGGCTCTGGTGCAATGATCGTTTACAGCGAAGGGGATGGCCAAATGGATATTTTTGCCAGATGTGCTTTAGAAACCTTGAGACCTCGCACCACCTCTTCTGGCACTGCCCGATCTCTAGAGCGGTCTGGACAAAGGCTGCGGAGGGTCGTGGTTGCTGCACTCTGCATCCATCAACATGTCAAAACCAGAGCAAGCCAATGGAGATTATTAGACTGATGACAAACGGAGCATCAGCACAGCACAAGAAGGCCCTCAAGACCATGCTCATACTGATCCTCTCTGAGCTGTGGAAAGAGAGAAACGATTGCACTTTCAGAATGAAGGTGGCTAAGCCAGATGACATACTAGGAGCTGTCAGAAGAATTTTTGAGTTTTGGCGACAAGCAGGAGCAACCTTCCTGGAGCACCCTTTCTGGGAACCTCCATGAGATAGCTAGTTTTTTTGTATGCTGATCACAGGTTTTTGTGACCTGTTGACAGCCCTTTTCTCTTTCTTCTCATTATATCCTTGATCTTATGATCACCTCATCTTTTGTATTCCCACATGCTCCCTGCTATCAACCAATACAAGCCAGCCAACAGCTGGATCTTTAAAAAAAAAAAGAAATGTGTGCGCATCCAAGTAAATGCAAAGCGATGTGTCCTTATATGGGCCCATCCCATTTAATGATCCACCAGCCCACTCCCTGGCGCCACATGTGAAATATTCAGATCAGCCCATGAGGCACATGATGTCCCTCCACCACCCACCCAACCGGCCCATGTACAAAGATAGCACCCAAGCCAATGGTGCTGCTGTATTCTTGATTAACAGCCACAGTATATAAGTTTTGGAATGGCAGGAAGCGCACATCACAACGTTACAATGTATGACACGGATTTCGGGAGCCAGGCAGCTCGGCCTCCGAAACGCCTCACTCTATTATTGTTACTTATAAAATGTCATGAAGCTACATAATCGGAGCTTTGTGCATGCATGGAGGTGTTGTTGATTGCCATTCTGAGAGCAGCTTCCTTTTTCACGTGGAGATGGACTCTCTAGCAGCAATTAACATGATCAATGAGAAGAATATGGATAGATCCATCTTTGCTTCTTTGGTGCGGGAGATCAAGCATCTCTTGAGTCTTCGGAAAACTTTTGTGTCACATATTTCTCGTGGCCAGAACTTTGTTAGCTAAATTTGCTAGAACGGAAATTAGAACTATCAAGATTAAACTCTAGCTTGTCAGAGGTACGTGATTTTTGTACTGCAGACTGGCGATTCTGCCATTTGAGTAATACATTTTTCAACCGCAAAAAAACACTAACTAAAAACCAACGTTGAAAACTTGCAAAAAAAAGCCAGAAAAAACACTATATAAACGGCCCAGCAAGAAAGAAAGGCCAATACTATATTTTATTGGGCCGACCCACTAAAGTAGCACTATAGGAGACCACTTGTTCAAACTCGCTACAAGCCATACATAGATGCATTTTGTAAACTTGCTATTATTATTTTTTCAATGTAAACTTGCTATTTCAACAATAAAGCGGGCGTGTTTCCCCTAAAAAAGAGTACATTTCCGTTAGGAGGGCGTAGGACGCTCTACAGGGTGTCCCCTATTCGAATCCTCCTATAAGCCTGTCAAGGAATCTCACAAGCCTTGTGTCATGGCGGGCCAGCTAGGTGGAGCCTCACTCCCGATTTTCTATATTGCATTTTACAATTTCCCAGTTATCCCACATAAAAACCGACTGCCAAATTTATTGACATGATTTTAAAAACAAAAGGTTAGTAATTGTTAAGAATTTTTAAATGATTTCAACCTTTAATAAAACCACGAACTAGTAAAGGATTGAAATTATTTTATTTGTGAATTTAAAAGGGGCTCACAATTTCTGTAAAAAAATATTTAAAATATTTCAAAACATGTTCATGATTTCCGAAAAGATGTCCATGATTTTTTTAAATGTCTGCACATTTTAAGAAATTTTCACAATTTTTTTGAATAATCTTAAATTTAATAATGTTGATGTATATACAAAAATTAATAAAATTTAAAATATTTGTGTATTTTATAAAAACACATGAAATTTTTAAAAATTCCAAAAATAAAAAATGTTCATGCTTTTTGGAAAAAGGGAAAGAAAAGAACAGATAAAAAGAACAAGAAGAGAAAAAGGAAATAACAAAAATATGCAAGCATCACTCTCATAAATATACGTTGGTCGGTCCAAAGTCGTTATCTCATCTATGTTTACTCACAGGGGCGGGCCTAGGAATTGAGGACTGTGTATTCAAAATTTGAAAACATTTTTTTTTGGAACCCTACAACCTTCCTTTTGGCGCGCCGCGTATAACGATTATAGCAGCACATTGTATTAGTTTTAAACTATATAAAAGATATCACATAATATATTATATATTGTACTAGTTCTAAACTATATAAAAGATATCACATAATATATTATATTGATAAAATTTGATCATAACTTGGTACTGTTCAACATAAAGAAGTAAAAACTATTCGACATATCGTGGCAAAATGTAAAATATATAGAGGATAAAAATAAATAAATGATAAGAAACCTTACAAATTACATGATAACTTTGCGATCCTTGATGCTTTGAAAATGAGTGATAATGTCCTCATCCTTAACTTGCACGAAAAATTCCCTTTCAATGAATGTGACCAAACAATCATTCCAGTATTTCTGCCACATCTTGCTTCTTAGCTTATTTTTTTATATAATTCATTGATGAAAATACTCTCTCAACACCGGTTGTTGCAACAGGAAGAACTAGCACCAATTTAAGAAGTTTGTAAACAATCTCATACCGTAGAGCCCTCTTTTACTATAATTAAGCAGAAAGACAACTGGTCGGTGATCAAACTAACTTACTTAGTCTTGTACTTCTGTACTGCAGCCTCTTCGAGAATATGAGAACAAAATCGAGCCCCTGTTGTCTGAATTCAGTTCGACAGTGACAGATAAATTCAGTTAGAACACTTTGTATAATTGAATTTGGGGTTAAAGGATTAGTACATGTAATTAGCGATTATACCTTCAAAAACTGAATTTGGGTTGTGACTTTGAATTGAATCGATTACTACCCCTGATTCCTTCACGCCTGCTAATCCACCACCTACTGTAGTATGGAGAGATAAGAAAGTCGAGAACAAGAAGGGGGCGAGGAATCAGATAGACCTGGCCATGGGCAGCCCGACCCGGTTGGCCCGACCGGCCCGGTCCGGCCCGACCTTGTCCACGGGCCGGGCTCGGACCTAGATTTCAGGTCCGGTGGCCGGGCCGGGCCGGGCCCGGACCCGTCGTTTTTGCACATTAGTGAAGGAGCCCGGCCCGAGGCCCGAGGCCCGTCGGGCTTTTGCATGTTCGGGCCGGGCTCGGGCCCGATTTTTAGGCCCGACGGCCGGGCCGGACCGGGCTCGGGCCTGGGTTTTTTGCACCGGGCTTGGGTCGACCCAGCCCGAAGCCCGGCCCCGGCCCGGGGTTTGGCCAGGTCTAGAATCAGGGATGGATTTTCCGCGCGCGTCTACGCGGCAGCCGCCGCCACGTGCACGTGCGATCGATCGCCGCCCCGTGCACAGCTCTGGGCCCTGGCTGCCGTCCGGTGCCGATCAGGCGGTTGGCGGCACGGGTCGCCTGTGGTGCGCAGAGAACTGGAGAATAGGGGAAGGGCGGCGCTGCCAGTTCGTGTCCTCTGATCGATCGATGGGTCATTTTTTTCTGGGGTGTGCTGCAGCGATTTGGGCCATATGGGCCATGTCGTGGTGGTGAGGGGGAAATAGACGATGGGTTGCCTTTGTTTTTGGGCTGAAACACAGTATATATACGATATATACCTAGTTTTCTGACAAAATAAATGGGTATTCAGGTGAATACCCTTGAATTGAGGTGGGCCCGCCCCCTTCCTCAACATCTTGTCCACAACTAGGGATGAATAGGTTTTTCCTTCCTACTCGTTGCGTTAAGAAAGGAACCGCCGCTGTGCACACGGATCACCGAATAACACTGCACGCAGTCCTTCAATTGCTGAATATGAGATGGGCTTTGGGCCCATTTAGCAATTACAGAAAAATCCCTAAGGGCCCATGCTGCCTAGCAAGTGGTGGGAGTTTAGTCCCACATTGCTAGTTGAGAGAGATGTACACTAACTTATAAGGTGAGACATTCTCCCACTACTATGAGTTGGTGTGAAGGAAGGAGAGGTGTTCCACACGCGCGCTCCTCCTCCTCCGCCGCCCGCTCGTCTCGTCACGACGGGCTGCGGGTTGCGGGAATCTCGCCGAGCCGATGTGTTCTTTTTGTCACGCAGGATTGGAATTTGAACAGTCAACTGAAAACGATTAATGGAAAATGAATACGAGCTGAAACGTCTCGTCTTAAGTACGGCCGTTACCAGAATTCATTGTGATTCATTATGTGCGTTTATGCTGGACCGTTTGTCTCCTCTTCTGCGCCTATATAAGAGAGGTCGCTCCTCTCCAGAGAACAACACAGATCACATCTGCTCTGCCACCACCACCTCTGTCGTTCCTCTCGCTGCTGCTGTCGCCCGTGACTCCATCCCGTCTTCCGCGTACACGGCCGACGGGAGAGCAGGCCTCCGAAACCCCGCCTCTCCAGATCCTGTACGGGAGAGGGGCGATTAGGTTTTTGGGGAGCGTCTTCTACGCGACTGCTCGCCTCGGTTCGACTGCTTCCTCTACGTCGACTACATCTTCGTCTGCGTCGCCTTCGCTTTCACCATGAGCACCAGCACCGACGCTGACAAGGCTGCTGCCGACAAGGCCGCCTTCGACAAGCGCATCGCCGACGAGGCCACCGCCTCTGCTGCTGATCCGGCCAACTGGCCTACTGGAGGGTATAACATGCTTACCCTTATCCTGATTATTTCCATGTGTGCAGTACTAGTGGTTTGCGTAGATGTTTCTACTATATGTCTAGTATGTGCGTACATCATGAATTTTCAGTATGTCATTAGCACTGTCTATATCATGTTCATGATTTATTCTTGGATTAAATTAATCGAACAATTGCTTAATTTCTCAACAATCCAAAAACCTAATCTGTGTAGGCAATTTTCGATCCATGGTTTTGCTGCTGCACTGAAACCTGCCCCGTTTACGGGGACGTACTTTAAGCGTTGGCAGACCAAAACCGTCTTATGGCTCACGGCGATGAACGTGTTCTGGGTCGCCGGTGTGACTCCCACGGGAACAATTGCTCCTGAACAGGAGAAGGCGTTCAGGGAGGCCACCGTCGTCTTTGTTGGATGCGTTCTGAGCGTGATCGGAGATAAGTTGGTTGATGCATATTTACATATGCGGGTTGCCAAGGACTTGTGGGAGGCGCTCGAATCTAAATTCGGCGCAACCGATGCTGGAAGCGAGATGTATATTATGGAGCAGTTCCACGATTACAAGATGGTTGAAAACCGTCCTGTATTGGAACAGGCTCATGAGATACAGTGCATCGCTAAGGAACTTGAGGTTCTGAAGTGTGTGCTGCCGGGCAAATTTGTCGCGGGATGCATCATCGCTAAGCTACCCAATTCCTGGAGGAATTTTGCTACCACTCTGAAACATCAGAGGCGTGAATTCTCAGTTGAGGATGTCATTGGCCATCTGAGTGTTGAGCAGAACTCGAGAGCAAAGGACTCGAATGGAAAAGGGAACGAAGGGACCTCTGTCGCCAACATGGTGCAGAAGAACTTCAACCCCCACAAGCCCAAGGGAAAGACTGGTGTCCAACAGAATACCGAGTTTAAGAAGAAGGGCAAGAAGCCTTTCAAGAAGGATAAGAAGAAGGGTGGCTGTTTCACTTGTGGTTCTGATGAACATTGGGTTGTCAAGTTCCCACACAAGTTCAAGAAGCCAGGACAGGACTCCAAGACTGTCAACATGATTGTGAGCAACAATGAGAGTGGGCCATCTGGGTACGGTAATTTGTTTACTGTATTTTCAGTTTGCCAGTCTACCGATTGGTGGATTGACACAGGTGCAAATATTCATGTGTGTGCTGACATTTCATTGTTTTCTTCTTATCAGGCCACAGGAAACGGGTCCGTACTGATGGGGAATGGCGCGAGTGCTTCTGTTCATGGTGTTGGCACGGTCGATCTGAAGTTTACTTCGGGAAGGATCGTGCAACTGAAGAACGTGCAGCATGTCCCCGCCATCAAGAAGAATCTCGTTAGTGGTTCCCTTCTATGTAGAGAAGGGTTTAAGCTGGTATTCGAGTCTAATAAAGTAGTTGTTACGAAATATGGACTGTTTGTTGGAAAAGGTTATGAATGTGGAGGTCTATTCCGCTTTTCCCTCGCTGATTTTTGTAATAAAGTCGTGAAAAATATTCATTCAAATGTTAATGAAACAGAAGTTTGGCATTCACGTCTTTGTCACATTGGTTTTGGTTGTATGACGCGGTTAGCAAAGTTAAATTTAATCCCAAGTTTCACTTTAGCCAAAGGTTCTAAGTGCCATTCGTGTGTGCAAGCAAAGCAACCTCGCAAGCCCCATAAGGCTGCGGAGGAGAGACACTTGGCGCCATTAGAACTCATACATTCTGATCTTTGTGAGATGAATGGTGTGTTGACTAAAGGTGGAAAGAGATACTTCATGACACTGATAGATGATTCTACTAGATACTGCTATGTATATCTTTTAAACACTAAAGATGAGGCTCTACACTATTTTAAAATCTATAAGGCAGAAGTTGAGAATCAACTTGAAAAGAAAATAAAACGAGTCCGGTCAGATCGTGGTGGAGAGTATTTCTCTAATGAGTTTGATTCCTTTTGTGCGGAACATGGTATTATTCATGAGAGGACGCCTCCCTACTCACCTCAGTCAAATGGGGTTGCCGAACGGAAAAACCGTACTCTAACTGATTTGGTTAACGCCATGTTAGATACATCGGGTTTATCCAAGGCATGGTGGGGGGAGGCTATATTGACTTCATGTCATGTCCTGAATAAAGTTCCGACAAAAGACAATGAGATCACTCCCTATGAACAATGGGAAAAGAGAAGAACAACACTCTCATACTTACGTACTTGGGGCTGTTTGGCGAAAGTCAATGTGCCGATCCCCAAAAAGCGTAAGCTTGGACCAAAGACTGTGGATTGCGTTAATTTGGGCTACGCAAAGAATAGCGTCGGCTGTAGATTTCTGGTAGTGAAATCTGAGGTACCTGACATGAAAGTCGGTACGATTATGGAGTCTAAAGATGCTACATTCTTTGAGGATGTTTTTCCTATGAGAGATATGCAAAGCACTTCTAGACTGGAATCTGATGAGACTCCTGAACCTGCCATTCCGATGGAAAATTATGAACAAACACATGATGAAAATCCTGAGGAGGAGGACAAGGAAACCCTTGGTAGGGGCAAGAGACAGAGGACTGCAAAGTCCTTTGGTGATGATTTCCTTGTGTACCTTGTGGATGATACTCCCACTTCTATTTCAGAAGCTTATGCGTCTCCGGATGCTGACTACTGGAAATAAGCGGTCCGTAGCGAGATGGACTCCATCTTGGCTAATGGGACATGGGAAATCACAAAACGTCCCTATGGCTGTAAACCATTGGGATGTAAGTGGGTGTTCAAAAAGAAGCTTAGGCCTGATGGTACGATTGAAAAATACAAGGCTAGGCTTGTGGCCAAGGGTTATTCCCAGAAAGAAGATGAGGATTTCTTCGATACTTATTCACCTGTGGCCAGACTGACCACCATTCGAGTATTACTCTCGTTGGCGGCCTCGCATGGTCTTCTCGTCCACCAGATGGATGTTAAGACAGCTTTCCTGAATGGAGAGCTAAACGAGGAAATCCACATGCAACAGCCAGATGGCTTTGTGATAGATGGTCAGGAAGGAAAAGTGTGTAGGTTGATAAAATCTTTATATGGCCTGAAACAAGCACCTAAGCAATGGCATGGTAAGTTTAATACAACACTGACATCTGTTGGCTTCGTTGTTAATGAAGCTGACAAATGTGTATACTATCGCCATGGTGGGGGCGAAGGAGTTATACTGTGCTTGTATGTTGATGACATACTGATATTCGGAACCAACCTCAAAGTAATTGAGGAGGTCAAGTCGTTTCTATCTCAGAACTTTGAGATGAAAGACCTTGGTGTGGCTGATGTTATCTTGAACATCAAGCTACTGAGAGATAATGAGGGTGGGATTACACTTTTGCAATCCCATTATGTTGAGAAGGTGTTGAGTCGTTTTGGATACTCGGACTGCACACCACCTCAAACACCATATGATCCTAGCGTGTTGATTAGAAAATCCAAAGGCACGACTATAGATCAATTGAGATACTCTCAAATCATTGGTTCACTGATGTACCTAGCTAGCGCTACGAGGCCTGACATCGCTTTTGCTGTGAGCAAACTGAGTCGGTTTGTATCAAAACCGGGTGATGTACATTGTGTAGGATCGGAAGTATGTCTAGAGGGGGGGGGGGGGG